>JAODJW010000117.1:3122357-3137909 GCA_026777045.1 Hyperopisus bebe
AATATCGGCAGCATATATCGGCCATCGGCTGACCCTGACTCCAAAATATCGGCATCGGCTACTGAAAAACCCATATCAGTCGACCTTTGATTGCCACTGCCAACACTTAGTCATATTTATTTATTCTTCCATTCATACTATTTACATGCAACTCAACTGTATTACTCTGAATTCTAAACATTTCATCATTGTTTACCTGTACATTTAGTGCTAATGTTGTTTTCCCTTGCATTTGTCCTGCATATCGCTGCACTTTATGCATATAATGCGGCGCCGCAGTACTGGGCAGCCTTATTCCTTGCCACTGCATGCAGTGTACCGAATATGGCAGGTGTGAGAGCAAAGGCCCACTTGACTTCACCTGAACCAGCCAGCCTCACCTGGCTTCTTGTAGCTGACGTAGATGTAGAGCGCCAGCACGATGACATTGGTCAGGAGGGCCGCCCACCAGTTGATGACAAACATAACCACGCAGCAGAGCACGGCACCTCCCAGTGACACCCACATGTTGTAGTACTTGAAGCTGGGTCTCCACCCTGTTCCAGAAAAGGGGGGGGAGGGGGTCAACAGGTAAGATGGGAGGGAATCAAAGCTCTAAGCAGACAGCTCATATCCTTCTAAAACTGCAGCTCTTTATCGTAGAACTGGGTCAAATGCATATTTAAATAAAAATTAACCACAGGTTTCCTGTCCATACTGGATAACAATCTCAGCAATTCTTTAGCAGCAGATTTCGAAAACCCTTAGCTTCCATGAAAAGCCAGTACATCACACTACACCGAAACCAGCCAGAATTACATACGAATCAGGGTGTGTTAGCAACAGTTAAAAGTGCTAAACGCTAACGGCACGTGTCAGCGACGCTGCGGCGAGGCTAGCGGGAGATTGTAATTAAATGTGACAGCTCCACACTGGGATACAATGAGGAAGAGCGTCGTCTACACAATCCCCAGGGTACCTATTGTAGGGTGCAAGTCACACCGCAGACGACACAGCATTTTGTTTATTTTTACACCACAGACCATGGAGATTGTCTGTTCTAATGCGTCGACATCATGCTGCATATCTAATGCATCTTTATTTATTTGTTAACCCTTTACCCCTAAACCCTTTCTGTTCAATAAGCACTGCAGTCGTACCTGCTTGCCCTGCCAAACCTGCAGGAGTTTGCAGCAAGTATGACATCATTTAAAAGAAAAAATTTAACTTAACACCAAATTATATTCACTTTCAAAATCTACATCCCTAACCTCTAACTCTACCATATCCACCCAGTATCCTCATTTTTCCCCACCTTTAAATCAGTGCGGCCCTATCTTGCCCGCAGCAGCTGCCAGATTTTAATAAAAATAAGCAGCCATACATCATGTTTATGATAATATTGCACTCAGGTCGGCTCCAGCCCGGAAACGGTTTCCATGTAAAGCAGAGGGGACAGATACAGCCATACACATCTAAATCACAGCTGAAATCCGTCACATCGACTGCTGGGGTCTGACAGATTGCTGACAGTTTAATGTCATGCCCACCCCCAGCCAGTTGTTTTGAAAACATGGCAGCTGCATCACGGTAGTCCAGCTAAAACTAGAACTACCGAGCGGGAACAACCATCCCCAGACGGCTGTGAGATGCCTGGGCTTGCACTCCTGCTTGTGGGCCATAGCAGTCTGCCGTTCTTTGTATATTTAAAGATCATCCGAGAGTTAAGACTCAACGGCCAAGTGGGTTCCGGAGGATTGAGCGCCAGTGACTGCATAACTGACCTTTTCAAGGGTAAAATAAATAAAAAGTACATCTTCCAAGAGATGCTAATATCAGATAAAAATGTCTGTACATTTGCATTTTACTTTTCCTTTTCTGTTACCCCACCCCCCACGCAAAGGCAGAAAAAAGTGCCAGAATTAATCCATCAATAACTGTAGTGCGACCACTCATGGTTTGTTTCTCTCAACCGACAAAACACAAAGCCAACCCAAACAGTAAACACCTTCACTGAGTGCTTGCAGAGTATTAACTACATTCTCAACTTTGGCTCCATGTGATTTAATGCAGGTTCCACCTCGCTGCCAGATGCAGATGTCAGGATGTAAAATGTATAAATTGAACAAAAAGGTTAAATGAACCCCAGCCAAAGTGCCACCCCCAGCCTTGCTTATGCAGTTAGATGCTAAGACTTCAAGGCCAGAACTCTGTACAGGCCCATTATGCTAGTTATGGGAATCTGCTTTTATATTCACATAAATGACAACGTTATTTAAACTCTTCTAGGAAAACACCGAGACCTCTTGACTATTCAAATGTCAACAGCAAGGCTTTAAAAACGGCCTTCATAAAACCATTAAAGAAAAGTTTGCTGAACAGGGGCTAAATTACCCAGCGTGCATTGCAAACTGCGACTAACCAGATGTTATTTATTGCCCATGGACCAACCAGATAGGTGGGGCCTCATCAACTGAAAATGAGTGACTGCTATTGGTTAGTAATATTTTGGGGTTTTTAAGTTCACCATGCATCTACTCTTACTGCCCCCGAAGACTATACAAAACAACTCCCTGATGCCCAAAAGGCAGAGCAACGTATAAAAGAACCATTAACTTACCACAGTAAACTCTAGAGAATTAACAGTCACTGTGAGCAGACTACAAAGCCCCTATCTGGCTTAAGCATATTGGCCGCTAGCACACATTTCTCCCTGCCAACTAAAGCGGGAGACATTAATTAACAATTAAAATAGCAGCTTGTAATTAGTGGCACTATGGACGACAGCACGTCTTTGGAAAGATCTCTGCAAGACAGTAGCTGCGCTCTGTAATTAACCTGCTGTGATGAACATTCATCCCAGCCATCAGCCCCACCCACGCAGGTAAGCTCCACCCATCTGGGTTTCGATTGGGTCTCACCTGGAGAGTTGGCGAGAGAGGCATGGAACACTGAGAAGTTAATTAAGGCATAGGAGGCCAGGAAGAAGTTTGAAATGATGGGTGCAATGGCATTCAACTCCGCTGTGGGAAGGGAAAGAAAGACACGCCATTATTAGGAGCAGATGGGGGTTTGTCTGAAGGCCGCCTCGCAGCATCAGACCACAAGCCTACCTATGAGAGTGAAGGCCAGTCCGATAACAAAGGTGAGCAGGTAGCCACGAAAGGGCTCGTTGTTCTTGCCATAACCTTTGGCGAAGAAATTCAGGCCGGGATAAATGTTGTCCTTGCACAGTGCCTGGGGAAAATGAGAGGGAGGAAGTCCTGCAGTGACCTTCAGAAACACGCGGGGAATGCGGGGAGGCGGTCACCATGGAAATAGCCACAGTTACCCTCAAACAAGCACAGCTCAGGCAGGGGAGCTCACCTGGAAGACTTTGGGTGCACTGACCAGGGACGCCAAGGCCGAGGAGAGAGTGGCCGAGAAGATTCCGGCAGTGATGAGCGGCCCAAAGCCCGACACCAGGGTCATGACCTGGAAGAAAAAGGAGGAGGAGAACCTTCAGTTCCTCACTTACTGGCACACTGGTTCCTAAAACTTTGAGGCTGAATGCAACTGCGGTTTTAAAGTACCTAAAAACAACACTTGGTTGTACCATCAATATTTGGACACATTTTTCCTATAATAAGGTGGTCTGGGTTCCCCAGGGTTAAATGCAAAGATCGCATGAATCACTTCTGGAATAGCTTGCAGAGAAATGCTGAAATTGGAGTTCATGTGGCATTTTCTTCAGCAAATTGTTTTAATCTTAACTAATTGTTACTAAACATGCAACACATGTAATGAATTACAACAGGTCATCAAATTATGCCCTCCATGGTGCTCAACATATTTACTCGAGTCCTTTTCACATGGGGGAGGGGAAACAGTCTGGTCCATATATAGCAAATTATATATATGTATTGAATGAGCTCATTGCAAGCAGAGTTCACAGCTAGGGTAGGTCATTAAATCTACCTCGACTGGGAGCCGGGCTACGGAGGAATATTATTAGCGCTGTTTTGTTGACAAGGAATTGGTTCCAAACGGTCCTGGGCCTCACGCTATCCTGGGGTCGTGCGTCAAGGCAGTGAATAGTCTATACTCGCGGGCTAAGTTGGGTATGACAAACAGGTGCCTCGTTTCCTTTGAGGCCTTCTAAGGCAAGCAGGCAGCCTGGTAAACCAGTCTAACCTCGAAAGGTACGTGCCTCCCAGCTAAACGTTTACATTCTCAGTTAAAGGACAAAGAGCTAAGACAGAGGGCAAAAAAATCACTTATTTAGAGATTTTGCTATCAAGAAATTATTACCGAATAACCACCAAATAGTCTTGAGCGCCAGTGCCACCCATGTCCACAGTAAAAGTTAAGATAAACCAGTCATCAAGGGTTCACAGGCACCGGTGGATCAATTACTCATTTTACTAACCATGGGGGGCAGAGGGCGAAGATCTGCCATGGCCAGTTTGTGGATATAATGAGCATGGCGTTTAAGACAATGGAGGCCTGAGCAGCAGAATAACAATGGAAGGAAGAGAGAGAGCCAAGGATGAGCCCCTCTTCAGCTGACCGCCACGCTTTGCGGGGAGATGGGACACCGAGGTCCCTTTGAAGCTCTTCCGCGCCCTGGCCACTCTCGAATGACGTCAGCGTCACGGGAGAGACCCCAACAGGCCCCCTTTCAGCTCGCAGGGTAAACAGTGCCTTGTGATCCGGAATACAATTGCCATTATTGCAGAAACTGGTCTTCAAGCTCCTTCCACTGGTTTTCATTAATTTCCCTCCATTTACTAGGTATGAGCACAAAGTCTGTCATTTTATTGCTGCATATTAATACAGGACATACACAATGGAACCTTTCTGGTTTGAGGGTATAATGGTAGGGTTTCCTGTTTAGTCCGGCAGCCCACCGCAAACCCAGAGTACCTGGAAATCGTTCTGGAGTCCATACTCGCACTTGCTGGACTTGCAGGAGGAGAAGTCAAAACCAAGGCTGCAAGCAGCGTCAGTGCAGTTGGCCGTGGCACTGCCGCTGATGGTGTCGTTGGCATTGCCTGTGGCCTCACGCACGATACAGGACCCTGCAGGCAAATGTGAGGGCGCCCTTAGACCACATAGGATACAGGATCTGTAGCCAGTGCATCAAATAGCTTAAGGAGTTTTTGTCAAAACACCCTCAGGCCACTGAACCCTGGTCAGGCCAGCTTACAAACTCAAATCTAAACTTTATCCAAGTGACACAGACTGTGAAGGCTGATAATGGCAAATTGGATCCGTCCGAGCATGACCAGAACATGCCTGGATTTACCCACAAAGAAAACGTTTGGGAAGAGAAGAATTCTGCCCTCACCAGCAGTGATGGCGACACCCAAGTAAACCGTGCCGGTTATTAGGATGGCCAAGAGCGTTCCCCTGGGAATAGCCATCTGTGGATCCTGAGGACACAGAACGGAACATCTATTTAAAGCGCCGAGGCACAAAGAGAAGCTGCAAGGAAGTTGAGGAACTTCGAGAGGAAGTTGCAGAAACAGTGCCTTTCTCAAATCACAATATGGGTCTCGGTTAGCAAACTTCATGTCCAGCGCCCCACAGGGACAGCCAAGTAGATATTGTTACTGCCTCGGACCACCAGGGCTGTGGATTAAAACCCTAAATCTGTGCGGTTTATATTTCCAACCCTGTGTTTGTGTGGCTTTTTCCCCAGGTACTCAGGTTTCCAGCTACAATCCAAACTGTGGTTCAGGTGAAAAACAGGCTAAGATGTGAAACAGGACTTTGACGCCTGCTGTGGTTGGCACTGAGTGCTGTCAGTCACCCACAAAGCCTCACCCATATCCCACTGGTACCTCTGCTGACTCCTGCTGGGTTGAATTAGACATTGACGATATGTGGTAGTCCCACCAGGCATGGAACCAAAAAGTCAGTTTCTCACTACTCACCTACCCTCGGTGTCCAAGCCTTTTGGACTATGATGGACATACCGTGAGTGAGTGGGTGAAGACCACCACAATTAGGATTAGGGTTTCTAGAAACTTATTTGTCTGGGATGGGAATAGATGGTTGGATATTTGCAGACTATCATGTTTTGAGCTGGATAGCACCCAGAAGGAAATGCCCCCTAGCAAGCTGGGAAATAAAAGCATGCCATCACAGGAAAGCAAATTAAACATCCCACTTCCATCAGTCCTACAGTAGACAAGCCAGATAAAGTTCTTGGTTTACCAACCAAGTAAAATAGCAATCGTAAAATTAATAGTAGGCAATAAGTTGTTAAGTACACTAGCATCCAATCCATTTGGGTACATTTAACAGTACAGTAAAAATGTATTTGCATTTATACGCTAGTTCCTCCATTTAAAATGTCCAAACAGGAACAGCAACAACCATGGGGCTATGCAATGGCTATGCAGTATCTTCACTGCTAAGTAATATTTTTACACCAGAAATGGGACACACCTTTACAGCAACTAAACATCCCACACAAGCAACTTCCCAGTGACTCTCGATCCTTTTCCAGCCATTGTTAACATTCTAACTATAGGCAGGGGCAAGCAAGTCAAACATGTTGAGATCTGGGTTCAAAAACAGTGTCCTGGCAAAATGTTCATTAAAAAGTATGCATTTGGCAGCACTTTGTGCTGTCTAAGAACTGCACACCTTGAACACAAATGCTGCAGCAATAACATCAGAATCAGGCAAAACCAGAGCCAACAAGTTCTCACCGCCAGGTCTCCAGAGATGTTGGCACCAGCCAAGATGCCAGTGGCCGCTGGGAAGAAGATAGCAAACACAGAGAAGAACGTCTCTTCACGAAAGTCTGGACCCATGTTCTCGAACATTATCTCAGCTGAAAGAGACAAATATCACGGAAAAAGCTTATTTTGGACTAATCTAGAGAAAAAACTGAGTAATTCAGGTTGTTTAGTCTGATCTACTATGGAGATAATCATTAGTTTTGGGTCATCACAACCTGTTATGAATAAAAAGCTTGACATTACAAGAGTACACTATTTGGGTGCAGCTCAAACCTTTGTATCCCAAAAAGGCCTTGGGTTCCTTGGACTCCACATTAATGAAGGTCCCAATAAAGTAGTTGACGATGGCAATCAACAAAATAAACAGCAGGAAGATCTGAGCCTGAAAAAGAGAAAGAGGGGGGGAAAATTTTTTTTAAAAATCACACTCAGACCAGGGAAGTTGTCAGGGAAAACTCAATTCAAGTCAATTCAATTCATTTCCCTGATTCTGGATCCAGCCCAGAGTAGAGGATAACAATGCACATTCATTTGTTATGAAGACCACCAGAGAACTATTCCATCAGGGTGGAGGACTTGCATGTTGCCTTTTGTTCATTGCATGCACCTCAAAACAGAACTGGCCCTTTGTTTTTCCCCAAAGGAACATTTGTCTACAGTCTCCAAGAGACGGCAAGGTCCCCACTTCTCTTGAAATCTGAAGAGCCCAATTTATACAGTCCATGTCATCAGGTATTTGTATTCTTGGTACTTTTTGTTCAACATTCAGCTTCTTTCCATATTGCAATGTTTACAGTCCTGCCAATCCTTTTCCCCCACACAGTATTGAGCCTTCCATGAATCTTTTTGGGTCTGAAAACCAAAATGTGTAGAAGGGCAAACCCGTAGTTTAATGTGTAGGTTGTGGGGGGAGGTACATACAGATGAAGACAAACAATGGAATCTGTGGAATCACTTTGGGACAAATGCAGCCCTGGACAGTTACCTTGGCCTCCCACTCCATTCCTGCCAGAGAGATGGCCAGCAGCAGGACGATGGTGAGGCTCCCGATCAACCGCACGTCATTGGCGTCGTCGATCATGATGGCGTCGGCACCCTGAGGTGAACATAACCTGGTTAAAAAAAACGACACACTCCATGCGGTCCATGAACCTCCTGTTATTCAATGGAACAGAAGCCACCTCACTTTAGGCCAGGGTTCCCCAATTCCAGTCCCAGGGACTGACGCCTACTGAACCCAGCAATTAGCTGGCCAGTTGAATAAGACGCAAACTGTCGCAGACTGGCCCTTCAGGACCAGAATTGGGGAACCCTGCTTTAGGCCCTCTCTCACCACAGGAACTTTTCAGAAAGAAGCATAAGTGCTCTAGCTTTCCTGTCTTTGTTTTAGTGGTGCACCAATATGGAAATTTTGACTGATACTGGTGTATTGTTGTATAATATTGCCAATACAATAGGTACAGGGGGGGTGTCAGCGGTAAGACTTGCCAGGATTAGTGGAATAACACTACATTGTTCTTTATTATGTGAAAAACAAAAGATCAGTCTGTTGAGATTTGTCCCATATTCTCAGACTGCGTCATCAATAACCACACTCTCCCCCCCCCCCAATAAATAACAAAATGACTTGTTCATCCTCCATTGTTTTAGCATAGTGGTGCAGTTTCCGCACTTATGAAATTATGTACCAAGCTTAACCTAAAAACTTTTTGCATCTCCCATGCACATTTCCTGTCCCAGTTCCTGTTGTGCGGTAGGAAAGTCACATGAAAGTGGCTGGGAACTACAAAAGTTCTTGCTCAAGATGGCCCAGGAAGGTTCCCGAACTTCAGTGGGAAAGTGACTTTTCACATAAGACAGATCAAAGATAAATCATTGCCATTAACAATATGAGGAAGTTGTAAGGACTAAATCCTAAGATAATCATTTATAGACAGGTTGGGGGGTGGCAGAGCTAGCCATGAAGCAGTTTAAAATCAATAAAAATAGGCAAATGAAGCCTGGGGGGCACACCTTGGTGCCATTTCAGCTACCTTGAGGATTTCCACAACGGTTTCAGCAAATCCCACAACGTACATGGCGACTGCCACGGCGTTGGCGAAGGCGAAAATGAGCCCGATAGAGCCTCCGAACTCTGGGCCGAGACTCCGGGATATGAGATAATATGCCCCACCTGTGGAAAAGAAAGCATTTTTAGGCTCCGTACACCTCACACCAAAGTAAAGACCATTCCCAAAATCTACACCATACAGCTAACTTTTAGGTTAGCTAGACCAGCTACAGGCCAGCCAAGCGCAATGTTACGTAGCAGAAGTGGCTGCCTGTTCGATTATTGGTTGACCATGCTAAATTCATAAATCATGCACCTTCCATAACCACTTATACATACAGGGTCATGATGAGCCTGGAGCCAGTCCCAGGAAGCACAGGGCAAGAGGCAGGGGACAGCCAGTATAGGATTCCAGTCCATTGCAGAGCAAAGGCATAACAACATCAAATTAAAAATAAACTAAATAGTAAGTCAATTCCATAAACACATCCGGTGATTTATATGGTTGCAGCTAACTGAAATGTTGAGTTTGTTCTGGCAACTGGCCCATCTCAAACTTCTGCTCAAAATTAGGAAAGCTTGCATCGGTACAGACCTAAGCAGTAACCAAGAGGGAGCTATTCAAAACTAACCTTCAATTTTTAATGTCTGCTGTTCTCCTTGGTTCCCCTACCCATATTAAATATCCAGACGAGTCCAAGCTTAACAAGGGATGCACGTTTGAACAAGACGTGCAATTCACGGTAACTGAGGTTCCCAGGAAGCCTGAACTTCCCACGAACATGGGCTGCTTCCAGGCCGTTTCAGATGTCAAAACTCCCGAGCCAGTGACACAAACAACGATGAGTGACAGTGGCTGCACTCCCGGCGACGACACTCGTAAACAAAGACAAGTTCCTGTGTTTGCATTTGGTGAAATGCGAGATGGCTGAGCTCGTGCTGAAACAGCCATCTCGCAATTGTGGAAACGAAATGTTTCCACAATTCTGGCCACTAGTATAGGTAAAAAAAGGGCTCAGCAACCCAGCTGAGGTTCTAACAATGCTAAAACGAAAAGGAAAATAAATGAAACCAAACAAGTAAAAAATAGTCATTATTAGCATTAATATGATTTTGCAATAATAATAATTATTTTTACTACTACAAGGCCACAAAAATAAGGGTAAAGCTCTGTGCTTGCAAGTCCACAATTAAATACGGCATTTTCATAGGATTACAGAATAACTGGAATATCTGAAAAGATTAGTTTCTATGGGGATTTAAATCCCCACTGACCAATGGACCAGGAGAACCACAAGCAGTGTTATGTGTGTCATTTCAGTCACATCTAATTATAGACGAGCGTCCGTCACTCGCGCCCCAGTCACACCGACTGAGGATGGAAGATCGAGATGTTTCACAGCCGCTCTAATGCTGATCTCCTCACTGATATTTCTGCCTGCAAAGCAAGCGAATGGTAATAGTTCTATATTAAATTATACATGACACTGAAGATACATGGCTTGTACTGCAATATGACCTCACGCTCCTCTCGATGGCACTGAAAACAATGCAAATTTCAACAGTTTGTTTATTTTTTGTGTGACTTCGCCCATCTCCAAGGGGATGCCGTGTGTCAGTGACAGATCTAACAGGATACAGGACCACCTTCTCAAATTATTCACAATACTGTGACATCTCCACAAGCAACACGCTGCAAAGTTCCCTTTTAACCCCCCCACCCCCAAAAAGTTGTATTTTCCCCAGCAACTGGTTATAACTCCAGGGAGAGAAAATATTACCTAACCTTATTCAAAATATTTTTTAAGTATCTGCATACATGGGTAAGGGCACACAAATAAAAAAAAAGCTATTTACTGTGGGGCCCAGAAGACGAGGGGAATGGTGGGAATGAGACACGGGGGCTCAGGCAGCCCTTTGCGGCGGGATGTTTCAAGGTCAGCCAGCAGGGGGCGGCGGCAGATGCATTGGCAAATAACATCTGGGATTTACATGGCAAAAGTTCCCCCAAAAAAGTGAAAGGCTAAAACTTTGTAAGCTGTGGTTACACGTGCCCTTCTGCTGACCTCGGTGTGACCCAGCTCTCGGATTACAGCGGGAATGCTTCGGCGGATTCTCCAGACAGGGGCCGTCCCACGTGCCTTTATCTTTCACCGTTTCCCATTAAACGGATGAGCTGACCCAGAGCGGATGTGGCTCGGGTACAGCAGAACATAGAACAGCTGTCAAGCTGGCCTTTAAAAACACCCAGACATGCTCTCACAGGTCAGCTGATGACTAAGTGTCCTTCATCATCCAAGAAGACAAGTTACCTCTGTAAGGTTCAGCCCGGTATATGATATCTTGATCTTCCTCAAGGTCGAGAGATTAAAGCACGGGGGCGATGACAGAGAAAATTAATTAAACTTTCAATTTTAGAGGTCAAACAGAACGTACTGGAGTACTTGGTCTCAAAGCTGGCCAAACAAAATTAGATAAGGGGATTAGGGGAGCACAGCAAACTGCTAATCGGACTTTGAGATTTTCAATCACTATTTTTCTCCTTTTGGGAAACACTTGAAACGCACATGCACAGCAATGGGCCACTAAGTTTTAAGGGACCACCTCATCGCATAAGGAGCCTTAAACCAGAAAGAGCTTTCAAGATGACCGACCCTCACATCTGCCTATTAATTCCAAAACTCCCATGGTTGCTAAACCATTTCCCAGAAAGATACGACAGAATCTATCGACAGAATCACTAATTTAATCAGTGGCAGCCATAGGATCTTATGCTTACGCTTATGTGTTTTGCCTTAAGAGAGTGAGAGTTGCCCATCTTCGACATCACAGCAGTGAATGCAAAAAGGATCAGATTCAACTTGTACACAGCTTGAACAGAGCCTGACAATCTGGAAGGTAAAGACCTGAGGAACCAGCCTAATTAATAAAAAGTGTACAAGTAAATAGCATTTTCTAGGTCAATATAAATCATATTTGAGCAACCTTGAGCAACGAGTGCCAATACTTCCCTTGTTGAGAACAGCAGCAGAGTCACAGTGTTTAATGTTTACAGAGTACTTAAAATGACGCTGCAGCACACACACACACACACACACACACACACACACACACACACACACACACACACACACAAGCATCCAGGAGGATGGGCAGTACACACCTCCCCGCACAAAGCCGTTGGTTGCTATGGCTGATGTTGACAGGCCGGTGATGGTGGTCACGACCATCGACATGAGCACAATCACGCAGGATAGAGCTGGAAGAGACAAAAACACGATTCAGAGAGGATCATGGGAAATCAATCACCAGGATGAAGGGGTGCGCTGGGTCACGGTTCATGCAGAAATGGACCCTTAGTTTATAAAAGGAAACAGTTACTTTCACAAAAATGTTCCTATAAAGACGTACATTCCATGCGTCCTGATAGGCCGGAATAACAGAGGAACCCGCCCCCCTCCACCTTAGCTTTAAAATGCCATATTTGCAGGGACTGTGTGAATACTAGCATGCCAGCCACGGAATGAGTTTAGTGGCAGGTGACTGACCACAAGCAGCATTTCAAATGGGGGTGAGAGACAGGATTGGGGGGGGGGGGGGTTTGGGTTGAAATGCAGATGCACACAGTGGGGCGGGGGCTGATGACCAAAGATGGCAGAAGAGTCACCTACCAATGCCTGCCCGGCCCACGATCCACGGCATGCGGATGAAGAGCATCACCCCCCAGATGTTCAACATGCAGCGCACCTGCACAGGAGAGGGGGGATGGGGGGAGGGGTGTATGTGTCTGACAGCTTCTCAAAAACACACCAATCCTAGATGTTAATGGTATGGTCAGGATTAGAGAGAATGGATCTATGCGATCCAGCACAAGCAAACTTTTTCAAAAATAAAATAAAAAGTGTGCCAAGCAGTAGAAACTTTTGCCAGGAGTATGTACAAGGCTGGGGCCACTGGGGCACTGGCTGAAAGCTGATTGGTCGCTGGAGTCCTCCACCACAACACTTACGCCCCCCCCCACTTTTATTACTCCGCCATACCATCAGCTCAATTCTCATGGTACCATCAGCTCAATGACATCTCTTTGCTAGTTCTACAACTGATAACCCAGAAACTCATAGATGAAGAGTGACCTGAAATAGGTTCAGTCTGGATTCTTCTTCAAAGTGCAGTTTGTAATTAATAAAGTCATCGATTAATAAAAATTAAAAAACCCACAGCCAGCCATGACCTTTGTTCTCTATGTCAGGGTAGCTGGGGACAGCTTTGGCAACTTAAAGAAAACAAAGAAAACAAGCCAAGAATGTCCAAGGAAACTACTCCGTAACATCAGCGTATACATCCACTGCCAAAAAAAGTATTAAAAATTACACGAAAAAAGGCTGAAATACACACAAGAAGAAAGGGCCATAGGATGGGAGACAAAGGAACAGAACGGCACCGGGGCCGGGGACAATGGACCATTCAGGAGCCAATACAGATTACCATGGCACGCTGTTACCAAACCCCAGAGAACAAATGGCATTCAGCTTCTTAAAAAGCCCATTCAGGACTAAAATCGCAAATTCACTGAGGGAACACCTGTGTGGCATGTGCCCATAATTGTTGGGGAGGGAATCGGGTTACAATGTGCTTATCACTTCAGAGTCATCTGGCAGTAGTGTCACAGTATTCTGCCACGGCACGAACGACCCTCAGGGCAGGCAGTGGGCGTGATGGAACTCTGGCACACCAATCAGACCTGGCAGATGATCTTAGACCATCGCCTCCCATTGGTGCTTCTCAGTACAAGGGTTTGAGGTGGCGCTTCATCGTTGTCGAGACATGAAGCCGGGTGCCTTTCAAACTCGGTCACAGAGGCCGGGCAAGAGGTTCTGTTTATTTAGTCTGAGGGGAAGGCGATGAAAACTAACAGGTCAGGGCTGCTAGCCAGAACACTGGTGATATGGTGATACTGTACTGTTCTCAATTTAACCTTGACTCTGACAAGGTCTTTGGATACCAACGGCCTGCCTAATGTACAGGAAAGCGGGCCAAGAAAAGAATGAAAAAAAACCTCTTCCTACTTTGGTGCAAGTCAGTTCAACATTTATCAAAACTATCAGAAAGGCAGGGAAGGGCACAGTAAATACAAATTTCACGAAAATCAGTCATGAGAGATTTGCAAGTACAGCTTCCATTAAGAAAACAAGGAGCATGCAGACCCTGGGCTGAGCTTATTCATTGTATGTGCTCCTGAAACCTTTCTAGGGAGCCCAAACATAGGTTTAGCAGTGCCACCAAAAGACATGGGGCCATGCATGGGGGGGAGGGGTGACTGCTGGATTAACTGAAAGGAATCGATATCTCTCAAAAGAAACTGAGAAATGCATCAATAAAAAAACATCTAAAAAATCAAATTCAACAATGCACAAGGGCAGATGAGACACTTTATGAAGTAAATTGTTTATGTCCCTGGCCAAAGACACCCCAGGGTGAAATGTAGCTCAGCGAGATCAGGACCTCTGGCTGTTTCCATAAGGTTGTGGGCTTCAATCTACCTGGCAGAGTAATCAAGATCACTGCTGGGCCCTTGAGCAAGGCCCTTAACCTGAAAAGTGCCAGATTCTGGCTGGCCCAGCTCTGAGCCCTAGCAAAAAAAAAGAAAGAAAAAAAAAAATCTGAATCTGGAAGCTCCTATTAGAAGATGGTACTGTGCCTTTCACGTTGGTGATAAAAAAAAAAAAAGGAAATAAAAATAAAAAATCCAATACTGCCTAAAAGCAGTGTTTCCCAATCTGGTCCTCAGGGCCCACAGCCGGTCCACGTTTTTGCTCCCTCCCAGCTGGACCGTCTGCGGGTCCCTGAGGACCAGATTGGGAAACACTGTTTTAAGCGATGAGGAAGTTGAAAAATTCAAACCCGCCTCCCAGATAGTTTTATTTTTCCAGGTTCTTACAGAATAAACTTGCTTTTAATTTTTATTCTTGTAAAAGTCGGCTGACAGGTGTGGGGTGTAGAGGGCTGGTTTCAGCGAGACTCACCAGGACGCCTTTGATCCAGCCGAACTTGACGGCGCCCTTGGGATCCGCGGCCTCCTTGGCGGCGGCCTCCTCAGCAGGCGTGAGTTCGTCTCCGTTGGCAAAGCCATCCTCGAAAGGCTCCTGTGGGCGAAAAGTGAGGGCCCCGTCAGAATGTGAGGGCCACGTCGCCATGACAACAGTGACATCACACTCCTGGAAGGTTAGACCGCGGGTCGTTGAGGGAGATCTTCAGCGTGCATTGAGAGAGACTGAGAACACCCACATTATTATCCACCCACAGATCTGACCGGGGGGGGGCAAAGGTAGGAAGCCTCGTTTTATGACAAGACAATGGTGTGCAGGCACATGGGGCGACGTGGCCCCCCCCCCCCCTCCCCCAGGTCATGGGCACCGGGTGTGGAGAGGAAACGCTTTCATGGACATTGGAGATGTTTACAACATCCTGTCTGCCATTAGGGCCACAATGGTGGTGGTGGTGGTGGCGGCGGCGGCAGGGGGCTGTTATGTTATAAAAAGCACAAAAAGCTAGGCAACATCTACTGAAGTCCTGTCAGGCTTTTAAGACCAGGGAGGGTGCAGACATCTATCCACAGGTGGTGGGGCAGGTGCCCAGGGGCTGATGGGAATCTCGAAAGGGAAGGAGGGGGTGAGTAAGAGCTGCTACAATTGCTCCCCTCCTCAAACAAACACTGACATACGCCGAAGACGTACGTCATCCCAATGCCACCTTTAAACAGGAAGGCGCTTGCCATTTCCAGCCAGAATC
>JAODJW010000117.1:3143090-3158285 GCA_026777045.1 Hyperopisus bebe
GGTCCATGGTATTGCTACTTCTGTGGCAAATGGAACGTATCCGACTCGGTTTTCCCCGAGTTTTTAGCGGATGTGACGTAATATCGGAGTCCGAAAATCGGATCCCGAGGCAAATGGAACGCACTATTAATACTCTAAGGAAGGAATAGAGACTCCCTCTGTTGGCCCAGATGCCGCAGAATCACCACAACAATTTTGCCACGAGTCCAGCATGGCATTGGCTTTCGGGGAGACCTGTGGGGCAAAGCGCTGACGAGCACCCATTTCCCTACCAGTGAGCACATGCTTGTAAACAGGGAACTAACCACCCAACGAGTGAGGCAGGATGAGCCTGACAACAGTTTACAGGAGAGTGTGTTAACATTCCATATCCTGGGAGTGAGAGGGGGTTACCAGGAAATACAAGCGATTTAACGTCGATGTGAGATTTTATTGGATAACAGCTGGATCCCGCCCAACCAACCCCTCCCCCCCAAGGCACTGAGCATGAAAGGGACTGATGCATATCCCGACACTTGGCTCTGGAACATTCTACATGCTGCACCCTGGAGACTGACAGGGGGAACAGAACTTGAAGTGTCACACAATATTTTATATGGAACAAAAACGCTGCCCATCTCAAGGTGATATCAGTCACTTGTCTCCATGTGCTGTTTTAAGAATGCACTAATCTGTAGTAACAGCAAGAAAAGAAAGATTAAAATAAATATGTATATATATTATAAATATTTTTGATTTCAAGGAGCAATATACAATACTAATACAAATAGACTACACTAATTGTTTTACATAATTCACCCATGTAGCACAGTTACTAGAAGGTTCTGTCCGGTAAAAGGCAGAACTACCTCCACGTGAACACACACTCCACTGGTACCACCACAATGATGGCTGTCACACTCCAGTGTACAGATAAATCCTTCAGGAACTTCTGGGATGTGTCAGGCCACATTCCAGACATGGTGTTTAAAAAGGGAGATGTTTCCAGATTGGGAATCCCACCAGTCAACGTAAGCAGTATGACCGCAGGCTACGTTTGCATAGCAGATGATAATGACGATAAGGATGATAAGAGCAGACACCATCTTCCTCCATACACAGTGACCCCTTTCACAGTCACTCACAGGCCAGTTTCTGGTCCGGTAGGCTGCCTTTGAAACCGCTGTCACGATGCAGACTAACAGCCAAGGTCGCAGGCATTACGCCACAAGCAGCGACGACCATCTGCCGACTCTTGGCACGTCACCAGAGCGACGGAAGTGCCTCGGTTCACCTTGAACGCCCACTGTGCCTCAGTGCAGGGACCATCTTCCACCGCAAAGCAAAACCCACAAGAAAGAGAAAGGACAGGCCAAAGCGGACCCATCCCGCATCTTCAAAACGCTTCAGGGATCACAGAGCTATCACACATTCTAATGGAGAAATAAAGCTGACTGGGGAGTTTCAGGTCATGGATAAAAACTATGTCACAAAAGAATAAGGACAAAGAAAAGGATAATGACCATTTGCTTTTCCAAAAACCTCAAACCAGCATCAGCTTTCTTTCCTAAGATCTAAGTGGACGTTCCATATGGTAACAAGCCGATTACACTCCAGACAAACCCTCGAACCAACAATGATTATATCTGATTTTTAAATAACATGCATGAGACACTAGGCAATAAAATAAATTTGTCTGGGCATTAAGATCGAGGCCGAGAGACTGGATGAAGCTGCATGTACACTCAGAGGGGCCTCAGGCGTAGCTTGTTACTTGGCAAATTAACAGGGCAAGAGCTGCCTTAACATTTTACAATGTTAAGTTTTCCAATTGATCCCAGTAATGGGAATGCAGGATGTTCTGCAGAGCCCCTCCAGGACTCCAGCCTGCGTCAGAGTGTTCAGCTCCTGCCTGCCAGATATGAAACCTCCTCGGTCCAGTACCAGGCTGCATTTCAGACCCGCCCAATAATGAGCCGGTCCCAGGAGATCTGCTCGCTCGCTGCCACGCTGGAAACTAGCATTTCACCCGCTCCGTTCCCCAATAACGTCTGGAGCACCATGACCCAAGTCTCGACAAAGCGGCCTTTTCAGAACACCACCTTGAACAGGGAGTAAACACTATAATTGCTGCTCAATCATAAAGGCACCTTTGTTTGCAGTAAAGCAGCAAACCGTACAACCACCATGTAAAAGGACATCAAACGGCACATGGACTGAGCCACAGAAACTGCCTCCTACCTATAGCCTCATTTCTTGAGGTTCCATTTTACATCCAACCAGCTCATGAGACTGATTAAGCTCCATGATGACTAGCAAGGCGGGACAAATGAGCATCAGGATTCTGGTCAGACGAACCAGAAGATGCGAGATTCGCAGCAACCCCCGGGGTGACGCCAACCCCGAAACTCAAAACAAGCCACGAGCCGGGGGTGGGTCTCACTCCAAGACTACGCCCTAAGCACGCTCAGCCATTCTTGGTCTTCCAGAAGGGAGGCGCAAGTTTCAGGAATCTACATGCAATTTGCCTCCAGTCACAAAGAGCATAAATCCACAATAAAATACGCTTACTGTCTGTGCTGAATTTTACACTCGTTTCTGTACTTAATATTTCAAGGAGGCACAGACAACATGGGCTGTCATCAAAAAAAATCTATTTGAGAAAAAGAGGGGGGGTAAGGAATTCAAAGCCAGTAAACACTGAAGGCCAATACCCTAAAAGATAACGCCCCCAAGAGGCCGGCTGTGGTGCCCCACACGAGGCAAAGCAGGAAAACATCACACATGGGAGTAGGACGTCACTGAGCACAGAGCAGAATGCAGAAGTGGGCAGAACTCAAAACATGGGCTAGAAGAGATGTGAGGAAAACATGTTTACCAGTCCACTGCTGAGGGGGGGGGAGGGTGACAAAATCAACACAAAGCATTTGTGAATGTAACCATCGCCCCAAAATCACATGCCCGGGGGCGATACGTGGCTTAGTGGGTTAGGACACCATGCCTGCGATTGGAAGGGCGCTGGTTCACTCTGGCGAGCCAGGGATTTTATTTCACCGTTGGGGCTCTGAGCAAGGCACTTAACCTGAATAGCTAACCCTAACTAATCGAGACAGGATGGGGTCGCATGGCAGAAACACGTGGCTAGACCGAAAAATAGAACGGTCTGTGTTTACAGGTGGGACCTGAGGGCCAGAGCCAAAACACAGAACAATCTAGCGACAGACTAACAGCCAGTAAACAATCAAATTTGTCATCTCACCATGGAACTGCCTAGATTCAGGTACATAAAGTACCGTTCCAAAAAAGTTCTGTATGAAGTCAAATCTCAGGGACAGTTATCCTAAGTCACACTAAAAGCCAGAATACTGTTAGCCACACTCCAGGGATGGAAAACTATTCACCATCATTAGAAAAAAACATTTAAAAAAAAAGGATGCTCTCTTAGGGTATCATCCCCCTCAGTTTATTTTCAAAGATTGTCTTACAGAAGTTCCAGCGAAATTGAGTTCCAACGAAAATACGCTTCTCTTTATCAAAACACCAACCCAAAAAATTTCCTACACTGATACGGTCATTTGAGAGACCTGAACTACCGCCCCCCCCCAGGGCGTACCTCCCTGACAAAGGCTCCCATTGTCACCGGTGCCAAAGCCGCCATTCGCCATGCCACGTGATCAAAACGGTAATTTAAAACAATCTAAAAACAGCAGACCTCACGAAGGGGGAGGCTGTCCATCTCCATCAGCATCTCTGCTCAGTCAGCCTCCTCCAATTTTAATGAGAATAATGAATAACTGGTAACAGCAAGGGGGGGGGCTGAGGATTACCGACCATTGGACGAGCAACACCAATTCTGACATATGTGGCAGAGGGAAAGCTACAGTTAGTGCTGCTACATTTAGAGACTTTAGCATGTGTCGTAATTCTCAAGGGCACCGTCTCACCTATTGATTTTTGCGCAACAACGCAAAGGGAATCATGAATGAGACTCTAGTGAACTCAACAGGCATGAGCGCAAATGACCAACGGCACATTAACATTCATGGGAGAACCCAGGTCTTGGGTTTGCGTGGCAGAATCTTGTTTAACAGTCACCACCAGATCACACCAATAACCACCCCAAGGAACTTCAATGTGTTCAAGATGTCAAAATACTCCAGCATAACTCCTGCTTCACCTACATGTTTACAAACCACCAAAAAACCCACAGACATCCGCACTGAAATACACCGGTGACGGGATGCGGCTTTTCCGGCAGCAGCACCTCAACGCCTCCCTTCCCTCATGTGCTTTTACTTCTCTTCAGCTCCTTCAGTGACCCAACGTCACGCAACCTAGCGACACACAGCGTGTACAGGCACAGAACACAGAGCCTCCTCACACTCCTGAAGTTCGACCCATTTCTTGAACCTGTAGAACAGTGTTTCCCCAAGTCTTTGGAGGCCCACAGGTGGTCCATGTTTTTGTTCATTCCAACTTCCTACCAGACAATCAAAATTTTTGCTCCCTCCCAACAAAACTGTGGACTGTCTGGCAGGGAGCTAGAATGGAACAAAAATCTGTGGGTCCTGGAGGAACAGATTGGGAAACACTGCTGCAGAACCCCTGTTCAACCCACGACCCCCAAAACAGCACCTGCAGCTCGTGAACCATATTTTACCTACCCGTTTCAGGGATGGTTAAAACAGAATATTTTTCACATTTTTAAAATGCTATCTGGAAATCACTTGGTGAACCCCACCCCCTCCCCCACTCTAGAATACTTGGAAATAAAATACTGCATGTTCTTGTAAGGTGCCAAATCGGTATTAAGAGCTCCTAGGAGATGGCTCGAGACACAAAAACACACACATCAGCCTTTGACAAACACCTGGAAACCATGTCTTTATAGGGGAGGTCGACTGAAGCAATTCTAGCAAAGTGCAGTTTGCAACAGAGGCGATTCTGAAATTCCTGTTAACCTGGCAGCACTACACATTTTGCCCTGCTCCAGACATAACCACTGGGAAACAGTTATAGGAAAGGAGGCCCATTCTCACCTGGCCTGATCGAGTCTGATCAGGCTGATGCTGCACCTTCAACAGTAAGTTGGTTACACTGCCACAGCATCCAGTGCTGACCTTGAGCAAATCCTTTCTATAGAAATTGTGTTCAAACACCAGGGGTATTAAAATATCAGCAAATTTCCACGTACCACTAACTGTAACCACAGTAACATTTCAATTATATTCCAGACATACACACTCACACCCTTCATATTCTCTTCAATTTTCAATGCAGAACCAGCACAATGCAGGAGGGGGAAAAAAAAAAAAAAGAAAAAAAGTTGCACAGTAAATTCAACTTTCACTGCATGACCATAATGACTGTGAGGGGCTATGAGGGGAGGGGGTAGGTGACTTCCACCTGCCTCAACCGTTCCATGCAGAACAGCCAGTAAGACAAGCTGTCCTACTGCCGTCAGCCATTATAAACAGGCCGACGTCACAAAGGTACAACTGCAGACCCACTACTCCCACTCGGCACCGCGCTACAGCAAACTGCGACTTTCCACTACTTCCTCTTCCCCCACGTAGTCGGTCCAATCAGAGGCCCCAGGCCACCGCTACTTCCTGACACCCCCTAGGTTTTTGTGCAAAGAGAAGGGGGAGAGAAAGAGAGAGAAAAGTGAGAGTGAGAGAGTGTGTTGGCAAGAGTGAGAAGGCAGCCTGATGCTGATCTTCCGCAAAGCAGGCAGTGGTGAAGGGGGATGGCATGTAAACATTGTACCACGTGGAGGAGAGAGCAGAGCAGACCAGCCACTCAGCTGCTTGACACAGACAAACGCAGCCCCACTAAAAACAGACGAACAGCGGGATTCACAAAAACGCAATACCTCACCAAAAAAGGCACTTAGATACTTCTATACAGTTTATTCCCAGTTCAAGACTGCTACCACTTTATCATAAAAGCGACTAGCTTTAAAACACCGCATACCCACCCAATTTCAAACAGAACCCTACACTAAGCTTTCTACATCCACGTATAGCTGCAAATTCCTGGCTCTTCCGTCTGAAACACCCCTCAGGAGTTTCTGCCAAACATGCATAAACGGGGCTTAAAACTGGCTGGCAAAACACACTTTTGCATGTCATTAGCATGCATTCACACCTTTACATTCGCATTAAGAATAGAAAACGCACAGGCCTATCGACATGTTTATGCCACTCAAAAACAAAACAGAACAACAAACAGGATCCATGCTCTGCCTCACACTAGATGGGATTACCATGTGAACAGCTGGCTGTCATTATAGCCAGGGAGGCAGCACAAAGAGCAGGAATAAAGAAGCGGCAGTGAGGTTAGCATCTGCCGCTAAACTGCGTGCAAAGACCCTGGACGGCCAACCTCAGGCACCAAGGGCAGCGGGACGCACCGAGCAGCTACCAGAGCAGATGGGGGCTGGATATTAGCTGGATGTTGGCTCGGCTTTCCGGATGCTGGATCTGAAAAGCTGCCTGTAAGAGATGCCTGTAAGGTCCCTGGACGAAATACGCAGCAGCAGGATCTAATAAAACTGCCAGCCACACGAACGAGAGTTGGAGGAAAGGGGACACCACTGGCATTAGCGACAGAAGACTGGGGGCCTTTCATCGATGCATGGAGTGGGGGTGCTTCAGAGGTCACCTACTATGGGTGAAGCCTGTGTCTTTCATGAAGACAAAGGAGGACATTTGCTGGGGTGGGAGATTCAGTTACACACACACACACACACACACACACACACACACACACACACACACACACACACACACACACACACACAGAGTAAAAGTACGAATATTTTGCTGCAGTCACGCATCTATTCTGCAGTCGGTCGAGGTCATTTGTTAAATTTAGCAGTCAGACCGAGACACTAGAAAGCAGTGATATTCCACATGGCCTGTAGGGTCACACTGCTGTGGCAAGTCACGATTCGGTTTAAAAAGGAAGGGGGGTAAAATAAAAGTTACACTTTCAGGACAAAACTAACCAACCAGGATTGAAAACTCAAACTACTCATAGACCAACAAACCACTATACACAGATCAAATTGCCCAATGGCACAAACGTGATGATAGGCAAAGCATAATCATGAGGGAAAACACACAAACCTCTTACACGTGCGGTCACAATGACAGAAGCCACCACCGGTTATGTAGCAATAGGGAGAGAGTTAGGGAAAACGAGCTCAATTAGGGAAACAATTACTTCAACATGGTGCTTAGGTGAAAGGCACTTTCCAAAACCCTGATAAACATCACATGCAATTTGTGCTGTTTCACTCTGACACTGCCTTGCTAGCAACTGATTTCCTGAAAGGCTAAAACATGTACTTTGCAGATGGGGGCCTTTTTTTTCCGGTGGTAAATCAGATAGCACCGAAAAACAGAAGTGTGGTCGGCAAGGGTGAGAACAGGGAGCAAGTCTTGCACAAGCGTTGCTCAAGCACGGGGACCGATAGGGGACGAGGGGGTGAGTTTGTCTCCCGTTCTCGTACGACATGGAAAATGCTGGCATCCCTAGGAAGGACTTGGTTACACGCGAGGCATCACCTGTCTTGTGCACTCTCCGCCGATTGTGATTTGGTCGAACGGGTGGCCCAGAATGGCACTACAGACAAAGACCACCACTAAGCGCTGCAATGGCTGCTGTGCCTGAAAATTAGTAAAGGGGGGGTGTTACTTCAGGTACCTGGGAGTCTCCCCACATGCCACCAAACCCACACCAAGCAACCAACTGTGACCGCTAACTAATAGCAGATCCCACAGGCTATGACTCACTTCAATCATCATCATCATCATCATCATCATCATGAGATACTCACGTTACTTGCACATTCTGACACTAAGACAGAGAGATTTTTATCAGAGGAACAGATAAGGGAAAAGGCTGCTTGCATATAGGAGACAGAATGTAGCAAATTCAGCTTTTTTTTTTTTTTTAAAAAAAAAAAACCTTTGCTCCTTCAAAGCAGCGCAAAAAAAACCAGTACAGCCTGACAAATTCTTTCCAGGGCACAGGGGGAGGGGGCATTGATACAGCAAGGAAATTCAACACGGCACAAGATGGCCACAAATTAAATCGACTTAAAAGATGGAGGTGGGCGCGAGAACAGAGTGCAGTTCGGGGGGCATTGTACAGCTTGTGCCTTGGCCATGTGCCACCATGCACTTCCTACCCACACCCTGGGGTGACACATGACCAGTGCGTACCATCAGTGTCGGACCAGGCCATTCAAAAATGCGCCATTGTCCGGGGGGAAACATAAGCTATGTCCAAAACAATGCCCTATTAAGAACAGTCTGCATTAATGAAGGCCACAGAGTGGAGGGGGGGGGGGGTCACACTGGTGAGATCACAAGTTCGATTATGCACCATGTAGGCAATGGATGGATGGATAAGTTGAACTACTTCAGATCTAGGACCAAATGGTAGCCAACAATGGTTGGTCCAATGTTAAAGTGACTGGAGGGATTGTCACACATATCTTGGGCCTCTACCATTTCTAAGGGAGGGGAGTCATGAGTGATGGGGAAATACTTCAACTTCGTGTGAAGTGTGAAGTCCGGGGTCAGCTGACAGAGCCCGACGAGCTCGCGGGAGCCACCTTCAGGCTGGTCTCTTGTCGGATACCCAGAAAACCAGACGGCACATCCACAGGAAGGAGAAACACAGCTAGAAACAAGAGGTGACAAGGAACACTTTGATCACAGCCATCAACTGATATCTCGAGCATCCGATCTTCCATCTACCTGTACCATGCAACTGGGGGGGGGGAAGGCACAGCTCTGAAGGCTTTTGCAGCAACGTGGGTCGCTGAAGATGTCACTGTGACGAAGGTAGCATCTGTAGGTAAGAACACAACCTTAGGGGCACCAGTGGGAAGGCTGTCCAGCTCTGCGACTGCCTTAATGGCTAGAAGAGCACAGCTGCAGCTCCCAGGAAGGCCGAAGCTGATGGTGCTAGTGACAACACGCTGGAAAAGTGACATCCAGATGGTGTTAGATTTCAAGTAAAAAATGTACAGACAGAACCCCAATATACATTTTTGAAGCACGTACAAAACATCTGCTAGGGCGTCGGCCTGAGCCACCATTCCGCAGCTCGGGTCTTTCCTCCAGCCTCGCACAGCAGCATCAAGACCTGAATAATTCAGCATGGTCTGCCGCCGCATAACAGGCCTGCCGCGCTGGAGCCTCCCTCTGAGGGGTCAGAAGGCTGCCGGGCGCTGCCAGGACATGGCATGCCCCGCAGAGCCACCCTCCACCCCCACGGGCCGCGTCCCGGCACTCAGCAGGGACTGCAGAGATTCACCACCGCTCTGGTATACATTCCCTATCAGTGTTCCAAGCAGCAGGGGGGATGGGGGAGTCTATGGTAATGAGCAGAGGTTGCTATTCCGTATACTCGCTTGGAAGATATTCAAACCGAACTGCAAATGTCTCAAAAACGCTTAAAACAAAATGTGAAACAAGATGTACAAACGAGGTTGAACAGCACATTATGTATGTCTCTATAGCCCAATTTAAATTTTTGGCATACATTTTTCTCATTTGTATTTACTAGTTTTTTTTTTTTAAAAAAAAAAAAAAGCCCCGGTCTCAGATCGATACTCAAATCAGCTGATATCCTCTGCTCAGGTATCAGAATCGTAGCGGCACTGAAAAAGTTGGATCTGTGCCCCTGTAAAGAAAAGAGCTATTATATCATACTATATATCAGTATAGGCAGTTGCGTATTGGAATCAGATTGGAACTTAAAAAATGTGAATCAGCCCGTCCCTACTGATGAGACATACTGATACTCCTTGCCACTTGGCTAAGGACCCAAGCATTATTTACAGGGGGGTATCTGTGATACGATACATGTGCATATGTAAATATTAGCTTTATCACAGAGACGGAGCAAAAGCAACATATATTATTTACCCAGATCTGCAGGGGAAAAAAATAAAAAAATAAAGCAAAGCTCAGCTGTAGGAAGCTGAAATATGACAGATTCTGAAAATAGCATACAACATACCGCAGACTTAATTCCCTAGGAACCTGAAACGCTGTACATGAAAGTGGAAATACAGCAGCGGGGGTGGCGGGGGGTGGAATACTAATGAAAAATGTGCATGGATTAAGTTGCCAAGATGTGATGGAGTGTGACGAGCCAGCATGGTGTATCTGGCACGGCTGTGTGCCACTGGCATGTAGAGACACACGGCGGTTCCCAGGTGCCTGTCGGAAGTGTCCCTGCTGGCAAAACCAACCTCGTGCCGGGGACACCAAGAGGGCACTCACCAAAAACTGCAGGCAAAAGAATATAAGAATGGTGACAAACGCTGACAAATGACAGAACAGACTGCTGGATTCAGGGACGGCAAAACCTTGGACAAACGGAGCCGCACGCACTAAAATATATATGATGCCGGTCAGCACTTTAAATTCAACAGAAAAGCGAGAACTAGACCAGAGGCCAGGAGGTCACAGGTCAAAACCACAGAACAAACGAAGTAGCCACATTTCCCTTAAACAAAATGTCAAATACCCTAATGGAAATGAAAATAAGAGTGCTACACATTTCATACAATACTATGAATGACTATTCCACTTTGAAAGCTACTCCGAAACGCGAGAAGCTGAAATGCATGCCTTAATATACATATCCAGTTACCACAAAAACAAACAGCAATATGTTTTGGCTGAGAGCTGATGTATGACCTTGAGCATCCCCCTGGCAAAACAAAAACTCCTGAATCGACAACAAGGCACCATTACAAATAAAATACATTAAATAATGAAATCCCAGAAGTTTGGGGGATGCAGGCAAAAATATGATCTCCACCATGGACCACAGGCTTCTCTTATTACCAAACCAGTCTTTACAAATAGACCAAATTAAAGCAAATTAAAAAGGTACTACTCGGGCAATTTGAGACTAAGCAAATGTGCATCATAGTGGCCACCCCTACGTGCATTCACAGGATCACTTATCACAATCTCTAATTTGGAGCCTGTGCCTTTTGAGGTAAAAAGGGATTATAGAGGTACTGTCTTGTCAGAAAGAGTAACCTTATCCTGCATTTCTGGCGCCAAGGTAGTGGGTGTAACGGCGGCAGAGAAAGTGCTGCATGCAAGCACTAATAACTGGTGAATAACTGGTGAATTAAGAGACAGATGACTGGAGTTCGGGGTCCTGGCAGACGTACATGATGTGTATAACATGCGCTTCATTGCAGGTGGTTGTTCTTGGTACTTGGCCTACTGCTGAACATTTTCGCGGTTGCCGTGTAATATCTTACGCGTCGACAATATACAACGCTAAAAATAACGCGGCGAGTTAGGGTACGAACAACTACAAAAGCAAAAAACAAAAACAAAACTAAATCGTTCCTATAACAGGGCATATCTTAGGGTCATGTGGTCAAGCCCCCCCGCCAAATGCAAGACAGACAGCTGACCCCAAACACTCAAATCCACCCCCGGGAGGATGAAAGCATGAGCCGAGCATCTAAACAAGTCACATCAGTGCGATCAAAAGCGACAGCGACGGGTGCCAGTCGGCCCATGGTCTGATGGATATCGGATATGAATATGCAATAAATCAGAGATGATCTCGGATGGCATATTGATGGGGACACGCGGATGCACGGTGTCCCCCTGCCGACTTGAGATGCAAACCGCTTTGCGGCGTGCATCTCTGTACATGTGCCCACAGGTTAGGTTACCCGGCCACGGGAGCCCAGCACGCGCACCCGGACGCACCTTATCCAGCTCGTCGTGTAGCTCCGACAGGGTTGGTCGTATCAGCTTCTCCCCCAGCGGCGCCGCAGTCTGCCGGTAGAAGTCGATGTTGGGGACTGCGTCGATGGTGTTGTGGCCGAAGGTGCGCAGGTAGTACGTATTGGTGTGCGTGTCGTAGTAGTAGTGGTGCTGGCCGCCTGTCGACGAGTGCAGGCTGCCCTCGCTCATCACCGTGTCCCCGTTCTGGAAGGCTTCTGTCGGCACGGCGTCCGGGCTCCCGGCGCCGCTGGGGTCCACGAAGTTCACGACCCGGAACCGGCCTTTCGCCTCCTCGCCGCCGGTCGCCGGCTCGGATCCATCGTGTGCCTTTCCGGACACGGAGGTGGCTTTGTCGCCGACCGCACCGCCGTCCCCGGCGGACGCGCCGGCCGCCTCCGCCACGAGATCCACCTGGAACCGGCTCTGGCTCGGCGTTGGACCAGCGGGTTTGAGTCCGGCGTCCGGGAACAGTCCTTGCCCCGCCGGAGGCTGCTCTTCATAGGGGGGAGGACTGGATGAATATGATGGTGCTGACATGGCAAATATCTACCCGGCGAATTAATACCAGCGAAAAATGAAAGACCAGCCCGTACCGCAAAGCCCCCCCAAAAAAAGCCCCCGGTATCACTGCGCTCTGGCTGCTAAAGTGCCGGGAAATGGAGCTTCGGAAATCAGCAAAGGCGTCCCTGCCGCTCCGCCTCCCTCAGAACATGCGGGTACAAAGGGGTTACGCGGGAGCTCAGCATCCGCCGGAGGAAGCGTCTCTTCGGAGGGGGAAAAACGGTACCAAACTCGCAGCCCAAAGGTCCGAAAGCAGAAGGGCGGTCCCCCCGCCGAGCACCTCTCCTAATAGCCGTACGCGCCTCCTTTTCCTCCAAGAGATGTCGCCCGTAGGGATGCTCCGTTCACCGACCTTGCTGCAGCTCCTCCTTCAGCAGCAGCGCTCCCCGGACTGCTATATAGACACGCCGCAGAGGGGCATCACGGCACGGGGTGGGTCGCAGCCAGAGGTGAAATCTCGCGAGACTTCCCCATTGGGGAGGGGCGGTGGTTTTAGGGCGTGCCCATGCGTATGAAATCAGACGTCGGAGGCGTGTTTTTGCCCAGAAAGAGCTGTCCACGAAATAACGAGGCATGAGTGAGCTTTGCCGTGACTTTTTATTGTAAGGCGATAAAAAGGCTCATTAGATAGAAATGGCGTAATGAATTAAATAATTAACTGCTTCCCCTATGACCACACTACATGTATAAAAAACAACGTTCAATTATCTAATTGAAAATACATTGTGACTGCATTTTCAAACATATACTACAAGGGGATTACCTAAAATGACTGCTCTGTTGAAGTAGGGCATTTTTTCAGGTAGTGAACAAATATAAGTCTTTGAGCCTCCAGGTAGAACCAAGAAATGCAAATCTTCACTTCAGCGTCGGCTACTTCAAAGTTTGCAGCTTGTTCTCCCGCATAGAGGTTGTACGTCACACTTCTTTGTAGGTGTCGCAAAGAACCGTCTAGACAGCTTTTAAAATGCTATATCGAGCATTGATATCCAGCAGTGTTAAGAGCTCTGGCAGATTGGAAAGTTCGTAAGCTGGTTCCTGGGAAGGTCAGTTTACATTTTGCATGTTAGGATCCAAATAACTACTTGGATGGTGAGGTGACATTACGCATCAATCTTACTTTTGGCCCCAGTTATGATGGAGAATATAAGAGAACTTTGTTTTATGGAAGCCAGGACTCAAGGACATCAAGGAGATGACTCCTTTGCAAAGAATATGGTTATGGAAACATCTATGCATCCTTTGATTCATCCATCTATTTTCTAATGGCTGTGGGTCATGGTATGTCTAGAGTCTATCCTAGGAAAGATCAAGCAATGCAGAAAACAACTTGGACTGGAAGCCAGTCTATCACAAGGCACACACCCACAATCACACCGCCAAAACCACTTAAACCAGTACAATGGCTGTTTATCTTGAACTAGTAGGTAGATAACAAGCAGGAATGCTTGTTCTTATAAGCATAGCAAAGTATGTATAAGATATGGGTAAACACCTGGCCTGTGCATGTTCTGACCTGTAAATTTGCATGTCACTAATAGAATAGAATAGAACAAAATTTTATTGTCATAATATACTAAATACACAACGAAGGAAGGAGTGCGGCTCCTGTTCAGTATTAAAAAAGAAAAGAGATAAAAAAAATTACAAAAAACACAATCATACAAATAAATACTTGTATGTATATGCCCATGTAAAAGCAGCAGGCCATATGAAGCAGGTAGTAAATATTAGTAGTAGTAAATATTAATATAGCAGGTAGTAAATAATACTTTGGATGAATAAGAAATAAAAAGTTATATTAATATTGTGCTGGGTTTTGTGACCACTAAAGATTGATATTGCACATAGATTTATTTTCATTTTTTAGTGATCTTAGAGCCCAAGCAAAGACACTGTCCTTGAGTCTGGAGGTGAGTGTTTCGATGGACCTGTAACACATACCAGAGGGCAGCAGGTCCAGCAAGTCGTGTGCGGGACCGACAGAGTCTCTGTGGATGTTGTGGGCTGTGGAGAGGCAGCAGGAGCTGGCGATGGTTTCCGGGGATGGCAGAGAGCAGCTCATGGTTTTTTGGGCAGAGTTAATAACCCCCTGGAGGGCTCTCCTGTCTGCAGATGAGCAGCTGGCAGACCACACTGTAATGTAGTACACCAGGACACATTTGATGGCGGAGCTACAGACCGCCGCAAACAGCTCTCAGAAAGTTGCTGCTGCGCCTTGTTTGTAGGCATCGAGAGGTTAGTAGACCAGGAGAGCTTCTCAGAGATGTGTGTCCCCAGGAATTTGTTGAGCGGGATCTTTTCCAGGCAAACGTCACTGACATAAAGTAGGGAATGATCCCCTCTGTGCTTCCTCAAGCCAATGATTACATCCTTTGTCTTTGTGGCGCTTAGCACCAAGTTGCTCGTTGAACTCTACCCTGTCAGTTTGTGGACCTCATCTCTGTAGGCTGGCTCATCTTCTCCTGAGATGAGCCCGATCAGTGTGGTGTCATTCACGAATTTGATGATGGATTTCTATATAAAACTATATACGCAGTATGGACATATATTCCTTCTGAAAATATATCTGTTTCTAATTAGTTTTTTGTATATGTGTGTGTGTCTCATATTATATATATATACATACACATATGTATATAGATACACATATGTATTATCCATCCATCCATTTTCCAACCCGCCTATCCTAGTGGGTCGCGGGGGGTCCGGAGCCTATCCCGGAAGCAACGGGCATGAGTCAGGGAACAACCCTGGACAGGGGGCCAGCCCATCGCAGGGCACATTCACACACCATTCACTCTCACATGCACACCTACGGGCAATTTAGTATCCCCAATTAGCCTCAGCATGTCTTTGGACT
>JAODJW010000117.1:3191293-3205943 GCA_026777045.1 Hyperopisus bebe
AAAATGCAAATGGTGCTATTTCATTTTAATTAAAATTTTTGCAGGATTTTTGCGCACAGACTTTGGAAACTAAATGGCAAAATGGATATTGTATTTTCTTTTTATCATTTTCATTTTATTTTTTGCAGAAAATACCTCCCATACATTACACCTTGCCGGTGACACAGCGAATCCACTCGCTTGGGGTCGTCTTGGTAGGGAACTGACAGAAGGTCAAGCTGATAAGGCAATCACTGCAGTTTATTGTCTTAATACAGCTGGGTGGAGTGTGCAGTTTGTTAAAGATCAGAGCCGTACAGACACTACGCTGGTGCTCACAGCCTTTATAGTGTTATCTTCGGAATTCACTGTATCCTGAAACCAGAGACCATACAAATGCTGTGCTGGAGCCAATATTAACAAGTATGTTATTAAACAGCATATTCATTTCAGGTCAAGATATTCAAACAGAGAATAATGAAGTCCTTACAAATGCAGATGAATACATAGATGCACACCTTATAAGTATATACTTACATAAGGTTATGGTTAAATACTGGCAGATGTACCAGTCAGCTTGGCTATATAAGGAGTTAATTAAAATAAAATATGCAGCATATGTAAGCAAAGCTGGGAGTGCTTAGGGGAGGGGGGTAGCCTGAAGCACTGGCTGTGAGGAGGAGAGAATTAGCGCCGTGGCGACGGTGCACCGCACGTCCATTGGGGCGGCGGTAATTATTCCTCGGGGTTCCTCTAACGCACAGCGGGGGGCGCTGTCGCGAAGCCATGGATCTGCTCCTGTTTCACACATGCGGCCCTAATTAATACTCCGAACCACGCACCGGAAAGAAAAAAATCTAATTAATTCACCGCCGTATCGGCAGCGCGCCGCTGTGTCGTTTTAACGGCACGATCCCCGGCCGGCGGGAAGGCGCCCCCTAAGACCATCTGCTGCTTCTACCACGCCACAATTTTAGCCGTTTTAAAAATTTTAAATCACTTAAACAAAGGGGGAAAACTCAAAATAAACACCATTTCTAAACACAAAACGAAAAGGCGCCCTCACAAATACGAGCTAATAGCTGTAATTCGTCATGTGATTATTTTTTTAAAGCATACGAGTGAATGCTTCCCTGTCAGCATTTTGCCAAAGCGGCACCGTGGGGCATGAAATATGTAAATGTGGCATTCTGAGTGTTTTTGAACATACGAAACTAATCTGTGCAGAAACCGATGATAAACTCCAATTAACTGCTGAATTAATGCCATATCATTTATATATATATGCTACTCACACAGGTGTGAGCTGCTTCTCACTATATATATATTGGTTCTCACTGTTTTTCAAGCGCTAACTCAAGCCCACTTCCAAATCCATGGTGGACCAGGCCACCTCCTGTCCGTCGGCCCCACCCACGGCCCGCTGCCGCCGCATGCTACAGGGGGAGCGGCCTGTGCCTCACTACGGAAGGGTCGACATGAGCTCCCCGGCCCAGCCGGGGTAAAACGGTCAAATGTACCTCCCACATAGCAGGACGACTCCAGTGACCTCTGGACGCCACCGAATTGCTCCCGGTCGCGATGGTGCCGTGCCATGCCTGACTCTTCCTCGAGAGGTGGGACCCTGGGACCCTGACCCCGGGAAAGGCGCCTCCTCTGATGGAGCTGCTCCGGAGCCCTGGTGCATCGCCATCTGCGAGCTACAGCGTAACTGCAGCGGAGGCGGCTCCTGCCGGGACCCCGAGCCGAACCCACAGCGGTCTTAGCGGCCGTTTCGTGCTTCTCTATGACATCATCGTAAACAGGTCTGCGGCTGACGCACGGATCTGGCTCAGCATCCTGTTTCTGAGTCGAGCTGCTACAGAGCAGCAATTCGTGCGTTCAGCTATGTACTAATACTAATAATGTCATAAATCAAATCACTTTTATAGTCACATTACTAGAACGAGTGTACTAGTAAGTAAAAGCCATGGGCCTATACATATGCACAAAAATAGTAATCAAGTAATACTGTGAGAGAGTCAGTGAGTTGGGTCTCAATGCCTGTAATCAGAATCCCAGCCATCGGAATCTCATCCTGGGCAAAACAGACACACGTCCATTGGGCCCTTAGTCCTTAACACCCCCACAGCAAAAATACTCCAGGGGACTAGATAAATGGCCTGACCCTGCGAAGGCACCCCAGGCTTTTCTCTCAACTAACTGTGTGTGTGTGTGTGTGTCAAAGAAGAGTAAGACGAGATATACACAAAGATGCATTCTAATGTACCTGTACTTATGCAAATGAAGCATAATTTTATTTAATAATACTTACCTGGAATAAGTATGTGCGCACACAGTCTCTGACAGCAAGCATCCACTTGGTATGACTTTTGGCCTCCGCTATACAAACCGTCCTGTTCGTATTGAACTTTCTTTTTCACACAGTCTGGATTAGAGCATTTACTATAAGACAAGCAAACAAACAAATAGCTAAATGCTATACGGTACCGGCCTCGCTACTCATAATAACAAATGCGATTCACACTGCAGGCCTCTCGCTTTGGCTATCTGGACCGTGACATGTAGACCATAATGTCTCCTTAGGTTGGATAGCTCGATAAAAATTGCCCATCTCTAAATGACCTGTGACTAATTGGTGACCCAACTCTGAAAAGCAGTCAGACAGAAAGCTATAAAAACAAGTGAGCAGATGTGAATAAAGAATCAGGCAAAATTTACATCCCTGAGCAAAAGCACTCAAAAACAACATGGCATCGAAAAACTTTTAAAAGAAGTGAACTTTCTAAGAATCTTTAATCAACAGCTGCACTAAAATATTATTCTGTATTATTTTGTATACATATTCGTGTCTGTAGGGTGCATTTCAGAGGTGATTATTCTCTAAAATTTATAAGCATATATAAGCACATATGTTGATTAGATCACCATATTACACTGACTGCTGTCGATGTTCTGATAAGGGAAAGTGAAATTTAAATTTTTACTCCATTTCATTGGACAGGTTTGAAACCACAGCCATTTGTGAACATAGTGCCCTCATTTTTAAGGACTCAAAAGTAATTGGACAATTGACAAACAAGATGTTTCATGGCCAATTGTGGGCTGTTCCCTCATAATTTTATTAACAATTGAACAGGTAACTGTTATGGACTTTGAGTTTACAATTGGAAGCTGCTGCTGCTGCTGAAAGTGATTAATTGTCATTGGTGACACCCCGCAGCACACAGTGCACAACAACTAAATATGTCCTCTGCATTTAAGCCGTATGTGATATCGTGACACAGCAGCTGGCCGCTAATTCAGAGTCCAGGGAGCAGTGTGTGGGGGCGGGATCCTGGCAATAATGTGATCATTTTAAAATACATTTATGGTAGCTATTACATTACTGGCTGCTACACCAATGATGTAATGATCAGCATTATGTACAAACAATTATATTTTTGATTCAGAAATTTTATTTAATAATTACATTATTGGTAAGTTATTGTATTATTGACTTTTATTACATTAAGAATGGAAAACATATTATGCTACTGGCAGTTATTAAGTATTGGCTGTTACAGCTGCTAAGCCTCAAGAATATGAAGGCCAGATTTAACATCACCAGAAAACATCTAAAAAGCTCGCCCAGGTTTGGAGAAAATATCCTTGTACAGATGAAAAGAGTATGGAGAAGGGTAGGAATGGCTTGCGGTCCAAAGCGTATCCTATCATCTATAAAACATAGTAGAGGCAGTGATATGACATGGCATGTGTGGCTGCCAATGGAACTGGGTCACTGGTGTTTATTGATGATATGGCTGCTGACAGAAGCACCAGGATGTATTCCGGAGTGTACGAGGCTCTACTATCTGCTCAGATTCTCCAAATGCTGCAAAGCTGATAGGACAGTGCTACTCAGTAGCGATGAACACTCACCCAAACCAGAATGCAAAAGCAACCCATGAGCTATTCATGGCAAAGTGGAATATTCTTCAATGGCAAGGTCAGTCACCTGACCTCAACCCAAGTGAAAATGAATAACACTTGCTGAAGACAAAACTTGTAAGGCAGAAAGACCAATGAACAAGCAGCAACTGAAGGCAGCAGCAGTAAAGGCCAGACCAGGCATTTCGGGGCAGTTGGTGGTATGCATGGCTTCTAGCCCTCAGAGTGTCATTGGCTGCAAAAGTTTTTCAACCAAGTATTAAAAGTGATCATTATAGTCATCCATACATTTCCTGAAACCACTTATCCTATTCAGGGTTGCGGGGGGTCTGGAGCCTACAAGCCCAAGGCAGGGAGCAACCCAGGATGGGTGCCAACCCATTGCAGGGCACACTCACCCCATTCACTCCCACATCCATGGGCAATTTGGTAACTCCAATTAGCCTCAGCATGTTTTTGGACTGTGAGGGGAAACCGGAGGAAACCCCATGACGATACAGGGAGAACATGCAAACTCCACACACATGGAACTCTAGCAGAGACTTGAATCCAGGTCCCAGAGGTGTGAAGCGACAGTGCTAACCTTTGCACCACAATGCTGCCCCTATTATAGTCAAGATATAGTTAATTTGCCAAAGTTCTTTTAAGACCCCTGAAAATGGGGGAATTGTATATAAAAATGGCTGCAACTGCTAAATGGCTGACATCACATTTTTATTAAACCCCTTGAATTAAAGCTGAAAGTCTACACCTCAATCCCATCTAGACTGCTTAGTTTCAGATTCGTTGTGGTGATGTACTGACAAAATTATGAGATTGTATCATTGAATTGTATCATTGTCCAAATACTTATGGACCAAACTGTAGCTTTTGTAATGCATTCAGTGTTTTCAGTTACTTTTACCAACAAGTTATCCTACTAAATATGCCTTTTAGAAGGCCCTGGGGATGCAATGGCCAGTACAAAGAACAATTACTGAATACAAATGAGGAAAAACTCAAAGCAAACACCCCTAAGCAATTCCCAGGGACAGGGGCAGTTCTGGGGGGGGGGGGGGGGCAGTGTCCCCCTGACCACATGCATGACCCCCCCCCTAAATACAAATATATATACATATGCTACTTGGGTCTGAAATAAATGTATTATTATTATTACTATTATTATTATTTATGTTTACATATGTGGGCTACAATTTTGAGTGCTGGGGACAAGCGAAACAAAACGTAAGCTCATTTTCTTGATGGAATCTTAACGCAGGTGAGCTGGGTTGTCAAGGTACCTCAGCTAGTGCAAAGCAAAGGTAATGACAGAAAAAAATTACCAACCTCGTGGAAGCAGTGAGTTACATATTTGTAAAAACTGTAAAATGTAACTGTAAAGCATTGCATAAATAACATTGGTTTTCAAAACTGTCTTTTGCTTCTTAATGCTGGCAATCTAGTGTATGTAATACTAGGAGGACATTAAGGTCAAGGCCCCCCTAATACTGTAGAACAACTAGCCCCAGTCTGGCTCCAGTCTGACACCCCCAGTTGCAATGGTCTAGAATCGCCACTACCCAGCTACAGTAAAATCAACGCATTTTGAGTATTGTCTGGCTGTACTGGTAACTGCAGAAATGATGGAAGTTTTAATACATGCTGAGAGGGACAGTGTGTAAGGTGGGGGGGGGGGAGCATTTGTGATTATGGCACATTAAACTCGCGATAGATGATAAACAGACACGACACGGAAGGTGAATGCTTTTAAGTGTGAGTATTACAAAATGTCTGTTATGACCTTAGCTACGTCCCCGGCTATGAATAAAGGCAGGAAAGATGTACAGGAGAATTATCTGCAGTCTGTGCCTTTAAGGTGAGCAGTCTTACGAGCTTTGTTTCAGAGAACACTAGAGGTGGGCAGGGTTAATCTGGGAGCCCCGGAGACATGATATCTCTACGACTCCACAGGAAATTGTGTCTTTATTCTTACTTAAATCGTCAACCTGGGCTTTTGGCACGTAATTTCAGCCCCTGGTGATTCCCAGCTGCGCTAATGGATGGTGTTCTCATCGTCGCCAAGTTTGTCAGCCAAATTCGACCTTGATTTTTTGGGCCATCCCAAGCTCCGCCCCTAAAACAGACACACCCATCTACTAGTGGCTTCTGGGTCCTATAGCCTGCTGATCATTAACAGAGCCTAAAGTGTTTCTGTGTTTGACCACCCTCATTTAAGTTTATTTTCTTTATTTTTTTGGTTTGCTAAGCATCTCTGCTGGATTCTCGGGTTTCTGTTTTTAACAGTCTGACTTCCCAGACAACATTGTCTTCAAGTGTATCTCTCATTAGATTAGGCATAAATTTGCACATCACTATTAACTTATTAAAGCAAATACATATCAATATTCTACAAAAACAATTTCTTCTGACACCATTTATTGCTTGCAAGTCATGTGAAAGTCATCACCACAGCAGACTGTGCTAATACCCTGATTTCTCTGGCTACAGTTTCTCTGATATTTATAGTGCAACGTGTTTTTTGTTCTCTGTTAAAGACCACTTGTATTTTGCAAAGAGCAACTGGCTGGAAACTGTTGGAGATTAATTAAGTGCAGAGATAAAATATGTTTTGATCACATCCTAGGATGTTAAAGAGCCATTGTTTAGGGTTGACTTCTGTGGGAAGGAGAATTGAGGACAGTTAATTCAGAGAGCAGTGCAGTTTCAGAGGGAGGGTGTGGACTTTGGCCATCGCTATGCCTCCTGAGTCTGTCAGGGTCTGCAAACAGACAGGCAAGGCCTCAGATACAGGGTGGTAACTCTGCAATGGCCAGGACAAGCGTTCACTTTGCAGAATCACTACAGCAAAGGTCAGTCTTGGCTGTCTGTGTACAGATGACATATTTAGCTATCAAACATGGCTTCCTTATTTACCAGTAAGACATTTTTTTTTACCATTTTATGACACAATCGAGGTTGAATCAGAATATAACTCATTTGATGTGAGACATATTTGCTTTAATTTTAAACAGCCATTTACTGCAGAAGGTCGTTGTGACCCAGAGCAGGTTCTGAATCACAGCCTGGATGGAATGACAGTCCGATGTAAAGCAGACACAAACGAACGAGATGCACAGAGACCCACGAAGGACATACAAACTCTGCACACTCACAGATCAGGAGCCAATCTCAAACCCACGATGCTGCAGGTGTGAGTCAAGAAAGCCACCTGTTCCTGTTTAGCTACGGCATTAACCAGAGAGAGGAACTACAAAGAATGTTCCAGAACACTGACACGCTGCCAGGAATGTGATAAAATCTGCTCTTCACCAGGCCCATACACACATTTCATCTCTCAGTGGAAGCAGACAGACATCTTACGCACCAGGGATGGGCAACTGGAAGCAACAACAGTTAAAAAATATAAACAATTTTCTATAAACACTGTATCATACATTTTCGAATGTTTGTATCTAGGAATTGTGAGCCTTATAATACAATATGCAGCTTGAAATACTGGAAGCTGCCAGACTGTTTTGATCTGTCATGATTTCTAAAGCATTCAGAGTTGAGTTCATTCAAAATGACGGTCAGTAACAGTACGATATACTGTACTGGCGTCAGACTTGCAGACTTACATCAGCTTCTGTCTCTTATTAGATCAGAGCGTCCCATTTTCTCCCTGCCTATACCGCCCTACCATTTCACTTTCTAACAAACACACACACACACACACACACACGCACAAATACACACACACACACATACACACACAGGTTTGTAATTATATCTTTGTAGGGACTCGCCATTCATTTCTATGGGGAAAACTCTAATCACAACATGACTTACTTAACCCCTACCCAGGTCTAACCTTAACCATAAGTACCAAACATAATACAAGACTTTTGCCATTTTTACTTTTTTGATTGCATTCACAAATCTTTGTGGGGACCTGAAAAATGGTCCCCACAATGTCAAAAAAGCAGGTTTTTATTACATGGTAGGGGACATTTGGTCACCACCATGAAATATAAACCTAATCCACACACACACACAAACAAACAAACCACTCTGTAAATAAAGCTTATATGTTTCACTTGTATGTAGGTTTACATCCCATGAAATATTCTATGTTTCCATTCCATATAAAGATGTCCACAGACTAATCTGTTATCGCACCAGTGATCTCACAACACACACATAAATCTGTGAACTAAACCAAGCAATGTCACAAAAACATAAATGGTATTAAATGCCCCACTAATATCCATACTGTAATAGACCTAACATGACAAATTGCAACGTCAAATTTTATCCAAATTTTGTCCAAATATAATTTCAGAGCATTTGTCCAAAAGGATGATTATTCCATTCAAGGTGAATATTCACCTCATTGTTCACATTTGAATACAGGGAAATTAATCAGTGCCAGCTTACCATTAGGGTACTGATAATTAAGCAAAATAACGGGAGTCCAGGTTACAGTTTACATCCATCTGGTCGATTTAAGAATTCTTTGTATGATTGGCAGTGCTTAATTAATACAGTTCATTTTTACCCCAGTAGTGGAAATGTAAATTGTTCTCAGGACAAGATGTGTTTTACATGAAAGCAGGATTCCTGAAACCGCTCAGGAAAAACGGGCCGGATGTAATAACAATGTATCAGTTTGACCTCCGTGGCTGTGGAACATTCCAGGCATCTTTTAGTATCTCCAACCCCCATCTTTAGATGGGGGTACGATATTGTTTGCACTGTCAGCATACCATTCTGTCGCTGTTCTTCCATACCGGTCTGTGTGAAATTATTCAGAAATACGACAGAAATCAGATAGCAGTCTCGGCTTCTACTGATTACATTGAAAGATAAATAATGCTTTATTTAATGACCTGAGTTTTTACACCTAATATACAAGGATAATTTGACAGGCAAAGATTCCGAATTACAGATTAGTATGTTTTGAGGTATATTAATGTAAAGGAACAATAATTGGTTATGGACTCGGACGGCTTACGTTCTTTTTTATTAATGATCCATCAGGAGTGTGGCACATCCCTGGTGGATCATTAATAAAAAATAACATAAGATGTCCAAGTTAGGACCTGATTATGGTTTATTAGATTGTATTGCATGGTATTAATCATCTGAGAAGGCAGAGCTCAGTGTTTTAAATGACTCTTTGCTGGAGCTATATTAATAAACAACATTGTTTTGGGACACACACTTGGAAAATTGAGTTTGACAGTTCAGGGCATTTATGCGATCCTGCTCTTGGGTCGGTGAGGGGGCACTTAACTGGGAAAACCATGCGCCGTGGTCAACCAACCAGCCGAACAAACAAGCCATTTACTTGCATTGAAGGGGATTCTGGGTAACCAATGAGGCACAAATGTCACACTGGCATCACTGGCACACAGGCAGACAAATGAGGTGTTTCTCAATATCAAGAACTAAAAGATTGTACTTTTGGTCTTAGCAAGACTGGTTTTGCTAACTTGGCTCCCAAGAATGATCTTGGGGTGCAATGAATCATGGGATTAGTCTCGTTTGGCAAAGATGCAACCGATGTATCCTTGATGTTTGAGGCTGGGCAAGAACAACATCCAGGGATTTTTACTGTCCTCTTCTGTTCTTATTACTTCTGTTCTTATTATTGGAACTGGTCTTCGGCAATGGAAGATGATGTAAAACGTGTACATGAGAACATAAGTACAGTCAAGCACGCATACTGAGAAATACCCATGGACTTTGGATTGGTACAGAAACTACAATGGACACAAGAGTTGCGACTCAATGACTCACTGCACATCAAATTGCGACACGCAGCGTGTCAAACGCCTACCACCATTAGTGATCTCCCTGCGCCTCATCAAATTAGCAACCTGGTAAGGGATTGAAAAATAAAAACATGGCTTAGTGTCCTGATCGATATGCCTCCAATCTGTGTGGCCTCCACACTGTGGTTTTGGCCTTTCCTATTTCTTCTGGCCCATCAGAGTCAGGGTTTTCTCTGCTGTAATGGATGCCTGATTTCCCAATAATTCATTCTTTGTTTATACATTCCCAGCATCCTGCCAGTCACAGCGAAGCTACCCTTTGTTACTGGCAGACACCCGTACCAGTCCTTGGCCTGACAAGCCACCGGTCTCCTTGAAGATTGCCACTAACCTCCTTAGCATTCACGTGCCGACTAGACGCCCTGCGTAGAAAATCACAGCCCCACGTATGCAGTGCACCTGCTTATCTTGCATTATTACGGTGGTGTTACTACAGTAATCCCTCACACATTTGCCTTTTGCAGGCCAAAACTTTGCACCCCCCCCAACTTTGTAGCCTAGACGTTGTGAGTTGTGATGTATAAGGAAGATGTAGAACTAAAAAAAAAAACTAGTTAAATTAGAGATAGATAGGCAGACAGACAGGCAGACTGACTGACACAGACTGACTGACTGACTGACAGACAGACAGGCAGGCATATTAACAAACAGACAGACAAACCATGGTCATGGAAGTTTATTCTAAATAACTAAGGGCCAAAAGGATGCTAGAAAATAAATAAAATTAGCGTCTATGCTTTATACAGTCAGGAGACTGCACAGACCAGTGCACTGTGATTTCATTTCAAAGGCAACAGTTTTCACGTTCACAACGTCAGTATAACTATTATTAAACTCAGCCATTTTGCAGATTTCGCCATGTCAACATTACATCAGTTAAAATGTAGCACAGACCTTAAGATGTTCATATATACCTGTTAATAAATGTGATGACTATCTTAGCATATTTAGTTGCTAGTTACATCTCTATTTATTTGCAAGGGAAATTTCCGGAAAACGGCTTGCGGAATAGATTGCGTATGTGGCTGCTGCATGAAGAACCTGGCTCCATCCTCCTTCCTGTGAGTGACGTCTGGGGCCAAGATGCCCAGGGAATGTAATGCTATCCCAGTCTCAACAGAGGGAATCGGTTGCCCACCCTCTCCTGGCTCTGCAGCCAGCTCTGCCATCATCTGGACTCCTACATTGCAACAGGGTGTGGCCCTGGGGCCCGAGGCTGCGAACATCACTCTTCTCCAGGCGGTTACATTAATCAGTGATGCCCGTGGCCCTCACAGAGTGACAGGAAGCGGGCAGGTGACAGCAGGCATATCGAGCGACGTGCAGGTTTGTCGGCTTCGCATGTGGAGCTGAGGATGTAATCAGGCGATCGTAATTAGGAAAAATTACGACCGGTGATAAAATCCCATTCCGTGCGTGAACATCTCTGCCCTGTTGTCCAATCAAAAGATCATTTTTACATTCCAATGTGTTATACCGAATCAGGCGGAATCCCTAGTCATGTCTGTTTTCTAGATCATTCCTCAGTAGTGAGCACTGCAATGTTACATGGTAGGTTCTGTGCCAAAATCTGTGTCAGCCACAATAAAATTTGCTAAAAGGAATTAAGAAATGAAAAAAGTCAGAAAAATAGCGAATCGATCAGATCATAATCCTTATAATCCTGCAGTCTATCAACATACGTTATAGTGACCTGTACATTTCCGATTGGTAGATTTAGTGGAGTTTCAAAGGTAAAAGCCTCATTCTTAAGATACTAAGACCTGAACCCACATACATCTGGCAACAAACCAAATTCTTTGACTATCATAGTGCTGGTAGATGAAAACACTTTAACACTTTGTACGAGGTAAATTGGAGTATGTTACACTGGATTTCTGATGCAGCTGTACGGTAAATTTTACCTCAAGAGTTGATTAGGTTCATTTTGCTCTCAAGACAACATGCGACATGCTGAAAGGAAATCGTATTACTGGCACGGGGAACCGGCACTTCGTTTACTGAAAAAATTGAAATAGAGAAATAACACTTACACATCACCAGGAGACATTTTTGTTCCTGTTTGTAATGGGGGTCTATGGCCAGTGAAATTTATGTGCTCCGCAAAACTTCAGTATATTTTGGCCTCAGCAAAATTGCCTGACAGACATACTACTGTTCTGTCAGCTGGCTCTCTGCTGTTCCTACATCATAATTTTTAAATTACAGAAATATCCAGATCAATTTTCCATAAATTCTTGACACTACAGTGTGTTAAAGAGTAGCCCTTGACAAAAGTCACACTGGGAATTGCACAGATCCACCAATGACGTGCAAATTAAGCATGTCATTGCTTGGTGGATTCCTAACACATGTAAACGTGAGGAATGTTAGGGATCGTGTGTTTTTTTTGGGGGGGTGGGATTTCTGCTCTCCAATTTGCAAATTCCCAAGCCAGCTCACTGATCCCATCGTGGGGCTGTCACTGGATGTGCAGGGATGCATGTGCAGCTTCTGCCACACAGAGACACTGTGACAGGCATCCACATCATGCGACCACAACCGTGCATGCCGCAGTGAGGACCAAGGAGGCGCGGTAGCTGAGTACAAGGCGAGACTGTCACAAAACCTCACGAATGAATGCCAGAAATGCTAGACACATACAATACCCAAAACACAACAGGCCTGCGATCAACTAAGCTCAACTCTCCTTTAAAACACAGGAACATCTACAATACCATTACCACAAGCTGCCTGTGTCTTAAATTATCTAATGTCTGTATGCAATGCAGCAGAGGGTTACCGTAACAGTAATTTATTTACCCTGAGCACTTAGAGAAACAATTGCCACAGTGAGCTATCAACATATTTTTGCATACAGCCACAAGAAATGAGGCAATTTTATAATCTGACCCACAAAGTATACATTATCATGCAAAGTTTCTGGCTCCAACATGTTGTACTAAAACTCCTCCTGTCTTTCTCTCGAACCCCAGCTCACATCCCCCCCTCCTTTCGTCTTCCTGTCTTTCATCCCCCCATGAAACAATGTTCTTGTCATCATCTGACATACAGTCTTCCAGCTTATTTGCATAAAACCTTCTGCATAATATGTATGAGCACGCAGGCACCCCTGAAAAGGTGGGGGGTGATTAACAAAACCGTCCCCACTCATTACCTCAGATTTCAGACGACTCAAAAAGAAAAAAAGAAAAAAAATGGCACCCATCATTCCAAGGGCAAAGTATGTCTTGGAGTTTTCCTGTTTTTTCCTGATATGCAGTCTGTACAAAATGAACATCTGAGAGAAGGTGAGCTCATCCTGAGCTGCAAAAACACTGTCAGGAGCAAACACTCTCTACAACTGCTGAAGGAAACTTAGGCGTTTCAGTCCAGATATATTTGCTTTTGTACATAATTGGTTAATGAATGAATATCCATGAAACTCATGACCATAAAGACACTATGTGTCTAACGAAATGCAGAAATTAGAGAATCTAAGACTGCATTGCCGTCTTTACACACACTCACACACACATACACACACACACATACATGCGAATGTATATGTGTGTGTGTGTGTGTGTGTGTGTGTGTGTGTGTGTGTATATATATATATATATATATATATATTCATTCATATACAAAAACGTATATTATGTATAAGCAATACCTAATTTTCTAGTAAAAAGTGCTGATGAACCAGAGATCACATTCAAAGGTGAGGCATTTACAGAACTAACACAAGTCTGCAATAATCTGCAATATGCTGAGTATAAAATACAGTGTCCTTTTAAGATTCACCATTTAAATCTTTACCCGTTTCTTTACATAAACATCAACTAATCACTACGGAAAATTACAGGTACATTCTAAGTTGTAACATTTTTACGCCTGAAAAGCATCATGACCACGTAGCAGAGAAACTCACCTCTCCTACCTCGATTTTAGCATCGCTTTAAACACATTAATTCGTTTCGACCCTGCACGTTAAAACGCCGTAATATAACCTATAATATTATCCCATTTGCAAATGAAGCCATGTTAGGATGCAGGAGTCCACAGTACCTTAAACGTAAGGCAATTCCCATTTTCACTCAACAAGTGCATTAAGCCGAGGAGCCTGCACACACGCCGCACTGTCACATGCAATGTCGCTCTCGGATACGGGACACTGCAACGGCGGCGCTGTCATAAAATAATCCATAACACCTATAAACCGGGTGGGAAACGGTACAGCTTATACCTTTGTCTCCCTGCGAGAAAGACGGATCCATTTCCAGAGTTAGAGAGCAAAGCTCGAGGTTTCGCCCATTCTACCTTCTCCTTTCACCCCTTCAGTATCAGCATAGAATACAGCAAAAAATGGGGGAAAATATAACGCTACGGAAAAACAGCTGCAGTTGCAAACTGTCGACGGCGAGCAACACTGTGCACGACGTGCAAGTCGGATCGGACGGTATATTTAAAGAGCGGAAAGGGGGTACCCGGGCAGCCCGGGGCACGCTGCTCCAGCGTGGACCTTCACGGCAAGCCGCAGCTGCAAAGCCGGCAGCGAGAGACTGGAGTTGGGAACACCGGGCATCCCCCCACCCCCCGCCCCCTACCCCCACCGGAGTCGAGGAGGCGCCTCTCCCGTTTGCTCAAAAAATTCCTTCTGCAACCTGTTTTTTTGATGCCGTTTTTTTCAGCATCTCTCTCATATTGATCTAATGGCAGGAGGGAGATACACGTCAGGGAAAACGGTTTTGCCAGTTATTTTTTGAAGACATTAGAGTAAAGCAAGAAATTATTCTCGTCCTTATGACGCTTATTTTCATCGCGTGTTTATTATTATTATTATTATTGTTATTATTATTATGTGCCAAATCTCAAATAATAATATATATGGCTTAGTATGTGACAAACCTGGATACGTTTTACAGAATATTGTAATAGCCTAATTA
>JAODJW010000117.1:3216877-3230178 GCA_026777045.1 Hyperopisus bebe
TCAGTAACCCTGCTTCATAGTACAGGCCACTGGTCAGGTCAGGTTGGGGAGCAGGCACTGGTACAGCGTGTTGCCACACCCTTACAGCCATCCTCTTACAAAGATTTTGGAGCACCACAGACCCCTTTCTAGCGATCTCATGATCCCCCATGCTCTCCTAATCCGTTTACTAACTTTTTATTTATTATCCAGGACACTCACAAGCCTAGACACTCAGACTCCTTGCTCAGTCTTTCGAGAGCCCTGACCAGAGCCTTCACTGACTCCGCAAAGATCACAGAATCATCAGCAAAGTAAAGGTTGGTGAATCTTTCTTCACCAACAGATTCCCCACGACTGCTGGACCCCACGATCCTGCCCAACACCCAGTCCGTGCAAACGATGAATAGAGTAGGAACAAGATCACACGCCTGATGAACCCCAGAATCAACTGGGAAGAATGCAGAGGTTCTGCCTCAACTCTAAGCAGCACTCACAGTACCAGTGTACAGTCTGGTCACAGGGCAGCTTAATCAACTAGGTCAAGCAAAATCAACAAAGGCTGCAAAGAAACTCTGCCAATATTCACATTTGCGCTTGATAAGAACCTTCAGTGCCAGGATGAGGTTGATAGTAGACTTATTAGGCATAAAAACCAGAGTGCTTCGGTCGCAGTTAGGCAAGCAAGTGATCATGGATACTATGGAGGATGACCCTAGCGAGGACCCTACCCGGCACTGAGAGCAGTGTTATCCCCCTGAAGTTTCCGCTATCCAGGTGATCACCCTTCTTTTTGCAGATAGGGACAAGAAGTCCCATTTTCCAGCCAGTTGGGATGATACCCATCTCCCAAATGGAAGAAAAGATTGGCTACAATGCCAGGAGGACAGCCTTATCATCATCCTGGAGAAGTTCACCCCAGATTCCATAGATCCCTGTGGCCTTTCCTACCCTCAGCTGCTTCACCACCTGTGCAATCTCAGTGAGACTGGGTGATTCACAGCTAATCAGAGGAACAGCCTCAAGAACTGTGGACCTAGAGATGTCCAACATTCTAGGCAGAGGATCAGCTTTAAACAGCTGCTCAAAGCTGCTGGTCCAGTGGGTCACAACTGCAATATCATCCGTAAGTACTGTTTCATCACCCTCCTTAACTGCGGCTCTCCAAGGAACAGATTCTGATGTGCGTAATGCCATCTTTGTAAGTTCCTGGTACAGACCGGAGTTGCCATCAAGCCGTGCGCTCCAACTCCTCTTGGTAACATCCAGGGTGCCCTGCGAGATGAAACACCTCCTTCTGGGAGCACTGGACCATATTATTTTTTTCAGGAGCTTTGAGGCTAACAAATACATGCACTAGACTGGAGGGAAATCTCTGATGCTCAGGTGTTGAAGCTCTCAACTGGACACAGCCACTGGTAGGCCTACTAATTAGACCCGAAGGAAAGCATCTTCAAAACGTGTTGAGCAAACTGTAAACCTGAAGACCTTATATAAGAATCTATTGGCTTCTGGTCAAGGATAAGCTCTAATTTTCCCAAAAACATAAAAACTGCATTTTAAATAGCCCATAAATATCTGATTAATGGCCAGTATTACCGAAAACTAGCACGTTTCCACATAATAAGATCACGCCTGTAAAGAATTACTCTAATGCTTTGTTTCTGATGACTGGTTTCATGTCATCTTTGTGTCCAGGGAAAATGATACAGTGAGAAGGTGAATTAAAGTCTCAAGCCAAAAATCTAAAACGAAGACTTAATTGGGGAACGAGTAACCTTCTGTTCTTCTTTCAGATCAATTTGGACCCAAGTGTTTGTTAAAGTCTCGGTTTAGCAAGCGAGGACTGTGAAACCGCCTCCGCGAAACATAAAATGAATCTATGACAGCAGTGACTAATTGGGGCTCAGTTTACAGCCCCCCGGCAAAGCTCTCCATGTGATCCATGTGAAGTAATTCTTGACTCACTCTATAGGTACCATTGCTTTTGAAATATTTAATACATATAGGGCCGGTTTCCCAAACAAGGATTAAGACTAGTCTTGGACTAAATTGCTGTTTCAATGGAGATTCACCATTGTAACTCAAAGCTAGTCTAGGCTTAGGCTTAATCCTTGACTGGGAAACTGGCCAATAACATTTATATTTATCATCTATGAGATTAAAACAAAACACGATTGACTTTGGAAATGAGTGTGAGTTCAAACCGTTTATTTGAATTCTACTCACTGTGAGGAATCAAAAAAATGTATACTCTATGGACAAAGAATTAGCAGAGATGTGCAGTATAAATGTATTAGAATACGTATGTAGCTACAGTTGACTATTTTCTAATTTGGATTTCGTTGGATGAAAAAAAAATCATATATATTGAGGTATTCACCCTACTGAGACTCCACATAATGGCAAAGCTCAAAGGCATCTTTAACAAGAGTAACAACAAATAGCACAAAAGCGTACGACCAAGTGATCTGCGTCAAGGAAAAGCAGAAGTGAGGTCACTGTACAAACAGAAGAAACCGCACATGGTGGGTAATTTACACGCAGTTAAACATGCGGAATTACATAGGAACACACGGCACAGGGCAGACTATTTACATACATGACATAGACAGGGGCCATTTACGGCATGCGGCACCCTGGGAAACATGCAAATTATGACCGACAGGGGCTTGGCTCATCGACGCCTCAGTATGTATTAAAATATTTAAAATACTTAATAAAGTATGACATTTTACTTATTTTCTGTCATTTTATGAACCTTCATCACCAGGCTTACAGACTTTCAAATATAGCATATCACTGACTTTGGCTAGATGCTAATTAATCACATGACACATCCTGTTGGGCCCGTCTTGCTCTTTGTGAACTTTGGTTTCCCATGACCAGTAATCCATTAAAGCGGCTGCTTTGGTGCTTAGTGTAAATTGCCTTAAGGTGAAGTATGCTGTAAAATATCCTACCAGATATCACTGAATGTCATAATAGGACAGAAAAATAGTGCAATTAGCAAACTTGTGAATTAACTTGCTAGCCTGCTAGTGCATTCTAGTTAATTTCAGCAAGCAAGCTTAGGCAGTGTCATCTTGTGTTTTGCCACATATGGAAGACTTCATTAGCAATAAATCAAGCTAGGTATTTTTGCTCCTCAGGAAGAAATTAATTTCTATCAGCTAAACATAAGCGTTTTTATAACCACTGAGCCTGTGTAAAAGGAGGAACCAATTCTTGAATTTGATGTTGCATATTATATGTGTCACAGCCGCTGTTTGCGTTTTTTTTTTTTTTTTAAGCGTAAATCTAAATAAAAATTAGTTTCTTGTTTGACTTTGCACATGTTCAGTACCCTACTGTGGGACAAAGCAGGGAATGCACGCATTATGATGATTTAAGAAAGCACTGGTGTGACTCCTTGCATGTGCACATGCAACCCTGTCAGCCATCGCCACTAAATCTGCGGGACCTGCTGACTGTAACCCTGGGGAACCCACGGGGTCATATATGACCCTTCCTTTTATTTCTGCCTTACATTCAACCCACTCATTAAAGTTAAGATTTTTTTTTGCTTTACAGCCCATTGTACCATATATGACTCAGTAACAGTGACATTTAGTGATTACTGACTGAATTAATCAGATTTTTTTCCACAATAAAAAAGGCTCCCAACGTGTTTTGAGGTTTTTGCTGTACATGCTGCAAAGATTCACAACTGTAAGTTGTATTACTGAGTATCTAGGAAGAACAAAAACTCAACTGTGAAGTGGCGGTCTTGGCGGACCATGTAACAGAGCAAGACTGCAGAGTGCTGAGGTGCATAGTGCGTCAAAGTTGCAAATGTTTAGTTGATTCAGCAACTGCATAGATCCAAACTTCCTCTTGCATTAACCCCTGAGCAACGTGAGCTTCATGGAATGGGCTTTCATGGCCAAGCAGCTGCATGCAAGTCTCACATCACCAGGCGTCAGATGGAGTGGTGTAAGGCACACTGCCACTGGACTCTGGAGCAGTGGAAATGTGTTCTGTGGAGTGACGAATCACACTTCTCTGTCTGGCAGTCTGATGGATGAGTCTGGGTTTGGCAGATGCCAGGAGAACGTTACCTGCCTAGAGGAGGGGTGGAAGTGGAAAAGGGATAATGGTATGGGGTTGTTCTTCACGGGTTGGGCTAGGCCCCTTAGTTCCAGTGAAGGGAACTCTTAATGCTTTAGCATACCAAGACATTTAGCACAATTCTATGTTTCAGACTTTGTGGGAAGAGTTTGAGGAATGTCTTTTTCTGTTCCGGCATGATTGTGCCCCAGTGCACAAAGCAAGGTCCATAAAGACATGGTTGTGTAAGTTTGGTTTGGGAAAAACTTGATTGAGCCTGACCTCAACCCCATTAAACACCTTCGGGATGAACTAGAATGGAGCCAGGCTTTCCTGTCCAACATCAATGCCTGACCTCACAGATGCTCTTTTGTATGAATGGGCAAAAATTCCCACTCACTCCAAAATCGTGTGGAAAGCCTTCCCAGAAGGATGGCAGCTGTTATAGCTGCAAAGGGGGGACCAACCCCATATTGATGCCTGTGGATTTGGAATAGATAGTCATAAAAGTTCTCAAAATAGCCAGGTGTCTCAATACTTTTGTGCATATAGGGACCGGTAAAGCATACTGCAGCAGTTGAACTCCAAAGATCTTTGGTACGTTTTCAGTGTCGCGGGAGAAATGAGACCATTATAGAAATCAAACCTGGTTAAACCAATTGGTGATGAGGAACATAAGGTTGGTCTCGGCTGCTTCTTTATTGGATGGTTTCATTCAAACTGCTTTGCATGTCATTGCACCTGGAGAAGCAGGCTGGAAGATGGAAGGATTATTCATGCACCCTCCGGTTTCCCCTCTTTAAAAAGCTGCTTTATCACTCAAACAGTTCACGCTAGGTAAGTACTTCAAGGGTATGGCGTCACATAAAAATAATTTGTAACTACTGCGTGGAATTCACTGGGCCGTGCTCCAACGACGTTGTCTCCTTGCTCTTATTATGTGAATGGAGATTTGTTGGGATTTTTCCCCAAATCGCCCTGATCCGCTTTTTAAATTACCCATTAGCTTCGAGTCACAATATAGAAGCATTTCACTAATTGACCAACGTCCTCTGCAGGCACTAAATCATTTCAATAATGCAGGTGAACTATAATAGCCTACTTTAATGTGTTAAACTATGGCAGTAGCACAATGTTTTCTTTTTCCTTATGTTGGCAAGAATATAGATTAACAGGATTTAACAAGTTTCTTTTGAATAACCTGTGGTCGTTATTTTTTTTTCTTTAATAGAGTCATGTAGCTGGTTTTTTCTCTAGCAACTTGGGAGATGTCAGATGAGTACTCAACAGGGGGATGCGTGTACAGAATGGTTTTTGAGATGTTTTTTGTTGTGAAAGGTCAAGATTCATTCATTTTCTGTTACTGCTTGTCCTATTCAGGGATGCTGTCTGGAGCCAATGGGCACAAAGCAGGGAGCAACCCAGGATGGGTCACCCACCCACTGCAGGGCACACTCACATCTACGGGTAATCCATTATTGCAGTTAACCTCAGCATGTTTTTGGACTGGGGGGGGGATGTAGTACCTAGAGGAAAGCCCACAACAAAATGGGGAGAACATGCAAACTCCACACACATGGAGCCATGGCAGAGACTTGAACGCTGGTCCTGTAAGTGTGACGCAACACTACTAAGCACTGCACCACCATGCCACCCCCCCTACCAAGTCAAGGTGTCTGTCACCTCAATAAAAACGACAAAAAGGCACTATGTTACATAGGTACACCTAGGAACCATGTGAACTATAGTCATTCTAACATAGCAGGAGGAGCTTTTAAAACAGAGTTAAGTAACATTATACATTCCATTTAAATCGTGTTTAATGCTCCTTGCCACATTTAACTAGGCATTGTTTACTTCACCCATGCAATCACTGCTAAATGCGTTGAAATTGGATGTGGTGTGATTTGCCATGTTTTATATGTAGCAGGACGGATAATAAGCATGCTCGTGTCTGTAATGGGTGTCGCGGCGAGGCAAGCTGCTCGCTTCCCCTCTCGCGAAGCATCACCTGAGACCTCTGCAATGCCACTGATGGTCTGTGTAACCAGCCCTATTTCCCAGCACCGTTTCCATGGCAATGTTAAGAACAGGTTCCCGCCACTCTGCCAAACTCACCGCGGCACCATCAACGATGCGCAAGCCAGAGTTAATATTCTGCAGAGGTTCCCCCGCCACCTCCACAGAAATTCCCCTATGATGCCGTATTAGAAGCTTCGAGTGCATTTCAGTTCTGAACGCTATAGGAGTGTTTGTTTACATGAGGTGGGCGTGGCGTGCATGACTGTGCGGGATGAGAGAGTCCAGTCGTGTTGGGGCGTTATCACGTGTGTTTATTGTGTTTCCGGCTCATATCAATCGGCATTCATTTGGTGCAGAGCAGCAATTTGAGATGCCATCAAAGACTCTGATCTTAGGTGAGAAAACAGAGGAATGACTCATCAATTTGTGCTTCTAAATATATTTGTACCAGACATGGTGGGGGGGGGGGGGGGCAGCATAATGGACATTATATAGCCGTCATCTCAATTTCTTTAACATGGCGCAGGAACACAAAATCAAACTTCATTTCTGTGGCATTTGCAAGATTCCTCCAGAGGCCTCAAATCAGTTTAAATTGCAGAAAGCTGGGAATCGCGATATCCACACAAGCCCCCACTATATAATAAACTATCAGCATACAGTGCATACTGACAAATATCGACTGTATTCAATTTGCTTAATACCAGAGGGAATTACCTCATGAATTTAAATAGCTGCTTTTAGAGGAACCCGCACCCATAAAATCCAGGGAACATTCCCCACCAGTCATTCAGCGGTGTCTGAAATGGGGAGCAATTCATTGTTTCAATACTGTCAATTACCCACTGATAGAAAAACAAAACCCATATCCTTATGCTAATGGAGAGCATCTGTGCGCGAATCGCCAGATGTGGCGGTGCCGCTGACCCCTCCCATGGTACGTTCCTTTCAGGGTGAGGACCCCACCCCACCTCATCCCCAGACTACGGACAGTTATCATACATGCGAAGCCCTTCCTAAAAATGTAACCACTGCTTGCTTTCCTGTTCTCCTTGTGATTTTAGTAGAGGTGGAGATTTCAGGTCCAGAGTGTACAAATCCAGACTAAGATTTTGTTTCAACCAATCAGTTGCATACTCTGTGACTATGACTCAACTGGTTGGTTGAAACAAAATCTTGGTCTGGATTTGTACTCTTTGGATCTGAAATCTCCACCTCTGGATTTTAGGGATTCTTCCTCCATTGATAACAATCCAAGCTCTGTAGGGAACAGTCATCTTCAGCAGCAACACTCCCAGCGAAGTGGATGTTCTGGGATTGATGATTTACGCTGGGCATACCTCCAAACATCCTTAAAAAATACTTCTACCTGGTAATGTCACAAAATAAGGGCTATTCCTGAAGCATTGTTTTTGTAATCTGTAATTGAGACTTAATTGTTTGATTGTTAGTGTTACTGTTGAACTTAAGCATTAACTTAAAATGTAACTGGGAATGAACCTCAGAATCTTGGAGGTACAGAAGACACCTAAAAATGTACAGACCAAATCCAGTCTGATACAAAAAGACAGGACAACTTTCATTTTCAGAGACAATGGAGTTTCTAAGGATGTCAGAAAGTCATGTAAATGTTTCTAGTCGCACTTACAGCAGAAACATCCAGTGAGCCAGCCGATCCAGAAGGTTTGGCGGACTCCTCTGAAGACACAAACACATCTACTCCAACTGCCGTAAACTCAAACCTAAATGCACTCTGTACTGCTGCCTAACGTCTCAGCAAAGTAAGACTGCCAGGGTGTTATGCTTAGTAAGTAATATTAGCATTCTAAATTGACATTGCGCTTTATCCATCCACTCCGATATCCAATTATCTGCACAGGAGCATAAAAAAGTAAAAATTAAATGGAAAGAAGACTATTTTCATTTTAGTCTATTAGTTAAGGACAATTCCACAGTATAAAAAGGCAAGATATATAAAAATCTAACCAAAAACAAAAATTTACACTTTGACAATAAGGCTATTTATATACTTTCTAAGTAAGAGCAAACTGTATGCATCTTCCAACTGGAAATAGCCAATATTTTTGACACCAGCGGATGATCTGTTCGACAGAAATAGTTTCCAGCCTTTTCCCAAAACACCTGCGTTTAATACAAGAAGTGACACATGACCACTTTGCGATATGTGGAAGCGGGTGATGATCGGGAGGAGTCTCACGACAGTAGGAAGCATACCAGAGAACAAAGAACAAACACAACGAGGAGCAAACAGTGATTTTACTCTCCCAATGAGAAAAGGCAAAGGGAAGTCAAGCTCAGCTCTTAAGGTATGTATGAGGTAAACAAACAGGTACCCAACAGAATGAATATGTTACAGGGTGCTGGCAGTTTACTAGCTAATTAAATGATTTATAAATCAGTTATTTATTGTTCATTAGACTGGCAAACCCAGAGGTCATTCACAGTACTGCAATTATAGCATTTTTCTGCAATCACGCTATGGTTTGTATTTGTCTAACATGAAGTTAAATGGGGAAGGAGTGCGTACAACCAGCATACAATGTGGAATTCTGTATCACTGAGATGTTGTTGGAAAATAAGTTGTGTGTTTGCTTATGGTCTTAAAGATAACTTGGCCAAAACAAGCTAAATCACTTCATTTAATAATTACATGTCTTGGAAAAAATAAAGATCCCTGCTAATACAACCAAACAGTCCCAGATTAAATATTTCCACCTTTTGGATATGGTTGTGAATTGAAGAGCATTTAAAGAGGATACAGATCTGAGGATGGAGAGGCTCCAAAGTTCACTGCATCCTACAGGAGCTCACACCTATACAAGAGCACACTGCACACTGCAGACCATCACATCTCCTCTGTACAGTTCTCTATGGGTGTGGCCCTGGGGATGAGTGCTGGGGGATGGACTGTATAGCAAATAGCAAGGGCACCACATTCCCCCCCCCCGCTCCCCCTTTCAACCAAAGGGAAATGTGAATGCAGTAATACTGGCAGTAAAATACTCTTTGGGGGGTGAACTTTGACATTCTTCCGTAATATACTCCTAAAAAAAGTTGACGGTGTGATGCGTAAAAGGTTAAGCAAGCTGGGCACAGAATCACTTAATATTTAAGAAGTAAACTGACCTTGGACCTGGATGTGTCTGCTAGCACTGAACAGGTTTAACATTAAAATAAGACGCTGGCCACAAATCTGTACATTTTGCACACTATACAATTAATATATAACAGCTCATACTTTGCGTTGATTATGGGTCATCACACCCCATGTTAATCACCTAACTGATCTGTCACAAGTTTTTGACTGAGGTTTCTCATAAAAATACCTAATGAATTTTATGTGAGCTGTATAAATTTATGGTACATCCTAGAAAGGTATAGATATAAAGAATAATGAAAGAAACAGACTTTTCCCTGACTAGACATCCAAACACTGAACCTCCCCCCCCCCAGGAAGCACACAGGCCAAGTTAAAAACTAGATACCCCAAATAAAGAATTATCTGCTGACAGGAACTGGACCCATTTCTGCTTAGACATCGTACAAAATGATATTTTTTTGAAAAGATATTTTAAAAAACATCTATACACAAAATCTTTTGTGCTCTTTGAAAAAAATCGCCACTGTACGGAGCAGAATCACGCTCCAGAAGGCAAATAGTAACCCAGAGAGTCACAGAGAGTCATTCCCCTGTGACAATCTGACACCTGCCTCCAGCCCCCCACCCCAATCACTCTCTAAGCTGTTATTTTGTATCATAGATCATGACCACAAGTACACAACAGTGGAAGTGTAACAACTATTTTCTCAGGAGAGTCTGTTATCAAAAATGGGACACAAAGAAAACATCTCAAGTCTTGTCCTCATGGGGGCAGACTCATGGAAAAGGATGAATTCTTCCACAGGGGTGGGATGATTTTCTTCAGATTCTATTTTTGGCAGATTTTAAAAATTAAAAAAAAAAGAAAAAGAAAAGAAAAAACTTCAAAACTGATCAACCAGAATTTTCTGGTACTCCATGGTTCGCTCATCATTAAAAACACAAAGACCTGTACATTTGGCTTGCCGGTGCAGAACAGATGGGAGGGGGCTGGGTTTAAACCCCCCCGCCCAGATCTCCTCCACCCAGGGCCCCAGCCCCTTGGGGGGGGGGGGGGTGGCACTCTCACACGGTCCTGGGGGGCAGGCGCTGTTTATACATGCCAGCCAAGGCCTTGGCGGCGCTGTGGATCATTTGCCGACGGGACATGCCGGTGAAGGCCACGTGCCAGTCGGTCCGGTTCACGTGAGGGATGCTGCGCTCCAGAATCTCGCCCACCGTCACCAGGAGGCCCGACCAGCGCAGGCTGTAGTCCGGTGGTGTGAGAGACTGTGCCTGTGGGGGGGGGGGGGGGGGCAACAACGATTTATTGTCATTAATACAACTACGGAAACCACCTCAAGGTATTAGCTCAATGATCCAAAACACCATGTGGGTCATGCGGGCAGCATGTGGGCCAGCGGGTTAGGACACTCCACCTATGATCAGAAGGTCGCTGGTTCAAATCCCAGAGTCAGAGTGTTTTCAGTGTTGGGCCCCTAAGCAAGGCCCTTAACCCCAATGTCAGCAAACACTGCTTTCTCAAAAATGTACGTCACTATGGCTAAAATGCCTATTCTATAAATCTACCTCTAATATTGTGATTTGGGCAGCACTCATAATGTAATAAAACAGGGCAAGTGTAATGTTACAGTCCTTTCTAATAGCCAGTAAATACAGCAATAACCACAACAAAGACGACTAAAGAAATATGAGGGAGGTTGGGGTATTTACTAGATCTGAACATTTTTAAAGCTTTTATTTGGAAGAATTAATAAAATGGCGGCACAGTGGTGCAGTGGTTAGCACTGGCGCCTCACAGCAAGAAGGTCCTGGGTTTGATCGCCCAGGGTGCCTTTCTATGTGGAGTTTGCATGTTCTCCCCGTGCATGTGTGGGTTTCCTCCCACAGTCCAAAGACATGCGGATTAGGTCGACTGGCTACTCTAAACTGCCTGTGTGTGTGGCTGTTTGTGTGTGTTGGTCCTGTGGTGGGCTGGCGACCCACTCAGAGTGTACCCCGCCTCTTGCCCGAAGATGCTGGGATTGGCTCCAGCTTCTCTGCCACCCAGATGGATAAAGCGGTATAGATAATGGATGGAATTAAGAAAATCCCATGTTTGGAATTTTACATACAATGTAACAATAGAATCTAATGATATCTGCTTTAAAAATATGTTCTCTTTAGTTGACAATTCGCTAACAGTTTCACTGCGTTTGCCAGCTGAGGGCAGCCTATTTTCAGCTGTCTGAAGGTTTTATGACTTCGTTTTTTCAGTATCTTTTGGCGTTTTAAACGGGACGGATGAAATGGGAGAGGAATGACAAAGCGTTTCATTACAGCACAAAGACCGACCCACACCTGCTGCCATCCGACGAGGACGAGAACAAACAGAAGCTCATTTGTCAAAAACATTTCCCCTCTGCAGGTTTTTAATCCCAAGCTCAGCATGCCAAGGCAATTAATAGAGACATTTCATACACTGAAATGAAATGATGCTTTACTTGACTTTTGCACAAATACAAGTACTTTACTTTTATACATCACGTCATTCCTACTTTCAAACACACACACTTACAGGTTAGAACGAAGGCTGGGGGTCAGAGTGCAGGCTCTGTCATTCACCCCCTGGAGCATTTTTCAGCTACTATGAGATTCAGTTTGTGGATATAAATTGTGCCAGATGTGAAAAAGTCAAAGAGGCCTATAGCCACAATAGGCTTTAATATCTGGGCAGCTCCGTTGTCATAGCGCCAACTGGGTCACTGGTGGCGACTGTTTCTGATGTGACTTAAGGCATGCACATCTGGGCCGGGTCAGCATCCAGGGTTCTGACCCAGCAGGGTTAGGCGAGCTGCCTCAGTGGGGCCCCTTACCTGCTGCACATGCTCCAGGGCCAACGGCGTCGCCTGGGTGAAGCTCTCTATGTGGATGCCATTTGCAGGGTCCTCTAGGATCAGGCAGCCGATGTCAAACCACCTGGTCAGAAGGATACACAGTGAGGACAGAATTCTGAGGACATCAGACCCATCACACAAGTGGGACACGCTTCTAATATGGCCCGGATTTTTGCGCCACACACTGTAGTCTCTGAATCCTTCCCTTTGTAACACGTAAATATACACAGTAACCTCAGGCAGCTGTGGTTCCTGAATTTCACAAGGCCCATGGTCACACAGGTGTGATCAGACATTTTTGGCAATTTCTCCTCATGGACTTTCCTACTGCACTTTCGCTTCACTTTTTTAGGCACATATGTCTGGCATCTACTTTTGAATGCAAAAAACCCCAGCTTCTCCAAAGCATAATGGCATCATTCAGAGCTGAAGAATGCTTCTCAATATTAAAACAGAAACAAAAGCCATTACGTTTCAGAAAAAGTTAATCACATAGCTGCATAGCAAAGTAGACATTAAATCACTGCCTTATGAATTGGAAAGACTTTTTATCAAGTGTTTATTACAGGTGCAGGAGGGTTTTAGAAACAATAGGCCACACCCATAATGTCATGTGACCCATTATAAATCAATGAAAAAGGAGGAGGTATGTCTAGGGCCCATAGGGTTAATGATTTTTTTTTTAAACAAAGAAATAAATCAGGGCAGCTGTAAGTGAAAAGCATGCACATCAAAATGCCACTCTCCTCAACACTAGCTACTTGACACAATCCTCGAACCCGGAGCCATGCTATACAGGCGAGCTGACTCCAGCAAAACTTTTGCATTTGCACCAAGCTCCTCGCCCCCAACCCCCACCCAGGGAGAGTCAGATGGCTAATTCATCCGTATCTACCTGCACCGCATGCGGTACCACCACGTCCTCGCTGGAATTTAGCAACTGCTGCTGGGAGATAAGCCAGCCCTAATTCCCACCCGTCTCGCGTTTAACACTGGCACATTAAATTACTCCTGGTGACACTCCGGCGCGAAGACGGCGGCACCCATGCCCAGTGCCCGCTATAAGCTCCTATCAGGCGCGACCGTAAATGTGACAGTGGAGAAAATACCAAATTAAGATTTCATACTGGCGGTGCTGGGCTGGCAGCCCGCTCTGCGATCCAGAGAGTGGGGACCGTCATACCGTAACTGCTGTCAGGCATACCGTCGCACAG
>JAODJW010000117.1:3242400-3262240 GCA_026777045.1 Hyperopisus bebe
AAACTAAATGGCAAAGTGGAGATTGTGTTTTCTTTTTTTCATTTTCATTTTCATTTTATTTTTTGCAGAAAATACCTTCCATAGGTTACAGGTGTGGGATGAAAAAAATACTTAGTTATGCTGAACCCAATATAATAAATGCTACAATTACACAACAGCAGGACATATATAAATACATCATATATATTAATATTACATGATTGTATAAATTATTGCTGTGTGCCTAAAATGAAAAGCTACGTCTGAAACGCAATTGAAGAACAAACGCGATTGAAGTTAATGCTACTTACACGATTTGGGCAACCTGCGAAAATTTGTCATTCCCGTACCTTATGATATTAGCTTGATTTACGCATTTTGCGTAAAAGGGCTGCCCAAAACAAGATGCTGTATTGCCTGTGCGGCTTTGTATAAGGTAATTTGATTTATGTAGCCCGCATATACCACGTTACTTTACTTGCTATTCTTCGGTCGCAGAAAACGCACCAACTGAGCAGTGGCAGTGCTAAAATGCTTTACATTAAAAGTATAACGGCTAGCTTGTGTACCAATTGTCCGTTGAATACAAAAGTTACAACAAGAGAACAAGAGAATAGATGGAAACATTAAAAAATACATTTTAAATAATTTTAAATATTACATTATCTATGTGAATAACGGTGCGATTATAAAAACGACAATAACTGATATCTTTAACAGGAAATGTACGGTACAAATGTTAATAGTAGGCAGTGATAATAGTTAAAAATTCTGGCACTAACAATTCAATCAAAAGTTTTACACTAGATTGCAAATAATTTAATTGCGAAGTTTATAAATCAAACGATGCATCCTGTCATACTGACGCGGAGGTGAACAGAGAGGTCATTTTATTGAAAAGCTCTGGCGCATACAAGTAATCTACAGCAACAAGAAGCAATTTATAGTATGTGTAAAAGAGAGTGTCATAAGGAAATTTCACTGTCTTCAGACGTCTTTGGGGACAGAGGTTGAACTGAATGTGCAATTTTTAAGTACCCTTACAAATTAAAAGAAACCTTAGAAACCAAAATGAGCTACACTGCAAATTATATACACATACATACATATTGCCGATGTATTTATAATACAATCCAATGGATGTCTCTTTTATTTTCCCATATGCACATTTTACAATTTCAAAGCTAAAAAAGAATTATATTTGCCTAAATTGTGATCAAAAATAATAATAAAAACATTTAATATACAATTGTATCATTGTCTACATGTAATTTATAAAAAAAAGGATTTAGGAATTAAGTAAAACATAATACATTTTTTCTGCATATGCTAAATGAACCTCTGACAGCAGAGTTTAGGGTGCAAAACTCACCTACCATCCACACTATGCTGCATCACACAGGGAAAACAGGGCATTTTGTCATGTTTACATGTGAACACCACACATCACTTATGTTTTAAAGTGATTTACAGCTATATACAGTCTTTGTACAATGTTTTCTCACACGTGGCTCAGAATAGTTCAAGACTAGTGACTGTCCTTGTGCCATTCAGTAGAAATGAAAATAACTTCCAAAATAATACGTACAGATATTTAAATTGTTAAAAAAGTCAATGAAGTAAGCATTTTCGTATCTATCTAATCATGGTTTCCAAAATGTTTTTTCTTTCTTTGATGCAAAAGACCAGCTTAAGCATGGATTTAACTCAGTATTTTTTTTTTTTTTTGTAAAATATCAGAGTGGATGTAGGGGTGTTAAATAGTGCTGTTATTTCATTGCAGAGACGTACTTTTGGCCTGTATTGGTTATACCAGGGTTATTCAAATCACGGTCCTCTAGGGCTCAGCCCGGCTGATTTTCCAGCCTTCCTTCACCTGTGAGCCAGGTGTGAAGCCTGTGGTCAGTCAGAATCACTAATTATTAACTACCTGGCAGAACTGAAAACATGGCCTGGATTTGGAATCGAGGGCCATATCTGGAGGGTCCTGGGTTATATCATCTGAAGTTAATATGCTTCAGTCCTTTGTCAGAGATCCTGCATCAGGGATAAATATTCCCAGATCTGACACCCCCTGTGCTGTGGCAGACATTTAATCGTTTAAGGAACAAAGACGTGGCAATATTTTAACAAGCTGCTGCACTGATTTTAAAAATGCCGACAGTTCATTCAGGTGTACAGTGGGGCCTTGGTCCTTCTACACATTTCTACCTGCAATGTGAATTTTTAATAAATCAGACACTGAAGGTTACTATGGCACTTTGGTTATCCTTAGTACTGATCAACCATTTACAGATTAGCAATATTAAGCATCTTCGATAATAATAAGAAATAAGTGATGTAAAATGATTTCAGATGTTTCAGTACAGTACTATTATCCACTCCACTTTCAAAAAACACTAAAGCGACTACACCTTGTAATAGTATCGATTGGCCAATTGTATAATACTGCCAATGGTTATTCCTCCATAAAAAAATAGAAATTTGTTTCATATCTGTATATTATAGAAGACTCGAGTGATATGCATAATGAGTGGAATGATTTAAATATCCGTCCATCCATCCATTCATCCATCCTTCCATGATTTTTTTTGTTCCATATACCCAGTTAGGTGTCATGTTGATGAAGTCTGTGTTTGAAGCATAACTGTTAGGGTGACCAGATAAACCATGTCATCCTGGACACCTTGAGCTAGGACAGGATTTGTAACCTACCATTTCAATTAAAAGGACCTGGATTTCACTTAAGTGCCGAGTTCTTGCTATGTGCTGATTGGTAAGCCTCCTATAATCCTGCACGGGTCACTAATGTTAATGTGAAACAGCTGGATGAGTCTTTCAGTCAAGGAAACAAACCAGTCAAAGCACAAGAAGAACTGAACAATTCAGCCAAGAGCAGGAGCCTTTCCGTTTTAAGGTAGTTTGTAAAACCTGAAGTAGCTCAAGGTGTCCGGGATGAAATGGATTATCTGGTCACCCTAATAACTGTTATCTGGTCATTTAGGAAGCTGCATGCTGAAAACATAACCATTAAAATACAAAACCAGACTCCAATCTCAACCCACGTTACTCGTCACTGAACCACTGATGAAACATGTTTGTATAAGATGATAGTGTCTGGAAGAACTTAAGACTCGGAGATTTATCTGAATGTCAAATAAAAGAAGAACTTGGACAAGCACAATTTAGAATGATTACAGTGAAAGTAAATACAAATCAGAACAAACAGCATACTGGTGAAGGGGATGTGAGGAAGCGGAGCGGGGAAATGGCACGAGGCCGGGGCCGGGGCGGAGTCGCATGGTCCCTTAGCGTCTCTGAGAGCTCATTCGTCCAGCTCCTTGTGCAGTGAGGGAGGGCTGTCCCGTGTGGGCAGGAGGTCATAATGACAGGGGATGTGGCTGTTCTTTGGTAAATCGTACGGGTCCTGGCCGAGGGGTCCATTATTGTTGCTGACTGAATGGCCAACATTCACTGTAGGTTCTAGGGGAAATAAAAAAAATGAACAGTTTTAATTTTTAAACCAATTATATTTCATGACTTAAAAAAAGCCATGACTGCCCAGAGGAGCAGCATCGTTAGTGATCTTTTCAGACACGGCCGCATTGAGTCCTTTAATAGGATTGTAATGGCTTGGTAAGTAAGCTGTCATGCTCCTCACCGACTTCATACACGTTCTTGTTGGTGGGGCTGGAGCCATGGATCTCCGCGTAGGGCGAGTCCCGCCGGGCCGGCGACTTCATCTCCACGTAGCCGCACTCTGTGTTCTTGGGCAGCAAGAGAGGCGGGTCCTTGATGGTGGCGTAAGGGTTCTCGGAGCTGTTCAGGGAACAGGAACTGGCGTGGTAGGGGGTCCCCTTCACCAGGTCTAGGGCAGAGATGGCCGGGGGACAGCAACAAACATGTCACTCACAGTCTGCACTCTGGACACCGGAATGCAAGCTTTTAATCTAAATATTTAAAAAGATCATAAATATCATATCATTACCTCTAAGGGATTTTCCCATATAGCGTCTGTCAACTCCAAAAGCTCCTATAAAAAAAGAAGGAAAGTATTTCTAACAAACCATTTTACCCGAGATCATTTTTATTTGTGTTAAAATTATGGGGAAACCCACAAAATCCAAAGAATGACCTATAACGTATATTTATCTATGGGGGGGCGGGTGTTCTGGAGCTTATCCCAGGCAGCAAAGGGCACAAAGGGTGGGGAAAACACTGGACGCAGTCCATGGCAAGGCAACCACACACCCACACAGACTTTGTGTAAATCTGAGTCCCAGTCCACATGTCTGTGGATTCTGGGAGATAACCAGAGTACTTGGAGAATGACATGCAACTCTACACGTAAACACTAAAAACCTCTTTCGGAAGGACTTGAATTAGCACTTCCAGGTTTATGCTCTTATTATTAAAAAAAAATATGTATTTCTTGCGAACAGAGTTTTTTTTTTTTTTTAGAGTGATGGTATTCTTAGCTGGGTTCTATTGAACCGATATCAGAATATATTCTCTGATGAGACTTCCAAGTCTCTCTGACTGAGTGCATCAGCCAAATGCTGTAAATGTGAACACACACACACACACACACACACACATACACACACACACACAGACATGCATGGTGGGACTGGAGTCCTCAGGGGGGTGAGAGGCAGCAGTTGTACCCACACAGCCAGATTCTGACCTTATATATCAATATAGGTGAGTATTTTTTAAATTGCTTTATTAGTACTTTCATCGGTAGTGTGTTGCAAAATGATTTCAGTCAAATTTGCTTCTCATAACCATTCACAGTATTGCCTTCGCTAATTTCCTGAGCAACCAATGCCAACCAATTATCTCAGGTGGGGTTGATTTAAATAACCATTCCATTTTTCCTGGGGGTCCTGTGATGTTTGCTGGGGTTTTAGGCTATAGCGTAGGACAGCCTGACCATTAATCTGGCCCAGTTTAAGCATAATTAAATAAAACTACTTGTGACAGACAAGCAGGGTTTGTTAATAATCCAAAGGCTTTTCCAAACTGCTGGAAGTTTTCGGTCTGTTTTTAACAAACATGAGGTCAGCTTTATTTTGTTGCAATGAATACATTTTCTTCATCTACAGCTATGTAAGAACAAACAACTGTAACTGTAATCCACAACTGGATCATTTCTTATCAGCATTTCCACTATCAAACCTAGTGCTACAATAGAACAAGTTGTTCTATAATGAACTACATTTGCTGCAGTCAGATATGGCCACGCGGAAGACAGTAACTCACTGTTAAATGAACCTGAAAACACACAGATATTAAACTCTCGATCCTGAAGGACCCCTGGCTGGTGAGCTTGACACAGTCTGGTTGAAAGGCTCAATTCTACAATGACTCACTCATAAATATTTCTGCTACCGTCTACTTTCTGGGCACTCAATAAAAAAATGGAATAAAAAAAGTCATCCTCCAGAGCAAGAGGACAAAGATTTGATTCCTGGGTTCAACAAATTCTCAGCCTTTCTAGGGTCCTGTGCAGAGTGTTTCAGTTCTCTTTAACTGCTAGGAAAAAATTGCGAGAAATGCAAGACCTCGGCTGTGTAGTGGTTAAAAACCAGCAGTAACCTGCATTACTATGCAGATGAGCATTCGGTTGGATGTTAAGTTACATTGGATAAATGTGCCGAGTAAGTGATGAAGTAGGAAAAAGTAAGGCTTTGAAAGCCTTAGTGGGAAGAATTATGTTATGTCAGAAAACAAGCGCAAAGCCCACTTCCCATTGGTTACGTAATTGGATCCCACTGGGTTAAATCAAGCAGCGATTGGCAGTATGAGGTAATCCCACCCCACTGGGGGTTTTAACGCTTAGATTCTCCCAGTTTTGCTGCTCAGCCCGAATAGAATGGATAATGTGAAAGGTGTACTGATTGACAGAGGACCCGTGCCGTCAATGGTAGCGGTGTGCGCATGGCCGTACCTAGCTCGTTGAAGCATCCTCCCTGCTTCCAGTCCGCCGGCAGGGTGCCCGTGTGCTCCATCGACGGTGGCCGCTTCCTGTGGTCCACGTTCTTCAGGTTTACAAACAGCTGGTTGTTCTTTGCCTGTTGATGACCTCTGATGAGATCAAGCTCTCAACCACAAGGGAAACCCTTGTCCCCTGTCAAACACTACACGTGTCACACATCTCACCTTCCCATAGGGGATGTTGTTGATGTGTGGGGGACTGGTACACTGGGTCAGTGTGTGATAGCTTGGATTTGAGAAGTAGTTGCTGTTTGGGTGTGCCTCGCCAGTCTGTGGTAGGGTCTCTGTGGGGTTACGGGGCACCTGTTAGCGCTATGTTCAATTAATTGATAACAACGCAATCAAACGATTATTTAATAAATCAATCAAATTATGGCTACACTGGAAGCACAATGAAGCATGTCGAGGGCAGTGCATACCTGCGCCAGCGTAGTCTGTGTTCATGACACGCACAGCCGGTGTGTAGGTGACGGCTGGCATGGTGGGCTCCTTTCCCTTCTGTTTCCTCCTGTAGATGATGAAGAGGACCAGGAGGAAGAGGACCAGGACCACCAGGACCACGATTCCGGCTATGGCTCCTATCTGGTAGGAGTCAGCCAGCACCACAGTGCTGGTCAGGCTGTTGAGATTGCCTGCGATGATCACACCAGCTGTGGGGGGGTGGGAAAGCGCCTGTCACTCATGGTCTACAGGTCTTTTTAAGCTAAGGCACATGAGCAGGTGACTGGTGATGGTTGTAGATTCAGGTCCTACACCCAGCAGAAACCCAGAATCTCAACCTTAAGTGGAACCAATGGGACATGAGTGCCCAGTAATAATATTGCCCAGCTCTGAACACGTCTCCACCTGCATTAGGCAGTTAGCCTAAAGCGTTTCCATCAAAGCACATCTCTGCCTCTGAACGGGAAAAGTGTAAGAAAATAGCTATCTAATCTAATCTATATCTGACACTTTTTCAATCAGCTTAATAATAATAAGGACCTTAAACACAAAGGCTAATAGATCCACCCCTAAATGTGTCTGCTCTTCACGGAGAATTAAAGTACATGGACCGATTCCAACTATCACGCACAGAAACAACCAACATCCTGCTGACAGCTGCTTTGATGCTGTCAGTGGCCAGGGGGATGACAGGGTGTCCTCACCTTGGTCACACCTGGCGCCCTTCCAGCCTGGGTTGCAGTAGCAGGTGCCGGTCATGTGGTCGCAGGTGGAGTTGTTAAGGCACTCGCAGACCTGACGGCATCCGTAGCCGTAGGAGCCAGGGGGGCACTCTGGAGCCAGCAGCCAGGAATAGCGTTAGGAAGAAGGCTCAAGAGAATTAATTCCTGACATGATTACGGGCTCCAGCTGAGTGTGATGGATGACCATCAGCATGTAGGAAACATCTGGATTTTGCTAAGTGAAGACATTTTAATCTTAAGTTTATTAATTAATCTGTTATTGCACATTCTAGTCCATTCAACTCATGCCTACGATCATCACAACTATATAAACTTTATATATATATATATATATATATATATATACACATATATATATATACACATATATATATATGTATACACACACACACACACACACACACAATTTTACCCACTTTTAAATTGTCCTATGTCAGTGTCTTATGCCCTTATCTCACCATGTTGTGTTTAAATTGCCAGATTGTCAGTGTTTAAATGCTTTTCATATTTATATTCTGTGTATTGCTGTTTTCTTGCACTATGACCAACGTGACTGTAATTTCATCACAGCATATGACCCAAGGATCATACAGCTGAAGATGACAATGAAGATACTTTGGCTTAATTACCTTGGTAAACAGTAATCAAGCTTCCTCCAATGAGACACGCAGTTTTAGGAGTATAAAGAGTCGTTCATTTATCTAACACCATCCCAAAGGGTATATTACCCCTGCGCTTTGGGTAAGCAAGGCCGTCACCCTTAACAGGGTAACAATTTAAGGGTGACTCAGTGTACGCCCATTAGCATTGTCCTGATTACCCATGAGCCCCTGCCACATACTCACTCTGCTCGCAGTGTCTTCCCATGAAGCCTGTGCGGCAGGTGCACTGGCCTGAGATGTGGTCGCAGTCGGCCCCGTTCTGACACTGGCAGATCTGAGAGCAGTCCTTCCCGTAGAAGCCCAGCGGGCAGCCTGCAAGGCAGCCGTCACAGTGAGGGCTCCAACACCCACAAATACCTCGAGGGTGACTGTCTGCTGCATCTACACCTGTCACTGTGTCACCATGACAACCAAGTAGAGTCAGCCGAGTGGGGGACTCACGCTGCGTGCAGTAGAGGCCGGTCCAGCCTGCGGTGCATTTGCACTCGCCGTCATAGGCACTGCAGAAGGCCCCGTTGTGGCAGTTGCAGGTGTGGATGCAGTTGGGGCCCCACTGGCCCGGTGGACAGGCTGCAAAACAACACGTCGTCTCACTGGGAGCCTCCCACACTAGCACTGCGTGCGCCATCATGCTTAAAATGGGCATCGGGAGGGCGACATGATCTCATCGACTGTTGAGTAGCTATGAGCAGCAGAGAAGAACTAAGTAGCGCCTGATATTCTTCAGGTCAAAACTACAAATAAAAAATATAACTCATAACACGACTCATTAGCCTAAACAAGCATACCTACTACGAAACAAAATAGCCACTATATACCCACTATAAATATTTTAATTGCTGAAATTTTCCCATTTTTTTCAATGAGGGTAATTGAACTATGATGACCTTTTTAACGGCAGTAAAGGAGAAACACCTACGCAGTGTTTTTCACGAGCCTTTGGCAAGGTTGTTCACACGCTGAAATGTACTCCGTCAGCAGGGGGCGGCAAAACCAATCTTTAGACATTGCTTCATAAGACAATTCCCATGATTCTTCAACATGTGAAAAAGTAATGTGTTTATATAAGGACAGATTGTGTGATTTCACTCTATGATCCATTTTTTTGGTACCTAATAAGTATTTTTGTCTATTACTATTATTATTAGTAGTAGTAGTAATAGTAGTATTAATAATAATAACAATAACAATGATAATAATAATTATTATATAGTTACTATGGCCAATAGTATCACAGTAAAGTTTCAAACCTGACAAAATCAAAATCTCTCAGCTTGCATGTGATTTTAAGAATCTTTTCCTATGTGTTGAAGAGCATTCTAGCTCACTCTATATTTGATGAAGTCAAAGGTCCCATGGGGTCAGTGGTCAACATGCCACAATGTGTGTTAGACCCTTGCCAGTAAAATGAGAGCAGAAGCAGGGTGGCGGTACAGTAAGTCAGCCCCTGAGTCATGATTGGCTGACAGGCTCTAGGGTCAGAGGTCACTGAGAACTGCTGAAGCGGAAGATGAGGGCTCATGGTGCAAAGGGGATTTAAAGCCCTTATAATAAGTCACACTGATTTCTGTATTTGAAGCAGGGTCACAAGATGATTAAGTAATATGGCTTTGCTCAGATTTTTGTGCGCATGTGGAGACTCAAACAGATTCCTAATTGCACATTTGCCACCATTGCAGAAACAGAAGTGAATATTTATTTTCTTCCTTAATTAAATAAAAAAAAATGAGACAGAGGGATTAGCTTCTTCCATTGAGCACAGGCTCATTACTGCAAGATTAATTTCTAGTTAATTCATTTATAATTTATTTTATAATAATCTATAGAGTATTTTTTGTACTGATCGTAAGTGAAGAACAGTCTCTGAAATAAATTAGCAGTGTGAAATACAGCAATTAATTTCACAGTCAACAGAAGACAACAGGCCCCCGTGACCCCCCCTCACACAACGGCTATGATCATTCCCTGGGAGACTGTATTATCATCTGAGTGACCCCTTTCTGCAGCAAGTATAAAAGGGCAGCCTTTGCTGTAAGAAATACAAGCCCTCAAAGGAAATGTGTAACAAGAAGCAGTGAGAGGCTGATGTAATGAATACAGCCCCTCTGTTAGGGGCACAGCACTCACGCTGGGAGCAGTCGCTGCCTATCCAGCCAGGATAGCACTGACAGGAGCCGTCAATGGGGTTACAGGTGCCGTTGTTGGTGCAGGTGCACAGCCCCGCACAGTTCTTCCCGAATCGGCCACTGGGACACACTGCAGGGTAAACAGGGGACACAAAGCTCCACTGTGATGCCACCCTGCAGAACCTCTGCCACTTTGGCTTCTGAGCATTCAAAGTTGCTACCCTTTAACTCTCTATTTGTTTGACCAGTGCTTTGAAAATTCAAGAAAACTTTATTGTCTTTTACAAAGAAACTGAAATTCTAACTTAAATTTCTCTTCATCTAAAAACACTCATATATAACACAACATCAAACAACACAACAAGTAAGAAAAACAACCAATAAAAGTCATAACGTCAATAAAAATACTCATTTTGAAGCATTTAATGCAACAATGCCTGAGGGAATGAACAACTCATTATATGTAATCTTGTGGGCCAGAGGAACTCTGTAATATCCTTCTGATCGTAATAACTGAAATAATTTTAGCTGAAGCGGTTTCATCACATGCACTTTTGCACCTGTCTTCTGTAACGCAAAATGCCTAGTTCCTAAAGTACCTCGCCACCTGCTGTATCATCAGAGAACTACACCATCCTACCTTCATTGCAGAGGGCTCCCTTGAAGCCTGGCAGGCAGTCACACTGGCCTGTCACGTGATGGCAGGGGCCATTGCTGTGCACACACTGTGGACACGCCTGGCTGCACCGATGGCCGAAGAACCCAGGTGAACAGACTGCAGGAATGGAAACATGGGATGAGCTTACAGCCAGTACCATCACGTCCCGTGGTCACCAACGGCAACCATTCCGATCTGCTGCAGAAAGGGGCTGACAGCAGCGTTCAAATATAGGCTAATTGATTAACTGCTTTATTGATTTTAATTATTTGAGTGTGCAGCTGTAACTTTAATTTGACTCTGTTAACAACACTGTCATTACACTCTATTTTCAGCCATTTAGGATCAACTGTCCTGGAAAGAGTGCTATAAAAATAATTAATCGAATAATTCAATTAATTGAATGTGACTTTAATGGGAAATTAAATAGAAGAAGGGCAGAGAAAGATGACTATTGCAAATGAGTGTCCTAGGATCATTCAGGGTAGCTGTCTCTCTGTGGCTGTGCTCATTGACTTGTAACCTGACTGCTGAAGGCATTAAATTTGACACTATTTTATCATGCTGACTGTTGGTGAGCTGCTGCAGCAGGAAAGTGGGGCCCTGAGAGGATGAACGATTGGCAGGCGGTGTTTTGGGGATGGCCGACGACAGTGCCAAGGTGCACTCACTACGCTGGCAGATGGCTCCCCGGTACCCGGGGGCACACTCGCACGTGCCCTCGTCAGGGGAGCACGATGCCCCATTCTTGCAGTTACAGGGTAGCGTGCAGTTGGGGCCCCAGCGGCCCTCAGTGCAGACACTGTCACAATGGATTCCTGGGAAGACAAGCAAGCAGCCAATCAGGCCAGATCCAGTCCATATGTGGTGCATGTTTAATCAACCATAAGCAAACAGAAACAATCAGAATTAACACTGGATATATAGATGTAAAGTAGTTTATAACACCTTTCTTGGCATTTCACTAATACCACTGTACATTGCGCTAATGTATGCACAACTGTGTGGCACAGGTACTGCATAATTCCATGATCGTTTTGTTTTTTACCCAGAATGCAATATATCCTCAATTAACTGACCAGGTACATGTAGGCATTTTACTGGCCTGATCACTGTGGAAAGTACAGCTGAAACCTGCAGAGCCCAATCAATTGTCTGTTAGTTTGATACTCTGCACTACTTCAGCAGTAGATTATATGTACTTCTACTGGTTACAGCTACATACTAGCGGACAACTTAAATTGTCCAAATGTCCATTTGAAACTTCATCTGAAATCCTTCTGAGTAACTAGAGAAGCATAGACTAACTCTAACACCAGCATGTTCTGTGCCATAAAACCAAACTAATTATTTATCTGCATTGAATGCTGTTTTTTACAGGTACAAACCCTAAACATAAAAAGAAGGCAAAAAACTACTCTACTAAAGCTATATGTAGTGAATAATGTCCTCCTTTCAGCAGACTAAATGATATAGTTAAAAAGTCTTAAGACCCTTTCTTGATCTAATCTCCCTTGAAGGAGAACTAGGTCAGCACAAGAGTCTCATTCCATTGCAAAAATGTGGAACAAAAGGCAAGAAGATTAAGGAAAAATACAGAAAAATTTCTTTAAATCACATGCTTGTTCTTTTGCTCTAGAAAAATCATTGATCCTGAAAAGGCAACAAGCTTGAGTGGCTACAGGGAGACTCACCGGAACGCCTAATCCGCTCATTAGTATGATACAGTTCCCGACTGCTGTGGCTTGTATACCAGACGCTGGCCAGAGAATGTCAATGTGCAGAGCTGATCTAATCCAGTAGGTGTCAAAATCGGCCTTATCTGGCTCAAATGGGCATTAAAGCCATCATAGAGAGCGTTCTGTGCTGCACGTAACACGAGCTAGCAGAATCACACAACATTAATTCATTCCCTTCTTGTTTTTTGTTTTGTTTTTAAATATAAAATGAAAAATCTATTTTAAAAATACATTACTTTTAAGTAATGATTCTTAATGATTTTCCTCTCTCATTATAGTGTTAAATCAAGTCAGTAATTCGACTGCCTTCTCAAAACGATTCTTTTTCCTTTCGGGTAACACTCTGTGAGAAATGAGTAATGCGATTTACTTTGCCTAGGAAATCTGGCAGGCAGTAGACCACTGTCTGTGTGGCTACATTGTTCCCATGCCCTGTTATCAATTTGATATGGAATATTAATATGGGAAGACACATCGCACAGTCAAACATGAGAAATGTTTATCAACAGACCCAGGATAAGTAATAAGCATTAGATTTATTGACTCCAGGACAAGAATTACTCCTGTATACCAAAGTAAAAACATTTTCAGAACATTCATACAAACAATACTGAGACATCTTTGGGGACGCTGTGGTCCTAGAATTCTTTTGTGGTTGGGGGGTATTTTCGATGTGGAGATTAGACACAATTGAAAGTGTTCTGCTTTTCTCAGTTACACTTTCCCATTGAGGTGGAAACAAAGCGGGTGACTCGTGGGAGAATCGCTGAAAATGTACTTGAGCGACGCTGACTCTGAACAGTTACGTTACCTACAGCAGCACCATGAGGAATCATTCCCTCTGACTGACAGTCATCTAGCATTTAAGCGGCCCCACGCCTTAAACCATACAATTCTGCCTCTTTATTAAAAGTTAGCCGCCGTCTCACTGCGCCGTTTTGGCCCTCTGTTAGCCAATAAGCGGCATTGTGATGGAGCGCCGTGCCAGGGCGCAGGACAAAGGGCCCTTTGAAAGGCTGCGTGCGTTGCTAGGTGATGGCGGAATGCTGGCGATAAACTCCACTTAAGGAGGTCTAGAGAAATGCCGCCGTATTCCGAGGCCCGGTGCCTTGTGTGGAGCCATCGGTATTCTGGCCGCATCTGGACCGGAGTGGGACAAACTCACCAGCACATCCCAGGCTAACCTCCGACTAGAGCCCAATCAAAGCTGCCTGTGCGCTGATGGGATTGGGCTATCGGTGTATTTACTCTGGAAGACAGGGCCTTCCTTTGCTGTTACTAATGGTATATGGTAATTGTGCCCATTCGAAGCTAAGACTCACTAAAGGAAGCATCCAAGTGCTGGAGCTTTTTAAAGAAATCTGCCTCAATCAGTGAGGTCCTCTATCTCCGTTTTTAAATGCCCATTCACTCTTAATTATAGCGCAGTATAGTGTCGCTGTTGAATCTGCAAGTTAACAGACAGACACACAGATACATAGAACTTTTAATGATCCCAAAGGAAACTGAAGAACTATCAGCGTGATGGGAAATAATGTACGGAAGCGTAATGCGTTCACTTGCGAAAAAAATTATTCTGCTCTGTTTTTCTGAATTAACGAGATACAGTTTTCATGTAATAAAATACACGCTGTTTTTCTGAGTTAACGAGATACTGTTTTCACATTTAAAAAAAAACGTTTTTCTGAATTGGTCTGTCAGCCGACGTTACACTCGCTATAGCCGCAGTGTATTGTGGGTTGAATCGCCATTTTGGTTGTATACAACGCAAGAGCGAGCATTATTTCTTGTTAGATGGGACACTATGTGAAAGGCTGTCATACTAAGTCACATGGTAGAAATGCCAAAAAGGTGGACTACAACATGAGATTTTTCTCGGTTTCCCACTTGGAAAATAGGATATGGACAGCAGATAGAGGAGGTAACGAAGAGGTGTCGGGTGGCCTGGGTCGCAGCAATGAGACCGAAGGAGATCACTTTCAACACGATATCTCCCTTCATGCGTGTTTGCTCTCGGTATTTTCACAAAGGCAACTAAGATGTTTTTTTTTGTTTGAGTAATATTACTGAATATGCATTTTTTTTGTCTTCTAAGGTTGGTATTTTCACATAGGTTAACCTACATTAGCAATCTAGCCTCACTACAGAGGGCAGCAGAAATAGATTAATATGCTCGTGTTAAAGTAGTGTTACAGAGTGAATGCTCTTTAAAGACAAGTGAACAGCAAAACTGTAATGACACATGTATCAGTGCATGTATATTCGCGTGCATGGATTATAAGCCGCAGTGCTGGATAAGGTTGTCACTGTGTGCTGTGCCCTGTAAAATCAATGTCCAACTATGGTTTATATATAGAAACATTTGCAAGTATGGTTTCTAACGTTTTACATGATGCCTGGAAGGATCTGTATAAACTCGTTGTACACCGAGCCTGTGTCCTGCTTGCCGCTTATATTTAATTTTAAACATTACCAATAAAGTTATGTCCAATTACATTTTTGTGGTGTTTTTGACTCTTTTTCCATTCTTAAACACCTAAATGGCTGGTGTGTTTTGGTAATGAAAATTTTGGTAATGGTAATCAGTAACTAAATTATTACTGATAAACTTCCATAAACCGTTACATTTTTGTAGAGAAAAAAACACTGAATATGAAACATTAAGTTTGTTAACCAAATGTGTTTACATCCGCGATACACTCAAAAAGGCAAATGGGGGCGTGTCAGACAGTGCAGACACAGAAACAGTTTTCATTAAAAAATACATGGTCTGATTGTCTCTCCAGTCACCACATGGCCAGCCTGAATGCATTTCAGATGCATCATCTTGTATCCGTGAAGCATGCCATACTGGTCCAACTGATCCTTGAGAAACACTGCAATGTTCTACAGATTAGAATGGGCATTCTGTCTGAACAACCGCAAAACCTGCGCTAAGTCGACAAACTAATAACAATGCAATCTGTTACTTAAAGCTGCGAGTATTTCCCAGTGTTTCTAACCCAGACCAAAATAAAACTGGATTAATCTAAGGTGCTGTCCGAGCGTGACGTCGCTGACAAAGACCAAATCAGAAAAACAGAGCGTATTTTTTTTTTACATGAAAACCGTATCTCGTTAATTCAGAAAAACAAAGCGTATTTTTATTTTACATGAAAACTTTATCCCAGAAATTTCGAGATAATTGTCATTAATTCAGAAATTCCGAGATAATTATGTCATTAATTCAGAAAACAGAGCAGAATTATTTTTTCTCAAGTGAACGCATTACGCTTCCGTAATAATGTGATGTGACGTGTAAAAATGTGTAATAAAGGTGGGAGTACTGATTTGTGATGGACGTGGGCTGGGAATTGCAATATCATAAAGGGATTACAGGCTGGCATTTTGCTAATGGCATAAAGGCATTTTCTTCCAGTTTGTAAAGAATGACATGAAAAGACAAAATAAAAAGAACAGAAAATCAATTGGTGTTTATATTTCATTTGAGCCAATTGACTTTGATGCCTAATTACCTTGCATGATAAGGCAGATAACTTAAGCTGCTGATTGCTCAGTGGAACAGCATTGTTTCAAATAATTGTTCTCTGAAATAACCCACAGAAGACAGTGAAGCAACTGACTTCCAGTTTACAAGGGAAGAGGCATTACTGAAGACCTTTGTATCATTTGAGCAGAATCAATAACAGCCAACTGTAAACAAATGCAAAATTATTAAACGACAAGCTACTTTAAAATACATTAAACTACAGAATCAGGAAGGCTGTTTTTTCCGGGGTCTTGTTTCTGGAAAAAATAAATCCAATTGCATCTCTAAGATGTTCTACTATACTAAAGTGAAACTCAACTGCTTTGACATAGATAGCCATTTTTTGGTCCTAGCAATCCAACTTTTGATAATGCAATCATCTGATTGGATGGTCATATCAAGTGCGTCTTATTAAGGCTTGTCCCCTAAAGCAGTGGTTCCCAACCTTTTTGCCACCATGGAACGGTTTTATTCCGTTAACATTTCCACGGACCAGGGGGGAGGGCGTGTTAAGAGACATGCGGAGACGTGTAACGGTCCCCAACCTTTTTTGCGGCATGAACCAATTTCATGTAAAAAAAAAAAAAAAATTTCACGGACCGGTATAGAAACAACTAAAAACAAAGTGCGTAAAAATACAACTCACCATCCCGCTGAATTAGTGGGAGCCCTAAGCTTGTTTCCTTCTTGCTAGCCGGGTTGGGGGAGGGAGACGTGTAACAAAGATAATTTAGTGCGCAATATTTAACTACAGTAAAATCCCGTTATAACGGACTTCAAGGGACCTGGCAAAACAACTAGTCCGTTATATCCAAAGTTCGTTATATCCAGAGTTGCTGTATGGCCAGAACACAACTACAGGACACCATTTATTCATGCCACACCCCAGTAGACACACTTGATTATTATATTGTACATGTAGTAATCCAACTTTACCTGGTGACCAGCGTGACTATTAATAATCCCAACTACGTATCTGCGCTGGATATAACAGGGTGTTATGCCGAAAAAGGCATCCCTGCCGTAGAATGTATGCCCGTCTCTAAATGACTGATTGGTCGCTGATCTGAAACGAGTTGAGCTACTTTGTCGAGTTAGGCTACCATAGTGCTAAATCGATAGCCCTAACCCTAACCCTTACCCTAACCCCCAAAACACCCCTAAAACCCTAACCCCCAAAACACCCCTAAAACCCCAACCCCCAAGAAACCCTTAAAAGCTCAACTCGTCAGAAAACCAGCATGCATTCTATGACAGGGATGCGTTTTTCGGCGTAACACCGGCACCCCACACGCCCTGTAGGTGGAGCTGCATGTCCGTTATAGCCGAACAAAACTACCGCTAAAAGCGGCCCTGGGGACCAAATTGTTTGTCCGTTATAAGCGAATTTCCGTTATAAGCGAAATTCCATTATATGCGAGTCCGCTATATCCGATGCTTTTTCTGCATGTTCTTAAAAGCGCACAACAGGTGTTCCGGGCAATTCAGTTTCCGTATGTTTCCCCTGTCGCGCGCTGATTTGTACACGGTTTCGCTGTTTTCATGTCTTTTTACGAAGTTCTTGAGGTAAACAAGCCATATATTTTAAAACATCACATGCCTTTTCGATGTTTTTTGTTTTTACAGGTAATAAATGAAAGTATTTAATTCGCTGGATAGAGATGTTTCTTGATGAAAATGGTATAGCATTGCTTATAAGACTATATTATGCGTGATGATCTACTGTATTCACATGTAATAATGTAGGCCTACCTGAGTAATTTTCAGACATCTCACATACATATTTGCTTTAATATTAAGGGAAACATTATTTCCTGATACACAGGGGAAACATAGGGAAACCGAATTGCCCGGAACACTGGGACCAGCGGACCTCATCCGTTATAGATATTCCGTTATAAGCGAATTCACTATAACAGGATTTTACTGTAATCACCAAGTGCGTTGCCTTATCGCCACCTATGAGCCACAGATGGAAGTATTTTCCAAAGTAAAACAGCCTCTGTTATCCGTTCGCCGCGGCCCAGTGGTTGGGGACCCCAGCCCTAAAGCCACTCTGATGAGTTGGTTTATCAACACGTGTAAAGGAGTAGTTTGTTTGATGATGTTCTGAGCCTTTAGCAAGCTGTGCCATATATGACAGGGATTTACTGATGGTGAACACAATGCTCACGTTTGCTGCCCTGTAGCTAAATGTAAATGCCAATCTTTTCAAGTTTTTTCGTAGAAATGGCCAAAACACTTTTGAGTAATTCTGAAGTAAAGCCACCAATCCACGTGCTTAAATGATCCAAACACCATAAAGACTCTACTTAGTAGAGCCATAAATTCCACAAGGATAAATTCTGCTTGAGTGAGTGAATGGTGTGTGTGTGCCCTGGGTTGTTCCCTGCCTTGCGCCCGTAGCCTCCGGGATAGGCTCTGGACCTCCCATGACCCTGAATAGAATAAGCGGTTTCAGAAAATGGATGGATGGATGGATGGACAAATTCCACTAATTCCAGGCTGGTAAGATACACAGTAGTGTGAATGTTCCAGAATCTTAAGCATGCCTGTCTGCCCAAGGTCCTGACCACAGAGCCGGTGGGGAGGACTCCGCCCTCTGCCACCCACTCACCTGTCCAGCCCGCCTGGCAATGGCAGTACCCAGTGGCAGGGTGACACCCTTCGGCGTGGCTGCAGTCACACTCCTGCTTGCAGTCCATTCCATACTTCCCTTCCTAGAAATTCACAATATGGCTCACATTCCACACTGTACATTTCCCAGAATGCTTCACTGTCTCTGGCCTTATTAAAATGACAGTGATTCCTTTGCATAAAGAAATAAGTATTCACTAGGGAGCAGTGATTCCCCCACATTACAATGCAATTATGCAAATTCTGTAATAATACAGTGATTACTTTGTGCTTGTCATATTTGTCTGGGGCGTTTGTTGTCACCTCTTTAATAACCTTCTGCTGATCCATTACGATGCTGTAATCACATACTGAGAATCTCTGCCTTCCAATCACAGTACAACTATAGCACAGTAAACTTGAGATTCCTGACTTTCCAATTCCAAAGATTTTAGAGGAAAGCAGATTAGGCGAGCAATTAGTACAGCGGTGGACCAAAGGAATTCTGGCCGCTGTTAATCCAAACATCAATGTGCTTGTTAGAGGCTTAAACAAAGGTAGTTTGGGTAGGCCCCCAGCTAATTGGGACTAGCAATCCCAATGCATCTTACATTCTTTTTTATTCAGCACACTTTGATCTTAAGCAACACACATTTTTGAGGGAGCAGGTTCAGACATTCTCTGGAGAAGTTGTGGGTTAAAGGCTTTGCTCAAGAACCCAACGAGAAAATCAGTCTGCCATCTCTAGATCTTGAGCCAGCAACCTTCAAAACACAAGCACAGCATCCTAACACTGTGAGCCACAGACCCCCTTAGCTGACAGGTCACCAAAAGCCAGAACGTTTGTTTTCAGAACTAGGTACTATAAGAGCATTTGGCCACATCACAGCTGCCTGTGACTCACCTCACAGTGGAAGTCGCATTTCTCGCCTCTCCACCCAGGTGCGCATGTGCATGTGCCGCTGAGCGCGTCGCAGGCCCCGCCATCACCGCAGCGGCACGTCAGGTTGCAGCCCAGACCCCAGGTGCCGCTGGGGCAGTTAATGGAACAGTCTACACCATGCCAACCTGAACATCCACAGCAGAGAAAACAAGGGAACATCAGACCAGCTGTTCCCCAACAGGAAGCATGGATTTTGGCCTGTGATCCACAGAGGTATCCAGCTGTTGGACCTTTTGTCATAAGTGACATAGCAGTGAGGCAAATTGCCCATTACAAACATATGTGCTGTTGTGTCAACTAGGCATAAGTGCTACGGTGAGCTTCCAGTGAAAGGAAGCAGTACTGGAGCAAGACACCAACAATCTTCCAAACAAAGCAAGAACCTAATAAGACTTATATCCTGA
>JAODJW010000117.1:3262340-3275104 GCA_026777045.1 Hyperopisus bebe
TGAAAGGAAGCAGTACTGGAGCAAGACACCAACAATCTTCCAAACAAAGCAAGAACCTAATAAGACTTATATCCTGAGGAAGATACATGGGGTGCCCCTCTTAAATAACTAGCTGTGTCCAGCCAACTCATTTCAAAAACTTTCTATTGCAAGAGGGCTCTGGCCCAAACAGAGTACACACTGGACAGGATGCCAGTCTGTCATGGGGGACACTCTTACACAACTGTCCTCTGGGGGGGTGGATTGTAGGAGGCAGCTGAAGCCAGATTTGAACCCACAAGCCTGGGGTATGAAACACACCCTTCTGGCATCTCACTGTGTCACCATGCCACCACCTACCTGTGCAGGCCTGTGCAGCAGTAAGCTGAATAGCTAAGCTAATAAACACTTTAAGCTTTCTGGCCTCTTGTCCTGACACTGGCGTTGGTTTAAAAGCATGCGGATGGAGGTTTTACCCCCATTAGGAAGTGTTTCTGAAAGGTTGGGATTTTCTGCAGGTTCATCTCAATTAAACCTGATTACATCCTGAAGCAAATGTTTCATCAGTATCTGTCGATGTGCAGATAATTTAGAATTGGGTATAAACTAAAACAATTGCATTGTGTTTCCTGTAAAAAAACAATAATCCTGTTTTGAGAATAGAATCAGCCTATGCAGTCATTTTCAGAGTGCTCCCGGCTTGGATGCAGAGCTTCAGCTTTACCTTTTCAGGTTTATCCAAAAGCTCATCGGTGTAAAAGGTGAGCCTCTGCAGCCCTGAGCTTTCTTAGCTTCTCACCCCCCCCCGCTGCCTTTATGTCGACGTCTCGCCGCTGCTCAGAGAAGATGCTGGCTGTCCCCCAGCCAGAGAGATACACACCCGCTTTGCAGGCGCAGGAGCCGTCCACCGGAGAGCAGACAGCGTTATTCTTACAGCTGCAGGGGGAGGAGCAGTTCACCCCGTGGGTCCCTGCCGGGCATGGCGTGGAGCAGTCGGCACCCTGCAGCCACACAGGGCCAACTATCAACATCATATATATACAGACAGACAGAGACAGGCAAGCAGGCAGACAAGCAGACAGAGGGAGACAGACAGGCTAAAAGAGATGGACAGACAGACAGACAGACAGACAGACAGGGACAGACAGAGACAGACAGACAGACAGATAGACAGATAGATAGATAGATCGATCAAGTAAATAGGGGCACAAGTTAATAATTTAAATCCAAAGATCTATTTATTGTTGTGAATGAAGCCAAATTAAATACTGGGGGGCACCTCACTGGGTGTAGGGTCATTGCACAGAAATGCTTCAGTGTATCATAGTACTTTTTTGGCATAAAGTCCTTGGAAAGGTCATATCACTCATTGTGGGTCTGACAGCAATCACCCCCCCACCCCCCCAGTCAGGTAAGGGGAAGTTAGGCTGCTGGATCCCTGCAGTGGGAATGTTGCTGATAGGGGAAGCATTTAAAAGTCTGTCTCCGAAATCACCTCTACCCAGCATGAGCCCCAACAAAACGCTAAGGAAGTTTGGACCCTGCTGTGAGCCGGCTGTGGCCGGAACGGCAAGCCCTCGTCACGACACACACCGGACAAATGGGCTTGATTTACAACCCCATGTCCAGCAGGAAGGCGTAGGGATGGTGTGCGTCCTGCATCAGGCCGTGTGGTCGGGGTCACCATGCGGTCGGGGTCACCATGCGGTCGGGGCCACCGTGCGGTCAGGGTCACCATGCGGTCGGGGCCACTGTGCGGTCAAGGTCACCAGGCAGTCGGGGTCACCGTGCAGTCAGGGTCACCATGCGGTCGGGGTCACCATGCCCAGCACGTTACCTTGAATCCCGGGGCGCAGACGCACTCGCCGGTGACACTGTGGCAGTCTGCCCCATTCTGGCACTGGCACACCTGCTGACAGGACTCCCCGAAAAAGCCCGGGGCGCACGTCTCGTTGCAGTAGAGCCCCGACCAGCCAGGCCTGCAGGTACACTCGCCAGACATGGGGTGGCAACTGGGGGGGAGAGAAGAGTCAGGTGCTTAAAAGGGACCCGAATCACCGTGGGAAGCCCCCCTGGGCTGCAGAAACCCTCTTCATGTCTGTCACTCCTCACAGGTTTGTGGGAACATCAACTTCACATGCAAACCAAAACAGATAAGAGAAAAGGTTGTTTTTTTTGGTCCAGTTATAGAGGACAAATACAGGACGTGTCACACGTGCAGCTGCTGGTGTTTTAGAACGTCAGCAATGTGCTGGATTCACCTCCTTTCTGACATCAGCTTCAGATAGACGGACACATGCTTGTCCCACATACAGACACTTCTAAGAATTCTAAAATTCCACACACAAAAGACAGAGCAACCGAGAAAATGGGCATGCTGTTTTCTACACCTCAAAAAGGAACCCAACCATCTATCCATCCATCCACCCAGCAATCTAGCCATCCTCTACTGCAGGGGTCCACAAACTTTTAACCAAAGGATGCTCAAACATTCAGGGGTTCAGACAGTGGGTGAAAAAGAAAAAAATCAATGTTACCTTTCTATGGACACTAGTTCCACACGTTACTGACTTATTTTTGATTTACCACAAATTTATTATTTTTTTATCAAATACAAGACTAAATAAAACATTATGTAAAATAAAGATTTTTAACCAACCATGCATAGCATTATTTCAGTTATTATTTTCAGCTTTGGGCTTGTTTTTGACTGACAAGGTACCATGTCTGTCACTGTGAAATAGGTGATGCAAGTGTATGTCAGTGAGTCTATATCTGGCTGGAGTTCTGAGATGTTTCAACCTCGAAGAGGTCAAATTACAAATATACGTGCTACCAAAAAGTTGTCATTTTGAGCGCATGGCATCTGAGATTTGGGTATAACCCAGAACAGTGTTTCTTTCTAAAATCCTGGACACCACAGTATGACGTATTAAAAATTACACACTCTCCAAGCGTGTGGGGGGGAGGAGGTAAAATTTGCCAAACAGATGGGACAGGGTTGTGGCAGTAAAAGTTCTCTCTGGGAACAACAGATTTCTGGGATATTGCACATCATTCACGGGTGTCAGGAAGTTGCTGTCAATTTGCGGGAGACTCGCAGAATTTCTGGGAGAGGCAGGAGGTCTGAATAACAGATACACATTTATGCGATTATGTAGCAGTTTGAGTTATTATTTTGAATGTTTCTACAGATACTAGCCACATTTGCTTGCGTTTGCTGCGTTTTTCATTACGCATCTATGTATAATATTTTGAAACAATGTGTAGCGGGCCAGACTATATGCATCACTGATGCTGGTTAAAGGGCCAGTCAAATGGCTGGAGCCATAGTTTGAGGAACCCTGTTCTAACCACTTATCCTGGTCAGGGTTGCAGTGTTAGGCATCAGGCCACAGAGTCTAAGCATTATGGAAACTGTCCCTAAGACCTGACTGTAATCCACCGAGACACAGGCAGTGTTGAACTAGGGGGGTTAACAAGCACATTTGATGGAGCAAAGGAGGATAGTTCAGGTCCAGAAAGTAAAAATGCAGACAGATCTTGTTGCAACCAACCACTTGAGGATTCTGTGACTCCATTGACCCAATTTCTGTAACTGTTTACCCTATTCAGCCTATGCGCAAGGCAGGGAACAACACAAGATGGGGCGCCAACCCATCACAGGGCACATTCACACGCCATTCACTCAGACATGCACACCTATGGGAATTTTGGCAACTCCAATTAGCCTCAGCATGTTTTTCCACTGTGGGGGGATATTGGAGCAGCCGGAGGAAAACCCATAATGACACGGGACGAACATGCAAACTCCACATGCATGGAGCCATGGCGGCAAGTTGAGCTGCATCAATGCCCCTCCTCCGAGAGCCTCTTTATACTGGTTGGCTGAAACAAAATCTCGGTCTGGATTTTTACTTCCTGGACCTGAGCTATCCACCTGTGGAGGGAGTCTCTGGCAGAGCCTCCGTCTGTGGTGTGAGGGTGAGGCTGCGGAACGTGGCAGCTGCCTTCACCTGAAACAGCGGCCCCGTTGAGGCACAGGCCCCCCAGCTGTCCACACGCATGCGCGTGTGACACACACCCCTCCATCAGCTGTGCCGTGTCGTCTGGGCCACAATGGCAGCTGTGTGACCCGAGGACACGGTCGGGCTGCACTGTCCAAACGGGCCTTTGGTGTGGGCCACAGCAGCAGCTGCCGCTGGTGACACTGGCTTTTACAGCTGTGACTCTTCTCAGCATTTTCAGTCATGCTCCCTTGTGTTTAAACAAAACCGTTTTCTGATGATGAATTATATAATTATATAACGGAACTGAACTCCTGTTAAGTGCCTTAGGGCAACTGTGCTGTGTGAGGTCGCATAAAAATTTATGTAAATTTTACTGAGCTTCTGTGAATTCGTGTTTTTGTTGTGTTTAAGTTTATATTTTACTATTTTCAATTTAACTCTATTCTTTTTGTATTTGCAATATTTTTGACCAGTTTTTGTGTTGAAACAACAAATAAATCTATTAGATATTTGAATCAAATTTATTCATTATATTATTATTATTATCATTATTCATTCATTATTCATCATAAGTTTTCAATGAAGAATATATAATTCCTTTTAATGGAAACATTAACTATAATTATGATGATATTATACATCATTGCATCATATTAACTGATGAAAACAATTAAAATGTCTTAATTCTGATTGAGTGCAGTCCAAAGTCAACAGAAGATATTAATTAAATCCATAGAAATATGGCAGATTAAAAATGTACAGCTGCATGCTGATAATGCCACCAGTAGGGGGCGCTGTCTCACCTGAGGGTGTTGTGGGCGTGGCAGGGGCATTGGCGATCACACTTGAGGCCGTAGATGCCATCGGGACAGAGGCGCACTTCGCAGCGCCCCCCGGTGTAGCCCGCCTCACACAGGCACGCCCCGCTGATGTGGTAGCACTTGGCGCCATTGACACAGAGGCAAGTCTGGCTGCAGGCCACACCGTAGGTGCTGACGGGGCACTCCTCCTGGCACCTGGGAGACGAGGGGGACCGAGGGAGCAGAGTGTCACCAAACATGCCGGTTTGACCTCTCTGGTAAGGCCGTGTGAGCATGTGAGCGGCTCTCCAAGCACTGCGTCTTGGAGACCTTGTTTGATTACTCTGAACTACACTCAGACATCCCACCGGAAGTCCGGGATTCTCCCTCAGATTGACAGCAGCTCCCTGACCCCCGCAAAATATGTCCCAGAAATCTGTCATTTCGCTATCCAGCGGCGATAAAATTAGCTGTCAAGAACTTGTACCACCACAACCCTGCCCCACCTGGTCGGTAAATTTTAGCGCCGTGCGGCAGCGCCATTCCGGCAAATTCTACCGCCAGCACCCCGCACTCCACAAATCCACCTGCTTTTAGTCACTATGCCAGATTTACAGTGGATCAAAAATTCAAATACACTTTATTACTATATGGTGATATTGCCTTTCAATTGCTTAACTTGTATCAAACGCAAGCGTATCTCAGTATTTTGCTGGGATTTTTGTCCATTCCTGGTGCCAGAGCTGGTGTAATTGAGCAATATCTCAGTGGTACTGGGCAGACCTGGCTTCACTTTGGAGTTCTGATGAAGGCACAGTTGGCTCTCCCATCCTTGGGTTCCAGGGACGCTGATGGTCGTCATGCTATCTGCTTATTCCCACCTACGTTAGCAGAAGAGCGCACTCGCTCACTCCCTCCGAGTGCCGCACGAACAGATGGGACCCCGTCGCAGCACCGTGTCGCTTCCCGCCCCAGGCCGCACCTTCCGCGTCACACTCAGGAGCCAGATCCGGGGCCCAGTCCCCTCCCCCCCGCACACCACCTCGCTGCCACATGTCGGTCACAGCAAGCCCAGAATGTGGCCTGATACCTAACAGCCCCGAAGCTGTCCGCCTATATAATGGGGAGAAAGATCAGAAACTCAAAGAAATCTAACAGTTTATACTGTGAAACCTACATAGTTACTATGAAGCGACTCTCGTTCAAGAACAATTCATGCTTTTCAGAGAAGATATTTAAGCACTGTATTTAAGCATGAAATGTTCCCGTATGTTCAGCTCATTTGATGACTGATTTATTGTTCCATTTGTTCAGTTCATTCAGCCAGTGAGGCATTGTTCAGTTAATTCAGTGAGTGATTCATTCTTCAGTTTGTTCGATGAGTGATTAATTGTTCAGTTTGTTCCATCATTCAGTGAGTGAGTCATTGTTCAGTTCATTCAGTGAGTGATTGTTTAGTTCATTCAATGAGTGATTCATCGTTCAGTTCATTCACAATTGAAATACCCTCTCTTTCACCAGCAACTGGTTTAATGATGCGAAGGCATCTGAAAGAATCTGTACACCTGGAAAAGTGTAAACCTGCATCACTTATTGTCATCTTCCCCAATCTGAAAGTGTCACCTGAATGACAGTGAGCCAGTCCGAGTTTGGCTGGCTGCCAGTCAGCGGTGTCTCACCTATGACCTTAATGGCCGTTTAATCTCTCGCCTTGAATGTGAAAATGGCTTCTTTCAGGATTAGTATAGATAATGTGACCCCCGGTCGCTGGCCAATGACACACCCTGCTGGACAGGTGCTGACGGTGCAGCTCCACCCCCAGTCTCACGTTCTGCATGCTCTCCTCTGCCGTCTCACCACACTGGGCTGTGCCTTGACTATTTTCCAGCCCAGCGGGTGTGGCCAGACATGGCGGCCTGGCCTAGCCGGAGTCAGCTGTGACGTCTGCGCTTCCAGAAGCCCTTATTAACTCATAAAAGCACACTTGTATTTCTATTCTTGTAGGTTCATTGGCTGGATAAGTATATGTTACACGCTCCTTCTGATTCTGGTAATTATGGGCCATTGGGCTGACGTCCCAGCCTGCCGGAACCCACCAGGCCAAGCAGCTGGGGTGTGCCGAGACGTCGGCTCGAAACACCGGCCCGTTTCCTCGCACACCGTGACAAGCACCGACCCCGGCGCCCCTGAAAGGGGATCACTGTCAGCACTGGATCTGCTTTAGAGACAACATTTAAAACCATTCAAAACAACTACATATATATCTGGGTAATATCAGTCTGAAGTGTTCAATCCGCAATTCATATCAGACAGCAAATTGGGAGTCACTTTAATGCCAACTGAGACTAACCAGCTGAGGACAGCAGGTTACTCAACAGGACAGCAGCGGTGTCCCTCCGAAGATTCCAGCCCTGCTATTCAAGAATTACGGTTACGCCAAGGACCATGGTGTGGTATCCGGGGGGGGAGGCGGGGGGGCCCCTGGGGCCATTCCAGTGGGCTGCGGCCTGATCTGCTGCAGACCACGGGACGCATCCTTTGGCCCGACCTGGAAGCTCTCCACGGTCTGCTGGTCGCATCTTCACCCCAGGATATTTTCAGTGATTTCCTGCTCCTCTGCCAGACATCTCACAGCTGTCCCATTTTTTTTTAGAGAGGGGGGGGGGGGGGCCTCTTTCTGTTATACTTTGTCCTCTCTGCCTTCGTATGCACTTATAATACTGATAATTAACTTTATTATTCTTTAAGCACTCGCACAAAACAGCTGGCAGGGATCCTGGAAGCGTCTCAGTGACTCCTGTGCATGGAAAGTCCAGTTAAGCATTTAATTAAACACGCAGCTCCGCGGCGTCTTCACAGCCTTGGGAACGATACTTCATCATATCGTGACTGGAATGTCTCTTAAGGACTGCTTATAACAGAAACACTGTTAGCTGGGGGGGGGGGACTTTGTGCTCGCTTGTACTGCTCATCAAGGATGCTGATTAAAAATGGCAGTTGTTCCTTGTGCCTGATACAAGTACAAGACAGTCCTTGTGGATTTTTTTGTTTTAAACGCCCCTCCCCCAAAAGGAGCCTGGTCCAGCCTCATGCTGTACCCCTCCAATCAACAGGATTACATGTGGGGGAGGGGGGCAAACACAGGCTAATTCTGGAGTCAGCCTCACCACCACGCTGTTTACTGTGTCAATCTGGGTTTGCTCTCATTAAATCAAATGACAGGCCCGTAGGCTGGGTGGGGGGGTATACTTTTGGGATTTTTTCCTCTCTTAGTCATAAGCACTAGCCAGCTCATCCATTATGAGTTACGACTCTAGTGCACCGGATTCACACCCAGACAGAAATCTGGCTACAGTCAGTACTGCTACAACATGTGACATTGCACTGCGGATCGGGTGTTACTGACGTCACATTTGTATTTGCGGGATCTTCAGTTTGAGAGAAAGCACTACTGCCACTACAATGCAAACCAGAAACACTATTTGAAGACAGGCACGGCTATCAAACTTGTTGTACATCCACACATTGCACAGGTCAAAGTCTGTGCAGGCTCAAACCAATAACCTTTTGATCGCAGTCATAGAGACTTAGCCCACTGGGCCACTCACTGCATTGTAGCAGGACTGACTGTACATAACACCAGTCTACATGCTGTGGTAACTTTAATGCACTACGTAAGATACTGTCATGTAAAATCCATAAAAGCGCATGATAAAGGCTGCGTCACAGACCCAGGCGGGGGAAAGGTGATCAAATCCTGTTCCTTGTGCTCTCGGTTCGCGACTCATCATCACGCTACTCTCACCGTAAGGGTTAGGGTCACGCTGTCCTCAGCGGTTGCAGCAATGCAGTTTACACTGCATCCACTTGCAAAAGGGAGCGTCACTGCAATACTGTGACTAAATGAAGGAGCGACATAATGCGTTTAGGCAGCAGCTGGGTGTCCCTATAATCCAAAAAGGTGCCTGGCAGATTAATGGTGTGCAAATGGTGTGAATGGTGTGTGAGTGTGCCCTGCGATCGGCTGGCCCCCCTTCCCTGCTTTGCGCCTGTAGCCTCCGGGATCGGCACTGGACCCCCCGCGACCTTGAATAGGACAAGCAGTTTCAGAAAATGGATGGATGGATGGATGGATGGAACTATTCTGTAGACACTCTGTGGACATATTTATTGAATCTGCCACTCATACATTGTGACTATGGCAGCATTGTGTCACATTTTGTAAGTTACAGTAACATAGCTCATCGACTTAGGGCACTGTGCCTGTCATCGGAAGGTTGCTGGTCCAAATCCCAAGGTTGAAAAAGTGATTTCACCACTGAGTTCCTGAGCAAGGCCCTTGGGCCCCCAGTTACTTTAGGGACTGGCTGATGCGATTTTCTCAAAATAAAAAAGTACGTTGCTCTGGACAAAAACATCTACTAAATAAATGCAAATATATTCAGCACAAGCTGGCAGTTTTGTTTTGTTTGCACGTGAGGTGTCGACCTGCAGATGCTTCACATCCACATTATCCCTGTTCTGTTTTGGCAGAAGCGGGAGGGGAGAACGTGTCCCGATGACAGCGGTGTGATTATTATTTACAGCACAGATCCCTATTAAGAACAGTTGGCTTCACCAAATAATGAGAGCTTGTGACCTTGCTGCCATTCTGGGAGGGGAATCGATCTGTTCTCTTGCTTTTCCTTCACGCTGTCGGCATGTTCACATTTCATTCAAGTATTCGGGTCAAAAGTCCAGTGTTTCGCCGCATAGGGAGAGCTTCCATCGACAGCACTGCTAATGCCTGAAATCTCGCCTGCCTCCTTATCACGAACATTTCAGCAATTCTTGTTCTTTATATGTATATTGATCACAGGACAGCACTGAAATTTCACTCGATAATTTAATCATCATGCATTACATCATCACATCCACAGTAATCACTGTTCTGCCAAAGTTTTGAATGCACTTAAGGGAAACTTTCCTAACTCCTAACCATAGAGTTTGTGCGCTAATTTAATTTCGTTATTGTCTGAGGAAATTTATATTCTACTGTATTTCCATCTCTGCGTCATCATTGTACATGGCTGCGGAGCCAGAGGCTTATGTCCAGAAGGATGTCACGATGGAAATTTTTTTGGGACAACTGTAACAGGAACGGGGTACAACAACGAAGCCCATGTTGTGACTTAAGCAGGCCACCCATAGGTCAAAAGTACAAGGCCTTAAAGACTGCCCCACCTGTTGGCTGAGTTCTGTCACTGCAGGGCCCTGACTCACCTCTCTCCGATGTAGCCGGGGCTGCACTGGCACTGCCCCGTGGACGACATGCACATCCCCCCATTGTGACACTGGCATTCCTGCGTGCAGTTCCTCCCGTAGCGACCCTCTGGGCACGGCTGCCCGCACACAGCGCCCTGTGGAGACGGAGAAGCCATGTAGGTGAGCCGTCGCACAGAAGCAAACACTGCAAAAAAGGCCAGGAAGATAGACTGCAGTTTGGACAATGAGCCCTTATGTCTTTACATCCAAATGCTGCTTTCACCCGGATTTGCCAGAGGGGCAAAAATATAACACAGGACAAAAAAAGCAAATACATGTGACAGAACTGTGATAGTATCCAGAGCATTCATTATGACGGCACAATAAAAATGAGGGCAAGAATGTAAGGGCAAAGAGGCACTACAAAGAGTTATCTTATTTGTGTTCATCACTCAAGTGATTTCACCATCATCGGTCACAGAAAGCAGGTCATATGTGGAGGAGTGCGTGGGGGGGGCCCTACCATCCACCCTGGGGGGCAAGTACACTCCCCAGTCACGTGGTGGCACACACCCCCATTCTGGCAGGGACAGTGCTCCTCACACTGTTGTCCATGTTTGCCTGGTGGACACAGCTCCTCGCAACTGGGAGTAAGAGAGGGAGAAGGGTGAATCAGAGTCCATGTCATGTGACACAAAGTCCTGTATGGTGTCCTGCTTATTCTTATGAGTAACGGTGCAGATCATAAGACCAGGTCTAACCACCACCAGCTCAAAAGCATGATTATCACAAAGAAAGGGATATGTACTGTCAGTTACAGGAGAAAGGTACAGTGACAGGCTTAAACCCTTTCGTGTGAAAATGTTATTGTTATGTTGTTGTTGTTCTGCACAGTTTTTTTTTATAACTGTTAGGTTTGTTAATTGTGTTTTTCTGTTTCATCTTTCAAGAGAAATGATGTTGACCACTTAAACATATTCAAATAAAATTGAGAATTGCGATGGCACAAATATTTTCTATCAAGCATGGTTTTCCTGCAGTTTGTGTGCAGGAGGCCTGGCTGGGTTTTGGTTAGCGGGCACTGTTAGCCAGCATTGTTAGCCAGCACTGTTAGCTTCTGCTGTTAACCGGTGCTATTAGCCGCTGCTGTTAGCCGGCACTGTTAAATGGCACATATGGCCGGCATTGTCAACTTCCACTGCAGGCCGGCACTGTTAGTCGCTGCAGTTAGCCGGCACAATTTACTTCAGCTGTCAGCCAGCACTGTTTGCTGCTGCTTTTAGCCAGCATCACTAACTGGCTGTTAGCTGACGCAGTTAGCTGGCACCATTAGCTTCAGCTGTTAGCTGACACTGTTAGCCAGCACCATTAGCTTCTGCTGTTAGCCAGTGTTGTTAGCTGCCGCCATTAGCAAGGTGATGGACTCACAAGGCTCCAGTATATCCCGGTGGGCAGCGGCACTCCCCCGTCACATGGTTGCAAGTAGCCCCGTTCTGGCACTGGCAGTGCTGCTGGCAGCCGCTGCCGTAAGAGCCCGGCTCGCAGCGCTCCTCGCAGCGCCATCCACGGTAGCCCGGCACACACAAGCAGGAGCCTGTGATGGGGTTGCATAGAGCGCCGTTCTTGCACTGGCACCTGTTGCTGCAGTGGGGCCCCCAGTGCCTGCTGTCGCACGCTGATGGGAGGAAGGGGAGAGAGGGTCAACCATCAGTCAGGAAATCAGGGAAGAGCGAAGGGGTTCAGGCTGAGGCCAGGGGACATTAATCACCCAACAGCTCGACTGGGTCCCTCTAGGCCATTGAAGCTGAGTCAGTGAGTGTGATGGGTTACTGTCCACCTCCCCAGGGGTATGACTCAATATGTGTACTTGACCATACTTGTGTTCTCGTGTACCCATTTTACATCATCTTCTATTGTCGGAGATTGATTCCAATGCTCAGGAACAGAAATACACGGGATAGTAAAAATCTCCGAATGTCATTCTTGCTCCACCCCAAATATCAAGGACACAGGAGACTGGTCATGCCGAGACCACAAGTACAATCTTTGCATTCTTGGTATTGAGAAACACCCCAGCAAAGAGCCACATAAGAGAATCTTGGGATTCATGACTTCCTGTGCAGTTTGCCTTGTATTATAAAGATGCTAGAGGGCAGGCACACCAATTATGCAGATTACTGTCAGGACAGTCCTAATTGCCCGTGTGTCCTGTGTCACTGGGCCACGTGTGTCGCGACACGCACCTACGGGCACACGTGTGCCGTTCCTCTGCGTCCTTGGTCATGGCAGGCCCCGCGGGTAACCCAAACACGAGTCCACTGCCAGCTGTTTACAGCAAGCTGGAGCAAGACAGGGAGGGGTGTGCCACCAATATCCTGATCAAAAAAGGCTGCCCTGCCCACCCCTTCACCGCTGTGTACTGCTGCCAATCACCAAACACTTATGCCGCAGAGGTAATAACACACTGAGGTAACACAAGCAGCAACACCCCCGTGGAAAACTACAATGTTCCAAATAAGTGTGGAAAAATAGTGCCTGCCAAAGCATTGGATGGATTATTGGAGGGCATTCTGATCGCTGTGGAGGCCCCCCCCACCCCACAGGGCTCTGACACACACGTCCCCACCCCTGCCCTCCTGACCTCAACTTTACTCATGTTTTTCATCTTTTATAATGTGTGTTTCCATGTAAACTACCTCCCCACGCACAACCGCCCCCCCCCCCCCCCCCC
>JAODJW010000117.1:3319957-3337773 GCA_026777045.1 Hyperopisus bebe
CAAAAAAGAAAAAACTCGATACTATATGAAAATATGATAAATTTACACGATACACCCTCCGTGTAACTCGCTCTCTTCTGCCGCCAGTCCCTTTGTGTTTGACTGACAGCAGAACAGCGAATCATAAGGATCTTTTTCTGGAACTTACCGGAAGTACAATCTGTTTCTGCTTTTTAAACGTCAACCTTTCTTCTTCCGGCTCGGGTACAGAGATTTTTGTTGGGTTGCTTTCTGGAAAATTAGGGGGACGATTTAACTGCTGTGACTTACTGATTAACCATACTGCCGTAGGTTGTTTTTGCAGTGATATTCAAAACCATTACAATTAGAACATTGGCTATTTATAGGTTTCTTAAGACGTAATATAAATCTAAAAATAATAGGCATCGAAGTATTTGCTTGGGCGAGGGAGTCGGGATAAACGCGCTCTAGTGTCTGTCATTTCGTTCAGTATTTCATCAGTATTTCGTTGTAGCGCACTAGCAGATGAACATTGGGGGTCACTACTTACGGTCATTTAACTTTAGCAACTTTCCCCCGTAACTTATGTATCAGTTATTAAGGTCTAATGACGTAGAAGCAAAATCTGAATCAAACTGCTACTAACTTATGTTATTGATAACCTAACGGATGCTATTGAAATATAATAATTCAATGACATTTTGTATAAATATGTCTTGGTCTTTGTTCCATACTATCGTCTAGCATCGGTGTGAGTGCCAAGCTTTTTCTTTAAACACACCGCGGCTTTTTTCCACATACCTTCACAGCAATATTTCCATTTTTGGTCCTTTGTGGTGCGAGGGTGTAGCGATGTAAACTCAGTAGTTAAAACCTGGCAAAGGGAGGCAACACGCTGTATTCTGGTACAAAAACACGTGGTACATTTTTTGTTGAAAATAATTAACTACTCAATCTGCAAGGAGTATCCAGTTCAAATTAATTCACACTCTGTTTATTTCTCCCTCACAGATTAAAAATGCGCTGGTTAACACACAAACATCTGCAGCAGATAGCGTGTTTTCGTCCCTTTTTCCTCAGAATGAGGTCCTGTTCACAGAAACAGTTACCTGTTTTAACGCTTTTCACCAAGGTAATTATACAGATGTTTTACATCAGCGGAAACTGGGAATAAATTCAGTGAAAGTATAGTCACACAAAAATCCTTGAGTGTAAAAAATAAATGTCCGTTTTTGCATTAATTGTGGGTTTTTGCTTTTTAACATTTCTGTTTATAGGATCCTTGTCCTTTATGCGATGAGGCGAAGCAAGACCTTGAGCTGTATAAACACAGAGTAAGACATTCAAACGTGAATGTTAAAAATTGTACGCAGAATTGTGATTACGAACATTACCGTGTCTTATGTTTGGTGGAAATGTTCGCTAACACTTAAGATGGGGTACAAATAGTCTAGTAGGCCTAGTGCACTCATAGGCCACTTAATGTAATAATTAGCCGCTTACTTACAGTACGTACTCATCCTTAGTCGTAACAGTTCATGTACATGCAGCTACTGTATATATTTGTTCATAATTTGTACTTGATCAAGTCACTGAATTACTAATTTACTTGGGCCCCCTCAAATGTTAGGCATACCAGATTTTGTTTTGGCGTGGCCTCCAAAAATTAACTTTGATCTATTTGCTCAGATGACCTGACCAGCTTGCATTCTTTCAGTCTCTCTTCCCCAAAGCAACTGAACATTGTGTTAGTTTCTATTGCAGGAGGTGGACATCACTTTACCAGAAAACAAAGTGTGGCTCGACAGGTACAAGTTTGACATCCCTGTCTTTCATCTGAATGGGCAGTTTCTCATGATGCATCGAGTGAACACCGCCATCCTGGAGAAGCGATTGGGGAAAATCGAGAAGACGCTCCAAAGTGGCATTGAATAAAGAGCAATGCACGTTAAAAATCCGTGACAGTAAAACTTTTGTGTTTGAAATTTGCTAAAGGTCATTATTTACGATCGCCTGCAGCCTTTGCACATTTTGAATGGTCTCCATATCAATTTAGCATTCCACTATACATCAATATGAGGAAAGTCGCTCCCCCGCCTGAGAAATGTAAAATATATCCACTAGGATGCGCACTCACACCTTAGGCTGGGAGATTTTCGCTCATTCACCGTATTCCCCTGAACTGCTGTGGGCGATAAGTTTTCCTATGTGTTCAGCTGATTGGCTGCTAGCTAAACGCTAAGCTGGTAGACAAGCCCACATTAAACAGCTGACTTACCGAGTCGACAAGTTGCCGTGTTATTCTCGGTAGCAAAGGAAAGAGCAGGAGCGTTTTCCACCCATTTGTGAGTGATATTACACATGGTCGGTGCTGAAGCATATTTCCGAGCAACTGCTTTGGGGAACTAACTCACAGGTAAGCAAAAGATCTACTCATTTATATTTTTATTAATTACAGAATTACTGAGTTGTAAGTGTTCTTCGGAAGATCTAGCTCCAAGAAGAAAGATTATCAATGCATTTCGACCCTCTTTTATACTTATACTTGACGGGGAGTAAAAATAATCATAATTTGGCCAGGAATACTATGTCAGGGTTAATCTGGGTCTTTGTTATTTCACTTTTTTGCCTGTACAAATGTCATTTACGCTGTTCATGTAAAATGGCTGTTTTGGGGGCAGTTGTATTAATGAATTCCGTGACCTTAAAAGCGGTAACACTAAAGGGTAACAGTACGGTTTTAACATTTGAAGTTCTCATTAAATTTGTAGTAGTTGTTTGAATAGAGAATACAGGCTACTTTAAACTGATATTATTTGTTGTTCCCATTTGCATGTCGTGTTAATGCTGAGGTAGATTTTTTTTAAACCGATTTGTTCCAGTATGTTGATTAGTAAGGCCAGTTGTCATTTCAAACAGCTGTTGTTTTTTGTCTCACTGCCCTATTAGCCTGGCGGCTACTCTTGATGTCACTGTTAGCAAGGCATGTCCGACACCGTGTGAAATATGGGAAATGAGATTGCAGGGGGCCTGGAGCAATGCTGAATGGTACGGGGCTTCCCGGAATGATGATCCAGTTTCTCTAAAGACATCCTCCTTACGGGTAATCCTGCTGTCAATGAAGGAAACGGATCTATGTAATCATTGGGGAGCTGTACTACGTCAAATACTTTGAATGAGTTGGTTCTTAGGTAACGAAGGCAAAATTGGTTTCAGTAGGCATATGATTAATGTAATCAAAGAACATGAATTTAACAGTGATTCCTGATGTGCCAACCGTTACTTTCAGCTGCAAGACATGTCAGGACAGCAATTATTTTTTAAACCGTAGCACGGGAGTTTTATTATGTAAAATGTAACATACGCCGCTTATATTAGCTTATATTTATATATTTATTTATTTATTCTGCACAATGTCGTTTGCCTATGTATATTAGTCTATTGTTTTTGCACTTTGTCCCGAGTTTTTGCCCAGTGTGCATGTACTGTATCTGTACACTTTAAGCTCCTTGCTGCTGTATGCAAACAAATTTACCCACTTTAGGAGCTAAATTTAAACTGGTGCCGTGCCACTCTTGGATCGAGTGCTTCTCTCTTTGTATAACTGTCGTACGTATGTATCCTCATAAAACACGATCTGTTTTGGGGGATAATGTGTTAATGCTGTCCAGCTTCTTAGTGTTTCCTTGTAATATATAGGTCTAGCGTGTTGTATAGCAGGGTGTCCGAATCCAGCGGATCGTGTTAACGTTTACTGATAACTCAATGCTGGTAGAGACTGGCTTTCCGTTAAGAATATAATAACCCAGAAATGTGTACCGTGCATGTCAGTAGCCCATGACAGCGATGATGAGCCATTTGTGCTCGTCAGCTGTAACACAAAGCCGGCTTTGTGTTGCGATTTCATGTTTTTAACTTTCGGAATTCACGCAATAAGACCGAAATTCTGGTACCGAAATGACCTCACAGTCAGATGTTCACAGGCTGTCTGTGCTCAGTACAGTCGGGCAGCCACTCATGTTTTCCATTTATCAGCAGCGTACAGGGTCCTCTGCAGAGTCATTTCAAGGACATTATCAGTTCTTGTGTTTGGGTAGATGTGGTTCAGGGTAAAAAAAAATTATAATCTTTTTTTGTAAAGATATTTTTCTGCTGAATGATGTTCTTGACTTAGGAGGGGTTTGTGCAGGGTCTTGAACTCATCCCTACTATGGAGAAACAAGCATTCCCAGAAGCCTGTTAGGTTTCATATCTCTGTAGCCTTGACTTGAAGCATCCACATTTCACCTACAACCCTGTGGGATGGCAGAAAAAATGGTTCCTACTTGGTTTAGCGGAGGATAGTAAGCTGAAAATGCTTTGTGGACATCCACACCTTTGGAAGATAAGGCGATGGAAAACAGGAAACACTGAAAACAGGAGGTCATTCTGCATCTTGTTCATTTGGACATTTCATTTGAGTGAGGCTATTTTTAATCTGCTGTGGACTCCATTGAATCTGTTGAATGTTCTTCAGATACTCCACTAAGTATTTCCACATTCTGCACAATCCATTGTGTCAGGGGGAGGTTTCATTATGATCCACAGTGGTCCCCCTCGCCAGCTTTCAGTGTCCTCTGGTTCTATAAATAGTGCTGTCATTAGAGCAGATTACATTAAAGTTGTTACACCACTTTGTCCACTTGGATTATTTACCTTCCATATAGATTTATTTTCATTTGAAGTGTCTGCAATTGCTGCACCTACTTTTGCAATTTATATATATATATATATTTATGTAAGACCCACAATTTATTTACAATGTAACAGGTCATAATGTGTTTGTGTCTGTACATTGAGGAGCACGCAAAGGAGATTATATATGAAGTTCAAATAAGTTAACCATTTTACAGATATAACTGCAGTTTTTTGTTTATGAAACTTTTGTTATCATACAGTAATTTTTTTCCGTGCATCTATGTGAAACTTAGCAAATAAATAGCGAAACTATGTAAATATGTCACAATGTTCAGAAGCACAACACAAAGCAATGGCTAGATAATGACTAGAACTGGTTGGTGATCTTCCAAGCATGCGGTAATCTCCCTTGAAAACATTCTTTTACTTTTACCAAGGTTATCTTAAATTCACTATTTTCTTATTTGGAGACACTTTCATCCAAAGCAGCACACAAGTTTGAGGCCAACTTACCAAGTCAGACAACACCCAGTACCCTTGTAGCAGGAGGGGTTGAGGGCTCAGTAGATATTCTGCTGGCCACAGGATTTGAACCCACGACCTACAGGATACAGGCTCAGACCCCAAACCTACTGAGGTACATCCTGACCCAAAGCATGGATCAGCTAGAAAACCAAGACAAAAATTCCATTGAGATCTGAACTCAGATTGTTTGATTAAGAGTTTAGAGTGCTGATTGTCACATCATGGAACTGGTAAACACATCACTCTGTGGAAGAAAGAGTGAAAGAATGAATGAATGTTACATTTATAGAACACCTTTCAAGACATATAAAGCACTTTATAGAACCAGTGTAGAGTCACTTCAACCACCACCACTCTGTAGTACCCATCTGGATGATGCAACGGCAGGCATTTTGCACCAGCATACACACCACACAGTAGCTAAGGTGGTGAAGAGCCAGGAGAGATTTCACTGATTTGATATAGGGGATGATTGGGAGGTCAGGTTTGATATGGTGGACAATTTTAGCCAAGACATCAGGGTACCACCCCTACTCTTTAGAAAGTTGCACTGGGATCTTTTATGACCTCAGAGAATCAGGATATTGGTTTTATATCTCATCTGAAGAACAGCACCATTTTTACAGCATATTGTCCCCGTTACTGTACTGCAACAACTGCAACATTGACAACATCCATAAGTCAAAGAGAAATTCCATTTAGGAATTGATCAGGATGCAATATATCGAGATTCTAGGGATGTTACAAATAAATATGCAGCAGATACTTTGCGCTGGTGTGGGCTACTAGAAGCTGCAGGGCAACTACAATATAAGTGATTGTGCCACAGTGGAAATCACAGTAGTTCAACCTGGCAGTAAATTCGCTTTTCCCATATAGTTGGAAATTGCTTTTTATTATGTCTTTGAAGCTTTAAAAGTGGACTTTCATTGGTGGCTTTACATCTTAAAGGCCTCATTGGCTTGGGTACATAAATGTCATAAAATCACTCATAGGACGCAGGAGGGCACATCGGGTTCCGTGTTCATTGGGTATTGTTTCCAAAACGATTAATTGCAGAGGTCTCTGGAATCCTGCAATTTAAATTACTGACGGACCCGTGAAGGGGGGGATTAGCACGGCATGGTGAAAAGACCACATTTATCGGGGAGAAAAACACAGCCCCAAAACTCTCCCGCTGTCACCTGATTAAAACCCTCGGGGCAGCTGGATTTGGACAGGGCAGTTGTCGGATGCCTTGCTGGGATTTTGGCAGAGTGCCCGGAGTGGTGTGGGCACCCCCCCCAGCACGTGCAGTCACGATCGTCCTTTGTGATCCAACCTGCCTGCTGGGCATCTCTATCCATCACCCCTATGAATACCACCATGGTGAAGACCTTTGTGGTGTGGACTTCGGATTCATGAGGCAAAGTAACGTTACTTCAACACTGCCTTCAGATTGGCTGAAGGAATGCTTGGGTACAGCTGTGAGGAAGATAAACATGACAGTGCATGCTTGTCAAAAAATCCACTGATGCACATGTTTTATGAATCAATAATCGTTCCATAGAAGATCAAGATGGATACTGTGTTGCAATGAAAAGCATAAACTAGGAAAGACAGAGAGAAGGCCATCTTACCTAGAAAGCTAATCCTTTATTTGGGTTGATGTTGCTGAGTGAAAACATTAGATAAGGAATTTTCCCAAACCACTGGCCATTTCTTTGCTTTGTTTACATTCGTCACACGTCTCGGCCGCAAGTCGAACACACATTGCCGTATGCCACTAAATCAGGCCCGGGTTCCTGCTGAGAGAGAAGCCTCTTTGGAGCAGGATCAGTACCACGAAATCAACATTTTCTTAGAAATTTCTTTCAGCTTGTTGACAGAAGCTTTATGGTTGATCCTAAAAAAAATCCTCCAGGTGGAAGTAATTTGAAGGTCTAATTTGGAGAGGAAAATCCCCAACAGAGGCTTATTTTCTAGTGAAAAAGAAAGTTAGGAAATGGTCTATAAAATTTGATCCATATGCAATCACATCTAGGCATTATTAGGTTGAGTTGTTATGTGGAGCCCAGAATGTAATTAAAGGCTACTGGTTACTGTAATGACTAAGTGAAGCTTCTCTTATGTAAATGGAAAAATTAGGCCTGCTTTGTAAGCGACTCTGTTTGGACCCTTTGTAGGAGACTGCTGTGACTTGTAAAGAGTAGTCATACCAGGCTAGTTGATCATTTTCCTGTAAATGATTTCAGATTATAATCTGATCCCCTCCTCTGGTATGGGTTCATCCTAATCGTAGATAAAATAAGAACTTTCAAGCTCAGTAAATTCAAGGGGTGTGGGAGACTTACACGTACTGTCCAGTGTCAGGAGTGTAGCTGTGGGGGCCCCCACACTGTGGGACAGCTGATTCCCACAAGTGTGTGGATCTAAGGCCCGTCCGTCCGTGGTCCCCCACCCACCCCAGCAATATCAGTGGGTAGCCTGCAGTCAGCGCTGAGCACATGTGGCCGGGAGTAAAAACGGGAAGAGGCTCCTCTATGTGGTCGGCTTGGGCCGTGGAGATGGCCTGTCTGCTGAGTGGGGGTGGGGGGGTTGCTAATTTTAAGTTTTGGTGGTCCCTTTCCCACGGTTTGGAGGATCGGGGAATGCGACGGGAGCCCGCAGAGCAAACCCCAGCTAGCTCTCTCGAGGTCTTTGCCTGTGAAGCATCCATGTGGCTGCCTTCTTCTGGAGGAGGGCAGGATTTCTGGATGTCCCTCAGCACAGACCACTTCAGGGACATCTGCAAAAACAGAGGGGAGCTCTGTCTGTTTTTTTATGATGGGGGTGTTTGTTTGCTTTTTCAATGTCTCAGGTTATAAATGTGTTATGATGGACTGAGAAGAGCTGAATCAAAGTCCATGGTGATTAATTTGAAGTTGTAATAAATATAGAATTCCCACACAGCCCTGTACTGGATGGAAGGATGGATAGAAATATATTGTGCATTATTTGTTTTGTTATGTAGGAAACAGTTTCTTTACATGAAAGAACTGCTGCTTTATTGCATATAAAAGTGCACTTTCAGCCTGTGGGACTGTCATAGTCTGAATTCCAAACTAAAACAACAGCCAGACACTGTTCACTTCCTTTGTTGGCTTTTCACTGAGTCCTCCTGATTTTAAGTGATGAGTGGCAGCACCCAAGTTTTGCTAACTTAGCAAGGAGCCTAAAAGTCATTTCGGTGTGACTGAGTGAAGATTGAATCATAGAAGGACAAAACAATCGACTGAGATTAAGGCAGTTTTGTAGGTTGGTGTGAGCAGATGCTTTGTTGTTACATGATCTTAGCAGATCGTTTTAGCGCTTTGTTCTTACTGCTAGCTCAATTGCTGCATCTAGCTTTACAGGTAGTTATCTAGCTAACTAACGGAATTAAATAGTGCTTTCACATTCTGTTCCTGTCTTCAGGCTTTTGGGTAATATAACCCTCCTTCAGTTTTCAAATATTATTTATAGCAGGCTGACTAGTGTGTGTGGTTAAGTAGGTTATAATCAACATGTAAGACAAGTGGTTTCAGGAAAAAATGATTTCTAGTTTAAACTTGTAGGATCTGTCCTCTATCCTTCCTCCATTTAAAAGGTAGAGTTTCAGTTGCAGGCCAGTCGTTTTAAAGCAGACAAGATGAGACACTAAGCTGAGAATGCCAGATACTCCCTTCTGTTTCTGCCCATAGATAGACATACATACATGCATACATACATACATACAGACATGCAGGCTTATTGGTTTCCCATAGAGTGTGATTGTGCTTGTTTGTGTCAGGTGATGGACTAGCATCCTGTTCAGGGTATACCCCTGCCTGGTGCCCTGTGCATTCTGGGATAGGCACTAGAACTACTTCCCTACAACCAAGAGCAGGATTAGTAGTTAGAAGATGGATGGATAAATTTTTAGAAAACTAGGAGGGCGTAATTCCAAACTCTGTGGCATTCAGGCTGTGTAGCACAAGGTGTCTGTCCGTTAGGGTTTGGGTTCTGGGTGATGGGTTTACAGGCTGAACAATAACTCATATCCGGAGTGACTTGTGATATGTAGGGTATGGTCTGGTTGTTATGGCTGCAGCATAACATTGTCGGTCACATCTGTTATCATGGCTCTGCCTTCTGTAGAGGAGCAGCGGGGACTTTGCTTAGAGCATGACCACCTGGCAAGGACAGAAATGATTTTCCCGGCAGAGCTGCGTGCTGAGGATCCATGCGGGATGACAAATGGGATTAGGCTCAGTCACTCCAGCGGGCAGTTGCTGTGTCTGGTTTTTTTTTTTTTTTTTTTTGACTGGGTGTGTTTTGTTCCCAGCGATGGTCTGGTCTCGGTGGATGAAGAAGGAAGCTTCCTTTCTCCTAAACGTATGTGGAGAAAACTCACAGTTTGCGTTTAGTTAGCAGACACATGCAATTACCCAGAGCAATATACAAGTTGGGCAGCTAGCACATCACAAGCATACAACTGTTAAGGAGCCAATTTAAATACTACTGGGTTGTTTGGCTGAGCTTCCAATGATTAACCAGAAATAAGAGCAACATGGTCTTCTGTGCCTTGGCGGCAGACCTGTAGAGCGGCAGACCTGTAGACCTGCAAAGAAGCGGACAGGCTGGTGGAGATGAAGGTGCTTGGACTGAAACCTAAAACTATGACCCCCCTCCCCCACCCATGAAGCTCCTACAGCTGTGTCAAACAGGCGGTTCGGTCCATCGGAGCGACTCATGGGATGAGAGGTGTTTGTTCATGAGTCTCTAAATAACAATCACTGTACCACTTGTCTCCAGTGATGTCGTAATGTACCCCGGGTTCAAATGCTGACTAGCCCACTGGAATATTTTCTAATAAATAAAATTACCTATTTTTTTTTCCACTTGGTTACATTCAATTTATTCAGTTAATCCATTCATCTTGCAACCGCATTTTCTGTTCGGTGTCACGCACTGTGAGCAATTGAGAAACACCAGTTCAGCTAACTGTATGTTCTTGGACTCCAAGTGGAATCTGGTGTAACTGACAGAAGCCCGTATAGCACAAGGAGAACATGCAACCCAGCTCTGCAGATGTGAGGCTGTCATGCCATCCTTATCTTACTAAATCCATTTATATATGCTGTCCTTTCAAAAATGTTGAATTTCAAACACCACAGACAGACAGAACAGGAGCTCTTCAAAATTTATTTTTATTTTTAAAAATTCATGTAGAAACAAAAGCCATAAGGCCACAGAGGAGATGCCGTGATATCATATATGATCTGCTTTGGACATCTGTGGTCAACGAGCTGGCCAAACCCAAGTGGTCAAATAATCAATTCCTGCAATGGATTTCAGATGGATGCATGAGTGCAGAGGAAGTGAGGATTTGAATTGCGCCATGTCATGTCTGAGAGGGTAGGGAGGGTATGTTTGTTCCTCTTACATAACAGGAAAGAGGTGTAGTCGTGTCTTTTTTTTATCTAAACGCACACATTGATGCTCTGCATTAGCATGGGTGTTAACAAGCTTATCGGTGCATCAGTAACTGCCTGGAGAGTCCTTACTGTGGAGAAAAGGACTAGAGGACTACAGCATAACCAGTCTGATGATTTAAACAGTTGACTGAGACGCTTTAAGTTATTTTTAAAAGCACTGGCACAAACTCCATATGCCCTCCCAGTGAGACTAGTACTGGGAAAATTCTTGGAATGCTTCATGTAATTAGCATATTTGTAATAGGACCTTTAATGGTATTTCAGAACAGAACTGGTATTTCAAAATGAAATATGCCGTCAGGTGCAACAATGCGTTTTACTTGAAGAAAAAAAAAAAACACACGTGACCTAGAATTTTGTATGAAACTCGTAACTGGTGATGACAAGTGCAAAGATACATAACAGATATGTTGTCAGGGCCTGAATAATTAATTATACGATTACCTCCGTGTGTTAATAAATTCCAGCTGTATGAGAACCCCCCCTCCCGCCCTCCTACTTTACGCGGCCTCTTACTTGAGGGACTGGGCTTCCTTGCAGTACCAGGAGCCTTTATTTTCAGCCCTCTATAAAGGGCAGCAGTGTACAATCTGATACGCAGTGTAAATAATTAATGAGACCTTGTCTTGTCATTTTGTCTTCTGGTGTTTAAAAAAAATCCCCTTGTCCAGACTTATGAATACGGCGCCCTGTATGGCAGATGGCGGCGTCTCTGCCCGTCTCCCGGCTCCGAATCGCGTGCTATTTGCGGGCGCGTAGGCGATCCCGGTTAGGTTTTCACTCCGTTTACCTCGTTACGAGGAGCCTGGATTATAGCGATTTTAATTTTAGCGCCGCTTAATCTGATCCGCGGTCGGGGAGAGTTACGGGGCGATGAAAGGTCTTAGCCTGGGTCATAGGGAGGGAGATGTTTAGCAGTTACACTGAAGCCACTTAACCGCGTGTGCGATATGAAGGATGCCTCGCGTTGCGAAAGACAAGTTGCATGCATGTTTCCGTGCCTTTGATTTCTCAAATTTGCATGACATTTGTTAATTCCGCGGCGTTTATATGTTTATAAGAGTAAAATCCACGTTTTAATTTCAGGGTTTGTTTGTAAATGTTTGTTAAAATGAATAATTTAATGGAAACTATGCTTACACCATCGCTGGTGTAAAAAGTTTTGCGGGATTGACTGGGGGCTGTTCGTTAAATGACAGGCGCAGAGCCATCACAAGCCGCGCCCATTGTAGTGGCTGTGTGTCGGTGCTCCGTGAATAGTGCCTCTTACTGTGACCGTTAACGGAGGGTCGCCGTGCCGTGGTGTCGGATAGTAGCTGAATTGTGACACGGATAGCCACACAGGACAGCTGTGTTTAGTCTAAGCCAGTTAGCATGTGGTATCCTGCTGTGAATAAGCAAAACAATTCAGTGATTAATTGTTTTTTTCTTTCTATTACAAGACACGGGAATGCCCCAAGCCCCTGGGGAGAGAGCCATGCAGGGGACAGAAACTTAAGGGGGACTGAAACCTGACCCCCTACCCCTTTCAAAACGGTTTAGGCTCAGGAGGTAGAGAACTCATAGAAGGACGTGTCACTTGGTCAGTATGCTTGTGGTGTTCCTGCATCATGTGGAAGTTATAAAGTGCCAAACAAGGAGCTTTGAAAACCCACAATGGAGACAGCGCAATCTAAAATTCTGCAATTGTCACATGACAAACAGTGTCATAGGAATGAACAGTTATCTCCTCAGGCAAACTGCACATGTCCTTCAGTGCCTCATCTGGACAAACGGTTACAAATATGGTTGTTCTTCAGCCATAAAATGTACAGGCAAATAAATAACTACTAGGTCTGGCAAATACATATAAAAATATGTTACGTGTTGCAGTAATTTGCACATAACCATAATTTCCCATGCAGTGTGTTTGTTGATGTGGTTGTTGATGGATGATGGTCTGTACCCTGCATAAGGGTTGGAATCTCAGTCCTTCCCATTCCCACGGAACCCTGCCGGACGTGAGGACTCCATATCAGCCCCTGGGGGGCTTCAGTTCACTTGCCCCAACTCTGAATACATTCCTACTAGAGAGTTGTAATGTGCTTAGTGGTGTTGGTACAGTTCACTCAATTTAACTAGGTTGGTTAATCACAATTCTTAATTTTACTCTACTGATTTAAACTGAATAGTGTTTCTGGTCTGTTTTTAAGTCGTTTGCGATCACAGCCACCAGTCACACCTGCCTGTACTTAAGCCAACCTTACCTGCCATTCCAGTGTCACTGGCTGCTGTCTTGGGGCTCAACGAATGTGTCACCAATGGATATTTGCAGGCAGTTAAAATCAAATATACGTTTACCTATTATTTATTTAGCCAAAGCGTCATACATCTTTCAGAGGAAGAAGCTTCGGCTGACTGCTGGAGCTGGAGTTAAGGGTCTCTCTCAAGGGCCAACGGTGACATCACTCTCTCAACTATGGGATTTAATCACAATAATAACAAGCTTACAAACTACCTGGTTAAGGCAATAAATCCTTATTTAAGACAGCTATTTACTAAGTGACAGAGGTGATAACAGTAAGGTAAAAATGACAAAGCATCTTTCGTATGAGAGGAACAATCAGCACCAATGATGCTACATGGTTATATAGGAACGGTGCTGATACTTTGACATGTTCAAGCAGGGCAGTTCCTGCAGTTTCTTCTTCCTGCGGGGATGTTACACATGCGCCAGGATATTTAACAGGGAAATGGTTCCTTGGGGTGGGGATGCGGGGAGGGGGAGGGGGCAGCAAGAGGGGAATGATTGGATGATGTATTGATGTTTAGTGTGCCATTGATATTTCAGCATTGGTGATGACTCCCCCTCGCCTATTTTTTGTCACCAGATCTGAAATGCCATGTAACTGAGTGCCTTCGGAGCCCAGCAACTGCCATCAGCTGCCATGACAACCTACCAGCGCAGCCAACTTCCCGAGGTCCCATCAGAGTGGTTAGGCTCCTCCCACACAGTCCATTCTGACTGCTCAGACTCCGCCCTCCTGGGAAAGATGACAGATGATGGGAGCGCGCTAGTGAATGGACCGAGGCCGCTCGCGATGCAGCGGATCGCCAAGGAGGCGCTGCCCCTGATAGTGGGATCTCTCGCCGCAAGGTATGGAAGGGAAAGGGCGGTGGTGGCAGGCCCCGCCCCAGCTCTCGTGCAAAGATGTTGTTGTGAAAGAAGAGGAATAACAAAGCGAGTTTAAAGAATGTTGACATCTTTATTGCCTTAGTCAAGTTTGAGTTAAATCAAGCAGGATAATTTACAATTTAACTTAAAGTCCCTTTTTCCTGTTTGTGCAAAATCCATCCATCCATCCATTTTTCATACCCACTTTATTCTAAAAAGTTCAAGTCTAAACTGGAAAGAGTTAAGACTAGTTAAGACTTGCATTAAAATGAATGACGGAAGTCCAGTGTTAGGAATTCTGTTTATGTTGTTGTCAGTAGTGTACTTTTACAAACCTTTGCTACTTAAGGAATGGAATATTTGGCATTAAATGTTTATTAGAACAGGCTGGGCTATTCGTTATAATGTTAGCTACGTTTCCGTTCATGTGTTTATTGGGTATCCGTCCATGCTGGTGAATAATTGGGAATGAGAAAAAATTTTTGCCCTATTAAAACCTTTCTGGAAAGGCATGGCCGGATGGTGGATTTGATGAAACAGGCTCCACTCTGGAGGATTATGGGGGCAACCCGCTGAGTAACACTGGGGGTTGGGGAGATGCGGGCGCGGCCCTCTGTGTGGCCGATCTGATTGGCGTGCGTCACATGGTGCTCTGTGATGCGTGAGGACGCCTTTTGTGTGGGCCTGCCCAGACCTCACCCTCGCTTTTCCGCACAAAGGGAGGCTTCAGAATAGTGGCTGCCTTGCCAAGCCGTGCAAAGCCGTGTCAGATGCATTGTGTAATCGCTTTTCAGGGGGGTGGCCTGTTAGTCAGCTGTGGCGCGGTTTCATCCTGAGGGGCTGAGTCTTTACTCTTTTCCCAAATTTCAACTGAGTCTTAGTGTCACAGCGAAAATCTACCAAATTTTCTGGCTGCCAAATAGCAAATGATTGGCATGCAAAAAAGGGGGAATGACTAATATTTAACCTCAACAAGAACTCAACAAATCAACAACTGCAGATTGCTAGGAGACACTCAACACAAATATGCCTTCAGAAAGAATAGAGTCATAAATAAAAGATGCATAACTCGTGAAAATGTCAGCGGAAGCACACTTTGTTGAATTATTTTCTAAATTATGTGTCATGTTGCAGATATGGTTCAGAAATGCTTTTGAAGAGTTCCAGTGAGGTAATGCATAAGATCTTTTTACCGTAACTAAGATCACCAGATTAATACCACAGATAATCAAAACACATTTAACTTCAGACTGTATATTTGCTGGAACAGAAAGTCAAATTAAGAGCAGTTTGTATATTCCACATTTTCACAGTTTCATGGGACATGGGAAGAATGACAATAAGAGCAATGTTTTTTCCCATTGGTCATGTAGCGGCACAGTTTTGTTTACTGAACATTTGTTTTTTGTCAGTACCTTCATAAATACAATGGTGATGGATCTAATCCTTTCTGCAAAGGATAGTTTTGGTTGTTTCTGAAGAAGATAGTCTTGGATTGTCCTTTCCAAAAGCCCACATTTTGTTGTCATCTTCAAGCTCCTTATCTACCATTCGAGAGTTTGTCAGGTTTCGCTTTGAACAAAGCGCGGAGATGAAGGACCAGACTAAATAATCCACGTGAGAAGATTATCTACCACGTACAAGCTGATAAATGACACTACTTTTCTCCATATAGTAGATGAAAGCAAAAAGCCTTTCACAAATGTCAAGTTAATAGAGTATATTGGATTATAACAATCTTTATGAATCCACAAAGACCCGACAATTGAAATATTCCGTGTCATTGTAACTACATTCAAAGTGAATGACTGTAAGCTTATCTCTGCAGAACCTAATGAGCAACATTTTTCCATCCATCTATCTTCTAATCAGTGATCCCGGTCAGGTTTGCTGGAGCCTGTTCCAGGCAACACACACCCTGGATGGGATGCTGGTCATTTACAGTACATACACATGCTGTGAGCAATTTAGAGACCCCCATTAGCCCATTAGTTTTGGACTGTGGGCCAGAGGCAAATAAGGTGTGGAGCATAAGAGAGACCATAATTCATACAGTGCGGGCGACCATATCATTAGCACATGATGTGTTTTGAATCGGTGAGTGACAGGGGACAACGTTCAATTAACTTTCAGCTGGGGCCAGTGCCCATGTGGCCCCGCCCCTGCATACATCACTGACTGTGGGAGGAACCCAACATAATGCCAGGAGATTAGTGCTTGAAGTAAAACAGGTGCTAGTGCTTCCCTTGTTATTCAGCTCCAGGTGCTGGTGCTCCCCTTGTTCTTCGATGCCAGCAAATATTGAGAGGTGCTGGTACCAGTGAGTACCAGTCCACTTCAGGCACTGCCAGGAGACAAACTCCATGCAGGGCAAGTTTCAAATACCAAACCCCAGAGGTGTGAGGCAGCATTGTTACCCCCTGAGCCACCCAACAATATTTTACGATTTAAAAATTTCAGGTTCTGAGTGAATGTCTGGCTCTTTTTAACTTTTGTAATCTGTCATGTGTATGAATGTCAGCACAAAATGCATAATGAGCATTTAAAAAAATAGCATTTATTAAAAAAACAGGACTCTGCAATCTATTCAGTTCCAGAAAGATCCTCAGGCATCAGCATTTGTATCTAATAATGATATAAACTGACATTTTTATGTAAATTTAGCTGCCTCCCGGTGACATATGTGTGATTTTTATCTTCACTAGATCACATTTTGGGTTATTTCTCATTCTGTATGTCTTGCGGGCTTCATTCCTTGCTCCTGCATGTCTTACGTATTGTTGTGTATATTTTAATACAAATGCACAGTAGCTGACAGTTTTTGTCATTTGATGCAGCCTAAAAGTTTCCTGAAGCTGCTCAGGTTCAGCACGTCTTCGGGGTACAGCAGCAATCCCACTCTAGACTCAGATACAGGGCCATCTAGGGCACCATCTTCTGAGGGGGCACTGACTTTGCCAGCTGATTTCACTTTTGGGCAGTGAAGCGCACCAAGGACATGGGCTTCACCTAGCCTTGCTTAGATGTTACCTTTTGATAAATCCTCCTAACACCTGCTCAACCCAAAGTATAAATTTAGACAGAGGCTGACTGAGCACAGCTCCGCCTCCTTATGTGCAAATCCCACTACGCCAGAATGCCGCTCCGCCTCCTTGTGTCCAAATCGCACCTTGCCAGAGCACAGTTCCGCCTCCTTATGTTGAAATCGCACCTTGCCAGAATGCAGCTCCGCCTCCTTATGTTGAAATCGCACCGTGCAGCTTCGACTCCTTATGTCCAAATCACACCTTGCCAGAGCGCAGCTCTGCCTCCTTATGCCCAAATCGCACCTTGCCAGAGCACAAGTCCACCTCCTTATGTTCATTTTCATTAGTAGCTCTGATTTTTTTGAGTGGATAAGATATTCTTACATGATACCTTTCTGTCCCTTGTGTTTTATTTTGACTTGTTTCACTCACGGTACTGCTGCCATAACTTCACTTACTAGCCAGACTCTGCTAGACATGTATGAGAAGAAATTCTTGAATAACTTCGTATTTTAATGCAGTTTCACATAAATGAGTAAGCAAGAATATTACTTTTTGATGCATTTTCAAGTTTCATTTATGTGATATGTAAAAAAAATAAATAAAAAAAATTCAAGCACATGCCCCCTCTGTCACAGGACGGCAAGGACGGAGACAGAGATCCAGAGATGCAGGGAAGACTCGATGGAACTCGCATTTCTCTCCCTTTACGTATAGATGATTCTCTCATAATCGCTGCAACACTTGCCGTACGTGCTGAACGTGACCCTGCTTAGACGAAGAATAAATTAAAATGTCATCTATATAGACTATAACAAACTTATACAGCATATCTTGGAACAGTCGGTTCATGAAGGATTGGAAGATAGAGGGGCTGTTTGCCAACCCGTATGGCATAACGAGGTACTCGAACTGACCCCTACTGGTGATAAAGGAGGTCTTCCATTCATCCCCCTCTCGAATTCTCACCAGATTGTAAGCGCTGCGTAGATCCAA
>JAODJW010000117.1:3368287-3387166 GCA_026777045.1 Hyperopisus bebe
GCGGGTCGGGTAACCGCTGTCGGCACTAACATCATTGGTTGCACTTGAAGTAAGAAGTTATCCAATCCGTGGTCTCGACTGGTCTCGAAATAAAATCCCGAGTCCTCTTTGTCCGAATCCATGACAAGACCGAGTACAAATGCCGAGACGAGACCAAGACCTTCAAAAACCGGTCTCGAAACCGAGACCGATCTCGAGTACTACAACACTACCTCATAGTTCATTTCTGTACCTTAAAAGGTATAATTACCTGCAGCTAAGGGAACAACTGGCAGACCCTCGAAAGTACGGCCCCAGTGACAATTAAGCAAATGTACAAATTCATAATCTTTATTAATCTAGCTGATTATCTCGGTTGGGGAGACACATGACGGAATATTTCATTGCATAATTCAAATGAAATCTAATCATTTCTTCCTTCCATTTTAAATCGCTTTGTCGTGATGAATTAATACTTGACTTAAATTAGCATGTCGATGCTGTCCAATGTTGCGTTTTAGCTTAATTTAAAAGTTGATCATTTTTAATTCAGAATCCGAAAGTCCAGCGACATTATAATATATCGAAAATGTAAAAATGCTCTTTATCGGCCCCGCTGACCCTGCCTCTTTCTAGTTATCCCGATGACGTTTTCTCTGCTATTATAAATTTGAGCGCAAGTTCATCCTTCGCAGACTCCGTTAAGAATAAACGGTGCCACTTGTCATTGTTATTTTGCACTCAGTGGTGTTTCCAAACATGCTACATTTTTGACAAGTGTTCCTGTTTTCCACAAAGGAAGGAAAATAGCAACAAACGTTTCGGATTTAATCGCGATGGACAATAGCGATAACACTAAAAAGTAAGTACTCTTAAAATAGAATAACATACAATGTGTAACTGACACGTTAGTTTATTTCACCTGACTTCAATATAACCTAGATATATATAAAGTAAAAATGATCCATTACATAATTTGGCTATTCCTCCAGTTAATATATATATATATATATTTATTATATATAATATATCGCTGACCAGTGATATAATTTTCAACAACAGGTAATGTGCAGGACCTGAGTAAACACAATGCAGTGTTAGATAGATAGCAGTGCGATAGATAGAATATATAATATATATTATTATTCCTTCAGTTAATATATATACATATATAAATATATATATATTCTCCTTGAATAAAGGTAGGAATACAAATACTGGTTGAGGTTTTGATAAATTATTTTGAAAGCCGAAAAATAATTCCAAATAAAGGAAGATAAAAAACAAAAAAATTAGATTGTATAATTAATGCATTTAAGCTGTGGTGACTTAGCTTTCCTGTTTTGCTTTCTCTCTGTTTTTTCAGTAACGCCGATAACGCGTCTAACAATGGCAATAATGAAGACATAGACCTGGATGACTGGACACCGCCAGGGGCTGACCTGGTACAGAGGATGGTATCCCAGGTTGAATTTTATCTCTCAGACGAGAATCTAGCCAAAGATGCCTTCCTTTTAAAACATGTGAAAAGAAACAGAATGGGCTACGTGAACATCAAATTGCTTACGTCTTTTAAAAAGGTAGGATTTTCCACTTCAGGTGTAAACTGTGGAGATTTATTGAGCTCCTGACTGAAGCTTAACATTTTAATTGCCAAGTAATGTTAACGCCTACGGTAGCACGCTATTTTAATTAAAACCTTTATAGATTAACTTTTCTTTTTTATTTCACCGCAACCTTGTATTGGATAAGCGTTTATGGATAATGGAAGGGTATTACTTCTTATAAAACAGACTACTGGTGAAACGAATTGCTACGCTTCCAAATATCGATTTTGCAGTTCTCCGAATCTAAATATTTAGGAACCAGATGAGATATATGTTATTATCTAGTTTTCCAAATACGTGAATTATGCCATGATTTATTTGACCTCCATAATACGTATGTCGATCGTTTCGAAAAGGTCTAAAAGTGCTCATTTTGTTCATTTCAACATATTTAGGGGTCCAAACAGTTAGCCGTTGGATCCTCATTGATTTTATTATAGATTTTTATTTATTCACGATGTGAAATTCTATTCGTAATAAATCGACGTTAAAAGCTTTTTTTCCTTAAGCGTGATACCAAGTATTGTGTTAAAACCCAGCAACCGTTGTACTTTTGTATTGTTTGCCATTTTCATTTCAGAGTAAACGGTATGGGTATTTATCAGTCATATGTAGCGCCCTAGGCGAGCATCACCGCCGACGCCCCCTGTCGAGGCAAAATGAAACTTGCTGACAAGTCGGCGCCCCTTGTGAAGTTGGCGCCCTAGGTGGCCGCCTATAGGATTGAACGACCCTGTCTCTAATTTCAGTAAATGCTTAGTTCCTAGTGCAGATCATTCATTCTGCAATCGAGTGGTTAAATACGAGCGCTACGGATACATACGGCTATATATCTTTTTGCACTGTCTTCGAAAGTTTAAAGATACAATATCTTAAGGCTGCGCTCAAAATTGGAAGGGCAGCAGATAAGATGAGAGTGGTAAAACGGCAGTATTTTCTATTAAGATTGTCTAATCTTTTGGTGTGACCATGTAAACTACTTATAGTTGACACAGGATCTTGTTAAGCACTGGTTGCTTTAAACAGCGATTCTCAAAATGTGGGTCGCGACAAGTTCTGATGAGATTGTGAGGCGTGAGTTGGAAATGTAAAGCATTTTAAAAACAGCATGCTCCTATGTTGATCCACGATCATATTTCCCGGGCCAAATTCTAGAATTAACCTACATAAACGGGTCTTGGGTCTGCTACTGCTTTTACTGCGCAAAACTAGTGAACCCTCAAGCAATCCAAGAAGCCAAACCACAAAATTCACTGGCACATCCAATCAGATTTGTGCCATAGGCATTGATTGCCGTAAATTGCAGAGTGCACTGTGAGCTTGATCATAGCGTTAATTTAGACCTATACTTGATATAGGGTGGCGACTGAGCTGGCACAGTAGAAATTGGGATGTGTTACAAAAAGGTTGAGAACCACTGCTTTAAGCTGTACTGAGGTGCAGCCTTCAGATCTAAAAGATGTTTTTCTTGTTGATGGTGAAGATGAAGCAGCTGACCAAGGACTGGAGAGTCACTGCCTATGCCCTTCATCACTCTTTGAAGTTGGAGTTGAACAAGGAAGGGACCAAAGTGCGTCGAAAAGCCCCAATACCAGAGTCTCTCCTAGTCCAAGCTCCTAGCCGGCTTTTACTGGTGTGGAACATTCCAGAACCATCCCACGGAGGGGATGTGACCCAACCTCCAAGAAGCAGCATGGAGGTGGCCATCGCCATCCTGAGCCCTTTTGGAACCATCAGCACCATCCGGCTCGTCCGGCCCGGTAAGGAGCTTCCGCCGGAAATCCGGAAGTACGCCCACAGGTATCCTGAGCTGGGTTGCCTGGACTGTGTGCTGGTGGAGTACGAGGACCTGAGAGGGGCGGGTCGAGCCTACCGCGAGCTCTCACGGAGGGGCGGAGCAGTCAGGGCACTGCTGGTGAAGAGGAGCACTGGGAAAATGTCTGCACTGGGCATAGATCACACAGAGGACAGGTGTGATGGGAGGAGTGTGGGTGTCCTGATCCAGAGGATGGCACTTCTCCATCACGGAGTGGAAGACGAGTCGGACTCCTCCTCGATGCTCGCACCCTGCTCCTCCCCAAACCCCCTAGGGGTGTCACCCAAGTCCAGTCCCCGCTGCCCTAGGCTCCCCCGTGCACCTCTGCCTGGCCCCCTCCCACTGGCCGCTCTGGTGGCAGACTCTAGCCCCAAACTTGGCTGTCCAGGCCAAGGTGACTTTCTGCAGCTGGAAGCAGGGGCTGGCAGCCTCCGAATGCAGAGTTACAAGCTGCCCAACCCTCAGGCGCCGACCCCGGAAGAGAACCTCAAAGTGAGCCACCTGGGGCAAAAGAAGACCCAGGCTGCGGACCCTGTGCCCCTGGGGGTCACCCGCAGGGACCAGATGAAACCATGGGGTTTCACAGCACTGCTAGAAGAGGAAGGTGTCCAAGCAACTTTTGAGGAAGACTGTAACTTGGGAGCATTTGGCAAATGTATCAATGATGTGGGTAACTAATGCAGAGTTGGAGGTATCCCTCCATCACAAAATACATCTGCATTCGATCGGCATTACCCTACCGCAGTGACCAAAATAAACCTACTATTGTTTTCCGGGGCTCTATGAACTGTGTAGGAACGGTAAAGAATAGGTTGATGGTCAATATTTTTACTTCAATGTGTTGATGACAAATCCAGTTGGAGGGTCTATTATGTTTTGAATACAGAGTCTCTGCGATAGCTGTAGTGGCCCAGTTTGGGCTGTGTATCGTGAGTGTTCCATTGCCATGGAGACGCTTCAATTTGCGGCACGGCCCTCAGCCGACGACAGCCCCCAGCTCCATTGTGAGAGAGTTATTTTCTGGTTTTTGAAAAGATGAAGTGTTTTGGAAAATAACGGCCGTGGTTCTTCACAAGCCGTTCTTTATCGACAGTACAAAAAATTAAAAAACAAAATTTTCTGTATAACCAATTCCATTGTCATATACAAATAAATTGCATAATTAAGTGTTGTTCTCAGTTTGCTGAGTAGAATTGGCATAGAAAAGTCGTGTGATCAGGCAATCTTTCAAAATGTGAGCCCAGCACATCTGAAAAGAATTCTGAAAGTAGCACAAGATGCTCATAAGACTCAAAATTTATATATAAACCAAAATCTACATTGTTTCATTATACCAGGTTTTCCAAAAACCAACAGATGTCCACTAAGGATGATATCAGGAATTTATTTTATTTGACAAAACAGCAAAATCTTTATGGGGGAAAGGAAAACAAACACACAAAGCTTACAGCAGTAATAAAAATGAAATCTAAATGAATCCAAAGTTTCTTCTTGGTTTATGGGCAAAGGAACTGACACATGATCTCTTTGCAGGAGACCTTCATGTCTATAGTGCTGATCACACATCCGAAGGGAGTCACTCATCTTTCTCTGATGAATATGACAAAACGCCCTGTGGTTCAGCAGACTCACACAGCTGCATACACCCAGACAGCAAGAGGCTAAACAGGAATAAAGATAATGACTACATGCTTAGCTGATGTATTCTTAGAGTGGGTGGATCGCGGAGCTTTACACCTCTGCTGGCTGTCAAAGTATTCCACATGTCATAAAAAAAAAAATTAATCAGATTTTGAAACTTGAGTACTAGTGCGTAGTAAGATAACTGACACAGAGGTAAACAGAGCTTGATACTGCCACCTAAAGGCGGGACTTTTAAACAGAAATTAGTTAGATTTACTGTCCGGTCCAGCACTTGGTCGAAGTCCTACAAGCCAAAATCCATCCACAGTGCAGAGAATGACAATTCCAGCCATACAGGTATGAGGGATGGTGACAAACACGCTGTTCTGGTGATGTTTTTGAAATTTCGAGCCACTGTTCAAAAACCCAACCGTGTCAGACCAAAACCTGCTCCAGAGGCCCAGCAGTAGGAGGCTGCTGTGCATCAAAACACTTCCAGGTCACTGGAGTTGTAAACCACGGGCGTGTCCTCCGTGCCCTGGGCAGCCTCCGCTGGCCCCTCTGGCGCCTCCTCGAGGGATTCCAGCGCCTCGTTAGTGTCGCTGGCGAACGTCTCCCGGGAGATGTCGTCATGTTCCTGCAGGTTCAGCGTGTTGAGCGCCTGCTTCATCTTCTTGGCCACCTCGTGTCTCCTCCTCTTCTTGGCAGCCTTCTTGTTGCTGCATTCCCTCTGGTTTTCCTCGAGGAATATCTCCTGCACAAGACGCAGACACGGTAGGTTACTGTACCACGTCTTCGCATTCCATGGCGTTTGGGCAGTAAGGCCACGGTTCACTTTCACATATTATCTCTGCATGGCAATAATGTAGACTAGCACATATACGCACAGGATGTTCTCGTTTCGCTCCCCTACTTTGAAACTCCCTCCCCAGTGCCCTTTTTCTATCGGTCTCCGTCTCAGATTTCAAAACCAAGCTAAATACCTTTATGTTTGCTGAAGTGTTACACCTTCTCTATCCATAATATGTTTTGTAATTTTTGTCTTGTTTTTCTTTGTTCTAAGTAAGCATCTTTGAGATCTTGTAAAAGCACCATATAAATAAAATGTGTTGTTGTTATTATTAATAATAATAATAATATTATTATTATTTAGCCAATATACCCATCTACCCATCCATCTTTCATAACTACTATCAGTAACCACCATAAGCAGGAAGAACAGGGCATATTGGACAGGGTATCAGTCCACACTATGGACAATTCAGACTTTTGCCCAAAGCAGGGTCGGAGAGCAGGGACAGTGTCTCTGGATCAACTGAAGAGCAAATTTCAGAAACTCCCCCAAATTCCACACTATATGTGGATGGGATAAGGCCATAACTAAAGTATCATTTCTGTGGACTTGGTGAGTTTTTGAAATTTAACGAAAATTCATTGCTGGATTAAATGAAGACTGAGTTTTGATTCCTGATCCTGTAACATGTGAGCAACCTGACTTTAGGTCATTTGTGGTCTCATCTCAAAAACAACAAAAAATGGACTGAGTGAGTTTGGGAAATTTGCTCTTCAGTTTGGAGTTAAGGGTGACATCACTCTGCCAGCCACGGGATTTGAACCAGAAACCTTCTGATCACGGGTACCAAGTCCCGAACGGCAAAACCAAACACCAAATTTAGATGCCAGTTCACCTAGGTGCACGATTTTGGACTATGGGAGGAAAACACAAATACCCATAAGCAACCTGTGTGAACACAGAGAGATACTGACATCTCCACACAAAGAGGCGGGGGGGGGGGGTCGCATTCCACCCCACGGCCGAGCTGCAGAGAAAGTATAAGACTGAGACCTCGAAGAAATGTCAAAAGCGTTGAAAACCCAGGAATCCAGCAGAGTAGTGGCCGCCAGTGGGCGACGTACCTTGATCTGTTCACTGGAGATGCTGGGTGTGTGTTTCAGAAGGTTCAGATAGACGCCGCCGGGCGTTCGTCTCCTGCTGCCATCCTGCGGGTAAATGGACGAGAGCCGGTCAATACCTGCCGAACTGGTCTGGGAGGAGGACGGGGGAGCGTGTGTGTTTGCTTACAGCCAAAAAGCTCTGCTGTTGGTCAAATATTTGCCGACAGAGTGGAAAAACAGGAGAACAAAAGTGAAAATGTGTGCAGCGCTGGAGCACACTCACCATGGTGTAAAGCCCGCCGTCCTGCTCGATGGTGGCTGTCTCCACCAGAAGCTCTATCGCTTTTTTCTTTCCGATGACCCTTACCACTCGCTCAATCAATACTTTTTTAGGCTCCATTAATCTGAACCAAAAAAAGAAACATTTTATCTGTAAATATTAACTGTTTGTGTCAGTACACAATCGGTATACACTGGTACATTTCATTCTTAAAAAAGGATAATTTCAATTCATTTCATATGATCACATACATCTAAAAATATATAAATAAAATGGACCATAATACACACCATGAGAAGCAGAATAAAGATAGATAAAGACAGATGGATTACTCATTTAGCAAACAGGTGTTTTTAACTTACGCATTTCTGGTCACTTGTTATTTACACAGTCAGTTTTAATGTAAACCTAAATGGAGTTCTGGAACTCAGTGTTTAACTTCAATCCCAGGGGCCAGACTTCCTATTCCCAGAAGAGGATTTACTGAATTGTTAATGTTTATTGATACTGAAAACACTGATGTTACAGTCAAGTACATCAACAGAATTATAGGGGTCTGGTTTCTCTGAGCCAGGAGCCCACCCCTGGAAGCACAGGGCATCAGGCAGAGAAGCAGTGTGCAGGGGATGCAAGTCCTCCACAGGTACACACACAGCCACTTTGGGAAATTCAGAGACACCAATTCGCAAAATCATGTCTTCAGGGAGGAAACCTTGATCTCTCTCTTGTGAAAAGCACTATATAAAAATTAAAGAACAGAACTGAAACCGATGCAAACTGGGGTTTTGCAGAATCTATACACGCAGAGCTAGAGGTCAGATTTAAACCCGCAAACCAGGAGCTGGGTGTTAGAAATGCCGGCCACTGAGCCACTCGCTTGTGATGAATGAATGATCCGTAAATTACTTTGACATTTATTTAGAAAATGAGATGGACACAGCTACCCTTGCTGTATATCCAAAAATCCTCTCGAAAGTCTGACAAATATCAAGAGTGGAGTGATAAATGGAAAAGTCTAATTAGCTAGCCAGAAATAGACAATGCAAAACCACAGACAATCCTAACTGTTCAAATATTGTTTAGGTCAGACATGAAACAAGCAAAATCAAATGAGCTAATTATCCATAGACAAATGCTTTCTGAAAGCAGTCTTCCTGATCTTTGCATCATGAAGAATCAATATGTGTCCTGCCAGAGCAGAACTTATCATTATGCACTTGTTGTAATTATTCTTCCATTTTCTTTTACAAAAACTGGGGCAATTTACTACATAAACGATCAGGGCCACAATAGCTGAAGAACCAACTCGCATCTCTAGCAAGAGAAGAGTATGAAACCTCATAATACTGGACTACATCTAAAATATTGCATTGTGATTATGAACATTCTTATTGCCATCAGTTTGAAAACTGTATTGTGATATAGCCTAAACATTTGTTTTCTTGCATTATTGACAATTATAAGTAGTGATATACTGATCAGGAAATTTCTAGCCAATAATGATAGCCGATTATTTCGAAAACTGACACCAATAGCGACTTTTTGGGAGGTTAGGCTTAACTTTAAAGGGACACTGCACCAAAATAAAATAAGAAAATGAATTACATCCCAAAAATATGAAAAAGAATTTAATTTTGGTAAGAAAACAGCAATTCTGGCATACAACAACAGTCCCTGAGCACTATATAACTGTATACAACCTAATATATTTGTAACATTTATAACAAAAGGGACTTGATTTATAACATCAAGTGTGATATTACTTGGAAAATGGAGTTTATCTTTTGATTATGCACTGTCTGCAATGAATTTTCTTTTGCTATCAAAGGCTTGCATTACTGACTGATTAACGTTATTCAGCAGCACTGCAGCCTTCTTTATTGGAACGGATTTGTTTTTCAGAAACTCTTCATGCTCTTCACCGTCTCACCTTAAGGTGACCAATCAAATTTGTTATTCTGGAATGTTTATTAGTAGATCCTCCTCATGAAATTTTAGCAGAGCGATGTTTGCAAAATGCATTTCTAATGTCATTTTCACTAATGTTAAAATAAGTCCTCGCAGCAGGCATTTTTCTAACTGTTCAGTGCGCAGATGTGCAAAACAATATGGGTCACTATTTCAAAAGGAATCATCCGTGGTAAATATCGGCTCATAGTTAAACTTTGGCTGATGGGCGATTTTTGCTATATCAGCTGATTCTGATAGTTGGCCAATACAATTGGTGCATCTCTGGTTATAATGCACCATTTTTACACAAATTCCATTAAGGCATGAGTCTGTTGTTGGTGAAATATATCATTAAACCTATCAATATCAATATTGTGAAAAATCTCTGAAAACACTGCGATATTATTTTAGGGCCTACCGCCCAGCCCTAGCTAAACTCATTCCCCGGAATGAACAAGCGGGGCAGTCAGAAGAAAAAAATCCTAGCAACTAGATTGTCTACATTTTCTACTGTTACAGCCTACAACAAAAAAGTTTATTTCTGTATGATTTATTTACAAAAATTAGTTTTCAGTTTATAGTCCATTGAATTTGTCATCATTTTATGTTCTGGATCTGCTTCAGGGCAATTCTTCAGCAAAAATGGAGCAGTCAAGTAGAGAAATAATGACTTGAATTATATTGTTATAATTATCAATATTGTTTGATATGGAAAAAAAAACCTCATAAAATATTTTGCCATATCTCTCAGCCTTACACTGAACTGAGATCTGTTCAGTTTGCTCTCATTACCTTCTATACTTTACGTCCTAGTTCATACCTAAACTCTTCTGGTAAGGGGACATTTTGCAAAGGTATGCTCTGAAGGCTTTTGGGCCATTTCTTCCATCTAGAAATGAAACCATCCACACTTTAGCAGCCACCAAGCTCACCTGTGTGCAATCTCATCTGCCACCTTCTCCTCGGGATCATCCACTGTTATCTCGTATCGGCCCGTAAAGTCCATCTCTGCTCTGGGCCCGAGCCTCTCCTTGGCCGGCTGCTTCCTCTTGTGGTGGCCTCCATTCTTCTTACTGTCACTTTTCTCCATATACTCATCCAGCTGGCTATCCAGCATGGCCTCCATGGCGCCGCCCTGCTGTTCCTGTATCTCCTGCCTCTCCTTTTCCATCAGCTTGCGAGCCAGCACATAGTTGTAAGTCTCGCACTGCCGGCTGCTCATGCTGACTCCGCCCTCCATTCCCATGATGCCCAGCTCCGCTGCTACTGCCTCCTGGCTCTGATCCTGCACCACTGAGCCCCAGATGTTGTTAACCCGCCGGCCCGGTGCCCCAGCGGACAGAGGGGCTGGGGTGGGCGCAGGTGGGGCCGGAGGGGCTAGGGAGCAGCGCTGACGCTTCCGCTTCCACACGGCGGCTCCCTCATCAGAATCAGAATCACTCTCGCTGCTGTCGGCTGCAGCCATATTGCGGTAACTGGTGACGGAGGGGGCCATCTGTGGGGGGGGGCGGCTTTGGAATGACTGGCCCATGAAACCAGGAGCTACATGTGGCTAGAAGACAACAATGAGAGACTCATATTACCACGTGTCAGCAAGTGCCTGCTGTGACACAAAAATGATATACATCGAATATGTATATATATCAAATATTCAAGTCAATGTCAGAAAACACAGCAAGGCACCAGAAAAAAAAACAAATGTATTACTTAATTGTTTAGCAGAATGCCAAGTAACACACATGTATGGAATAACAAACACACTTTCCTAAGGGATTTTAAAGACACTCAGAGTAACCAAATTTTCCTCTCAAACAGGGACATGGAGCGGGTGAACTGTGGAGCCTGGTCATTCTACCCGTGAGCAACAGAAAAACGTCAGCTCCTGTAGACTGGACACCTCACTGGTTATGGAGTGTAGTGTGAAGAAACGGGTACTATTCCTGAACTTCTCACTAAAGACAAACTCTTATTGTGTGGATTTATGCATTCTGATGAAGCAGAATGGAAAATAAGAAAGAGTTTGATAAAGGGAGAAATTCATTAACATCCTTTTCAGAATACTTGGGATACCAGGACAGATGTTGTAATGCTAGGTCTGACAGTCACCCAAAATCTTTAGTGGTGCCCCTGTTACTCAAAGATAGAACAGGCAAGTAACAAGACTGTTACTGTCACTTGCTTGTGGAAGCATAATATAACATCCCCCTCACATCTCCAAAGGCCACAGGTATGGTTCAGTTTTGCTGCATTGCCACATTTTTATCATTTTCAATGTGGAATATAAAACATAGCAGAGGATGGTTTCGATCCATCGACCTCTGGGTTATGGGCCCAGCACGCTTCCGCTGCGCCACTCTGCTCCACGATAAAATCGTCTATAGTTCACTTAAAACCATTGTTAGGTCGGGCCCTCCGAATATCTCCCTGTGAAATTTTGTGTTTTAGAACATAAAATTGTCATTTCAACAAACCGAATACTATAGGAAAATTTCGGAATATAACAACATTTGACTTCCCAGAAAATACTCGATATTAATACTTTAATGATGCTGAGCAAGCACGCTAAATGGCTACGTATTTACCCTTCGGAAAAGGCAAGTTTTGAATAATACGTTAAAGCTACATAATTTAAGTAACAATTACGCTTAAAGGATAAGAAAATTAAATAAACACCACATCTGGTACTAAACCTTCTAGCTAGACAGAAATATTATCTTTATTTTGCATAAGAGACAGGGTGTCTAGTAGACTGTGATATGAAAACTGGCGGGATGTGTCCGATACTTTTCCAATGTCATCATATTTTCCGAAACAGCAGTGACATTAAATCACCTGGACTCGTTCTCCAGCCGTTATTCCCATTTCAGATTCGGAGTCAGACCCAGAGATCTCTCCATCTTCCAGATCATCCATTTTATCTGCACCAATCGCCGCCATTTCTCATAACCCGGAACTAAATGGATTTTCAACAGCGTTTTTTTAAATCTTTCTTTGAGTGTCTTTATCGGTTGTGAAAATTTGTTACTGCCACCTATAAACCTGGAGGTCAGAAAGCAATGTATTACAGTATCGTTGACTTTGCAGTACTGTACAGTGGTCTACGGTTGTTCTATATGATAAAGAAATTGCATACCTTTGCAAAATCTAATTATAATTTGCAAGTTTCATATTCGTAAGTGTATATTAAGATTGCTCCCAATTTTATATAATTATTGAAAATGACTTTAAACTATATTCTTTAAAGTATTTAAGGAAATGAATAGTAATAACGCCGAGAAACTGCATGCGAAATTGAAATAGTTTCTTCCAAGTGAATAACCGCACTTTGTTTTTGGTTGTGTGTGTGTGTTTTAACTTATGTTGCTACAATACTTTGTTATGCGCGATATCTTGCTGTTGTTTGTTTAACAAGCATTACTTTTAAAATGGTTTATGATGTGCTGAGATACTATCTAGTCGATTATTTAATTGTAGCAACTCATATTTAAGGACAGTTGCAAGTAGTGGAGCTATACATATATATATATATATATATATATATATGCGCGCACATTATCTGCTTAATTCCTTCGCATTCACCATTCACAGATTTATTGCTGGTACTCATTTGCTTTTTCTTATTTTGAAAAAAGTTGTCTGTGGATATGTGAAAAAGCAACTAGCAGAGGATGGTTTCGATCCATCGACCTCTGGGTTATGGGCCCAGCACGCTTCCGCTGCGCCACTCTGCTCTACGAACAAGTAAACTGACAGGACGGTCTTATAAGGATCATCTTCTTTCAGTTCCGTAAGATTTCATATGTGAGTGTGACGCCAGATGCATGAGAGGTGGCACCAATGTGATTGTGATAATTAAACATCTTTTTTTTTTGTATCTTTGGTTTGCTGTTGTGAATCTATACCGTTGCTTATTTTTCCATTATTTTCCTAGTAAGCCAGTATAGGATGTATAGTTTGAAAAGTCAGCTCGTACGAAACTTCGATTATTATATACGTGTCCTTGCATTTTATTTTGTTTCGGTTTTAGCTACTTTGTTCCTAATAAAGGAGTAGAACGTACTACGTCCGAAAGGCCGTGCCGCACGCGCACCAATCGCGCGAGCCGCTGTCACGAGGTAGACCTGCCCCGTCTGCTTGCTTGTGAGCAGCGCAGCACTGGTTCTCCCCCACATGCCATGCCGCACTTTATAGCCCTTAACGTCGCAAGGCAGTGGGCCTTCAGGAAGACCGTCATTTTAGCCAGTTATCGACAGTCGAGGACTATGTCAACGCTCCTGATCAATCAGCCCAAATACTCGTGGCTCAAAGAACTGGGCCTGAAAGAGGAGAATGACGGCGTGTATAATGGGACCTGGGGAGGCAAGGGAGAGGTAAGAAGAGATGAGCCAGCTAGCCATGTTTCTAATTATAAATCGAAAAATGGCTGCAAGATTTGTCTGCTACGTTAGCGTCATGCATTGTAAAAAGTTGACAAATTATTTTATATCGCGTAGCGAAAGCAAAATGTTAACATCCCCATAAGTTAAATTTTCGTTCTCCAAGTAAAGCATACGCTTCAGTTTTGCGTAGATAAATGTATACTATGTAGAACAGGAGAGCTTTTTTAATAAACTGCACGAATTTCTCGTGGAGGGTCAACAATGAAAGTGGCAACTTTGCACAGGTTATCGCCATAGTTGAGCTAGAACAAAAGGATCAGTCAGATCAGAAAAGTTCAAATTCGGCTGTAGAGCTATATGCGCTAGACTGGGTCTTGGCTGATGATTTAACCGGAGGCTGCACTGCTTATCACACTGTCCCTGTCTGACCGATCTCTGGTTAATTAACGTGCGAGTACATGTAGGGCACGCGGCACTTTTCCACACTTACCATACCGTCCATGTGAATAATTCCCTCACGGTCACTGAAAACATCCAAGAAACCAATACGTGTATAGAGTGACTGATAATTTATGTGGACGTTGAAGCTTCCATACAACATATATTTGTATGCTTCCCTTAAATAATGCACTCTTAAATGGGAATGTAATTGGCTTATTTCTCTAGTTTGCGGGACACTATGTTAGCGTTATTGATAAGGTGCTGTCTTAATAACCGTGTATAATGTATATTCTCTTCCCGATTTATCTGTAAAAGATAAAAATCGTTGCAATACTGTGTTCACAGGTCGTCACTTCATATTGTCCAGCCAACAATGAGCCGATTGCCAGAGTGCGCCAGGTAAATACTAAAACTGTGTATGGCTTACATTTTCAAGTTGCGTGACATTTGCTTTTTCATCATCGCTAATCAACTTAATTGCGGTTTATGGTAACTTAATATGAAGTGCTTTTCAAAAAATATTTAAGGCGACCATGGCAGAGTATGAAGAAACTGTGCAGAAGGCCAAGGAGGCCTGGAAAATCTGGGCAGATGTGAGTAAATTGTCTCACTTTAGATTCTGATCCAAGGAATAATACCCCTTAAACTGACATTTCAAAAAATGCAGCTTACGCAGAGCCATTGTTCCGAAAAGTCTGTATTCTCATCTTTCTTTTCAAATCTCAGATTCCAGCACCAAAACGAGGGGAGATCGTTCGGCAGATAGGAGATGCACTGAGGAAACAGATTAAAGTGCTGGGGAGCTTGGTAGGAGCCCTACAGGAGCCCATGCCAGTTTTGAAGAGAACTTTATATTATTTGCTTGTACAGCTTTTTGTACCTTTTTATAAGCATAACTTTGCTAAAACTTAATTTCATGTACATTTGCAATATGAATCTGTTTTTGATTGACTTTTTTAATGATGAAGTATCTCCATCATGTGGAGACCCTGACATTCGATTTCCTGCCTATGATGGCCCTTTGGTTACAGGTGTCCCTGGAGATGGGTAAGATCTACGTGGAGGGCGTCGGAGAGGTGCAGGAGTATGTCGACGTGTGTGACTACGCCGTTGGCCTGTCACGGATGATTGGCGGCCCTGTGCTGCCCTCGGAGAGTGGGTCTACACTTTGTCATCTTAGAATAACAAAGACTCTGCATGTACATTGATGTGTCTGTGCAATATTTTTGTATGTGTGTTTTTGGTACTAAGGCAGCTCTTAAAATAAACTCGTCTCCAGGACCTGGTCATGCTCTAATTGAGCAATGGAACCCAGTGGGGCTTGTAGGCATCATCACGGCCTTCAACTTTCCTGTGGCTGTGTACGGCTGGAACAACGCAATTGCGCTCATCTGTGGAAACGTTTGCCTCTGGTCAGCTACCACTCCCCCCCGGACACCCGAGGCTTGCTCCTATGTGTTGTATTAACCTCATGCTTGGCCCCCTGCAAACATGTTGAAGATTGACCTCGGTGCCTGATATAGATGGCCTTATTCTGTTGAATTGGGTTGTAACACTTCTGCTAAATAGTATTTGACCTGTTGGCATGCTGTGTAACCCAAATCATTAACAAATATTTAGCTATTGGTTAGTTTCTGAGGTTCCTGTTTGTATACCCATCTCCTGAAAAGCCCTCTTTGTTTGAAGTAGTATGGCTTTGCCAGTAATATTAGCAAAAAGGGATTGATCTCACAAACACTGTTTCTGCAATACTAGCTGACGTGTCAATGCTTGCCTCCTTAGGAAAGGGGCCCCCACAACACCTCTGACCAGCGTTGCCGTGACAAAGTAAGTATGGACCACCTACTGCTGATTGTTCTCATTTCGGTGACAGTTGTCTGGGTCCTGCAGCCAGACTTGGCTTCTCATAGACTTTCTATGAAAATGGCTAAGAGAAGTCCAAAACTCTCAATCTGAACCAATAGCTGAGCCAGAAATAACAGCGAGGGCGGGCTGGCAGAATATTGGGTGGGCCAGTCCCATAGTAATACACTCGGTGACAAAGACACACTACAGACGACATTTTTTTTTTGTCAGTTTATAAATGACCAGTGACATTATTAAGACCAAATAAGCAAAGGAATAACTATTTGCTTTTCATAGCACATTTCCTCCGATTGATCAAACCACACATACCAGTCAGACACAATTGTTTTATCGTACCGTATCGCTGGCCATGAGTGGGTCTTCTGTGTGGGTGTGCCCAGCACCGCCCCCTCCCACCCATGCCGTGGTAGATCTGAACCAAATAGGCCAAGTGCATAGGATAGATATGCCAAGTTAATCTGCAAATCAATTCTAGCTATCTCTGGGTGATGTGTGGCAGAGAGCACAGTGTTGTTACTAAGTAAGGTTCAGGCAAGGTCACGAGGCCCCTGCAATGGCTGGATATTCTGAGAACTCCTCATACCCTTTGAGCTTTCAAGGCTGAAAGTATCAGCAAAGACTTTTATATTGGGAGAGTTAAAGGGTCTTTTTGTGATAGTCTTAGCCCTTGAGCATCTTTTGTGATCTTTCGAGAGCAGTATGACTCACCACGTTGAGTATAGATGGTCATGCTGAGGGCTGATGCTGGACCCGCTGGACTCTCCCCACTTCTCCTACTTTGTCGAGTCTCTCATCTTATAGAATCGTGGCAGGGGTGCTGGAGCAGAACAACCTTCCTGGAGCCATCTGTTCCATGACCTGCGGCGGTGCCGACATTGGGTGAGTCTCGCACGTTGGTGTAGGGGTGTTCTGCAGCTTCCAGAGGTGAGGTGGGGGTTCCTCCAAAAGTTCCTTATGTTATGTATCCTTATGTTACGTGTGTAACATGGAGGTCACAGTATGTAATCCATAGTACCATGCAATACTGCTGATCATGGTCATTATCTTGCAGTAATGCCACACCTCTCAACCATTTATGTCCAGGTTTCCTGTTATACTTTCAACTGAGTACTGTGTTTTTGTATTTCTACATTGCTATATGCAATTTATTTGTTTTTTTGTTTATATAGTTTTTATTAAAGCCTTTGCAGGATTGATCCAAATGACATCTCATTGAACGGTTACAATAAAGATATCTTGTACTTTGCAAAGGCTAGTAACATTAATCTATTGTTCCGATACCAGTGACTAGTCCAGTTGTATAAATGGATGAAATTAATTTCTTTGAGATGAAACCATCTCAACTGATGTGTTAATGGGAAGGATTAAATATGAGATCCATCCATCCATCTGTTCATCTATCCATCAATCTAACAGCCGCTAATCTTTCTCAGAGTTGTGTAGGGGCCTAGAGCAATCTCAGGCAGCACAGGCCTAGAAGTAGGAAGGGGTGCCAGTCTAAATGGACAACTGACTCTGAAATAAGGGTGTTCATATGTGCACTTGGCACCAGGACACCCTAGACCGCAGTTCGATGATCGAGCCGACACCTTATCATGGTGGAGGGGTTTGCGTGTTCCAATGATCCCAGGAGCTAAGTTGCTCGGGGCTTTATGCCCCTGGTAGGGTCACCCAAGGCATACAGGTCCGGGGTGAGGAACCAGACAAAGTGCGGCTCACAAGACCCCTCATGATGAAGAAAATAGTGGAGTCACGGTTTCCCTTGCCCGGACGTGGGTCACCGGGGCCCCCCCTGGAGCCTGTACTCATGGGGCCTGGTCGGGCACAGCCCGAACAAGGCACATGGGTCCCCCCTCCGATGGGCTCACCACCCATCGGGGGGGGCATTAGGGGTCGGGTGCAATGTGAGCTAGGCAGTGGTCGAAGGCGGGGACCTTGGCGGTCTGATCCTCAGCTGCAGAAGCTAGCTCTAGGGACATGGAATGTCACCTCTCTGATGGAGAAGGAGCCTGAGCTGGTGCGCAAGATTGTGAAGTTCCAGCTAGACATAGTCGGGCTCACCTTGACGCACGGATGGGGCTCTGGAACCAGTCTCCTCGACTCTGGAGTTGCTCACGGGGAGAGGCGCCAAGCAAGGGTGGGCATACTTATTGTCCCCTGGCTGGGCACCTGTACATTGGGGTTTACCGCAGTGGACAAGAGGGTAGCCTCCCTTCGCCTTTGGGGGACGGGTCCTGACTGTTGTTTGCACCAAACGGCAGTCCTGATTACCCACCCTTTTTGAAGTCCTTGGAAGGGGTGTTGGAGAGCACTCCTCCTGGGGACTCTCTTGTTCTACTGGGGGACTTCAATGCCCACGTGGGCAATGACAGTGTGACCTGGAGTGGCGTGATTGGGAGGAATGGCCCCCCCGATCTTAACCCAAGCGGTGTTTTGTTGTTGGACTTCTGTGCTCGTCATGGATTGTCCATAATGAACACCATGTTCAGGTTATGTGCACTTTGCACCAGGACACCCTAGGCCACAGTTCGATGATCGACTTTGTAGTCGTGTCATCGGACTTGCAACCGCATGTCTTGGACACTCGGGTGAAGAGAGGGGCGGAGCTGTCAACTGACCACTACCTGGTGGTGGGTTGGCTCCCCTGGTGGGGGAGGAAGCCAGCCAGGCCTGGCAGGCCCAAGCGTATAGTGAGGGTCTGCTGGGAACGTCTGGCGGAATCCCGTGTCAGGAGGAGTTTCAACTCCTACCTCTGGCAGAACTTCTCCCATGTCCTGGGGGAGGTGGGGGACATTGAGTCTGAATGGGCCAAGTTCCGCGCCTCCATTGTGGAGGCGGCTGACTGGAGCTGTGGCCGTAAGGTGGTCGGTGCCTGTCGCGGTGGCAATCCCCGAACCCGATGGTGGACACCAGTGGTGAGGGATGCCGTCAAGCTGAAGAAGGAGTCCTACTGGGCCATTTTAGTCTGTGGGACTCCAGAGGCAGCTGACAGGTACCGGCAGGCCAAGCGGGGTGTGGCTTCGGCGGTCGCTGAGGCAAAAA
>JAODJW010000117.1:3392853-3406376 GCA_026777045.1 Hyperopisus bebe
GAAGGTGTTTGACTTCAGACAGATGTCTAAGAGGGAATTTCCTTAGAACTTGGGAATAACATGAGCGAACAGTGTTTGCACCATGGGCTACACCTGGCCACGTATTCCTAGGCCATAATACCACCATGCAATAAGCACGGAGCCGGATAATGCCCACTTGATGACTCGATACTCCAGTGTTTAACAGCAAACCTTGTAAATTAAAGGTAGACTTTCTACTGCTCAGGATCAAGGGCATAACTTTGGCTGGAATACTGGGGGGAGTGAGGTCTTCACCCATTACGGGGGAAACATGATTATTGGAGAGGTTGTATTAGCTAGTTTGATTTATTGGGGGGGCTACAACCCCCCCATCCCCCCTGTAATTTACGCCCATGCTCAGGATCCACGTTCTGTGGGCCCCACTGCAGGTCACAGCTCATTCTGAACCGGCCTTAGATGCAAGAGGTTTCCCAATAGCAGCAGCACTGCCGCAAATGCCAGCTTTGGGAACGCCAATGACGGAAATATTCAGCATCTTTCAAATGCTTTTCTCTCCTCACATCTCTGAAATGGTGCTACTGGGTAGGGCTGCATGATCACATTATGATTTAATGGTGATTCTATGGCACGTACAATAATCACCAGGGCTTTAGATGAAACCAGATGAAACATTTGTCCGGATGCCGGCTATATGGACGTTTACTTACACTGACTATTTGGTAAGCAGATTAATAGTGCACCTAAAATATTAATGCTTTTTGTGACACGAAAAATAATCCATATACATTCGGCATACCCTTACGTTTAGTAAATTTGGTTAGTGGAGCCACATGCCACTATTTTGGTAAATCATGAAAGCAATTTATAAGCACTGAAGTGGTGGTGAAGAAAGGGACAGCTCAGCAAACACAGCATCTTTTGAAAGACGATGATTAACAAAACAGACGTCAGTGGTGTGGTGGTACTTTTTGGAGTTAAAAGTCTGCCATGTTTATTTAACATGAGGATACGCTGCATTTATACAGATTTATACAGATACTTTTGGGTGTCACTATACACCTCTCATTAATATTTCAGGCATACTACTAATATGCTTACCAAATTGTGGGCGTAAGTAAATGTCTATATAGTACTGAAACGCAACGTCAAATGTTTTGCCTGCAATCTAAAGCACTGGTGACATTTGCACATACATCATATAATCGCAATGCGATATTGTGCCGCCCCACTGCTCATGAGCTTTGGAGCCTCTGAATGCTGAGCAGATCCCAGCAGTTCTTTCTTTCCAAGGCTTCTTTTTTCAGGTGGGGGAGGGGGATCTCCAGATGTTCCCCAGCCACCTGGGTGATATAATCCTTCCAGAACATCCTGGGTGTGCCAGAGGGCATCTGCCCACTGCCACACACACTGAACAGCTCTCAAGTGGCTTTGAAAGTGCGGATCCTCAGACCTCTTTTATAGCTACTGCTTACTATTAAATCGGCAGCCAACCTAATGACTCACCTTTGTATCTGTGCTGGTATTTGTAATTCAGTTCAAGTCCTTTTTAATGTGGTGTTTCCGTTATTTTGTGCACGCTCTATATACGTATATATAAACCAAAACCGCCAGTTTTGGCTCCCAAGACCTACTTACTTCATACCTTAGATCCTAAATGCCAGACCTCAGTCTCACACATGCTGGTTAACCGCCGTTAATCTAAAACGAGCAGTTCACCTCACGCGAGCCAAAGCGGAGACAGCTTGCTATAAATGACTTACATTAAATGGCCTTATAATGACTTTCTATTAAAAACAAAAAGGAAAAAAAAAAACAGTCCTGTTATTAGGTTTAACTTGAGCCAACTCCTTCAGCAGCCTCAGGATGCCATATTTAGTAAACAAATAGATTTCCCACAAGGTTTAAGCATGTACCTTTTCTAGCTTGAATAGATTGGTCGACAACTCTCCGTAGATCTCTGCGCTAAACTCCGTCTGGGACTTCTGATGCAGAATATTCCTACAACGGAAAGGTTTACAGCTCAAAATGACAGCTTTCAACCATATATAACATCTACTCAAGGCTGAGAGACAAGGCCAGGACGTAGGATTGAAGGTAAAGGACATATCTGAAGGATGCCCATTTGAACTGTACGAAGGGTTCTGCTGAGAATGTCAAGCTAAGCACTTAATTTGAATTGCGTCAGGATATTTGTATCCAAAGTTTTAACTAAATGACTGCAGTTTAAATATAAGCAAAAACAGCAGTGGGGAGATTTAGAGGGTTCTTACTCATTGTGTGGGAACTCCGTCAAAGACCTCAGTGAATTCAACCGCTGCTCCAGAGCCACTATCTTAAAGGCCATATAACATGAGGACAGGACCAGGACACACACTCTGTGGGGAGGAAGAGCATCGACCTCATCAGGAGGGACAGCGGGACAGACACCTGTTTTGGTTCTGCTGAGCGTCAATAGCGATGGCAGAATCTGACTGCCTCAGACTGCCCAAGTCAAACGTTGACGTTATTTAAAAAAAAAAATCCAACTCACAAAAACAAATAGATGAAGAGGAGGGTGTTCAGCGAGACAGTTTGTGACGGCTTATGGTCCTGCGTAGCTGCCATCGCTGGGGCCAAACCTGGGCAGGTACACAGTGGACGGATGGGGGTTTTACAATGACCGGTTTTTGGGACCTCGTCTGAGAAATGGCCGAGGGGACATACCGTTGCGATGAGGGGTGTGCTTAGGGTCTGGGGTCTGCTGCCGGTGTATATCCGCGTGTACCGCTACCTGGCCATTGAGGAAATTCTGTGGCAGGCTGGAAAATTCTTGAGAACAGGCAAGAGAGAGAGGGGGGGATTTGATGGATTGCGTGAACCCGCCAAGCAGGAAATGCCACGTGGACCCGCCTGCCCATGCATGCCAGGGCGCTGCTTGTGTTCCTGTTTACACGGGCTTAGTATCAAATGCCCGTCACGCCCAACCACCGTCTGGTGAAGAAAAAGTTCCCAATACTGCGTTGTCATGGGATACACACAAGATGCTGCCTTACGGATGAGCAATTAAGTCGCGCTTAAGATCTAAATGCCTCAGTGCTTTAACACTCTCCTAGAGTTTTGGGTGGATGTAGAACAATTGTTATCCCATCAACTCCACAGACAATACCTCAGCAAAAGCCTGGGTCATTTTCACTGGCCTGTGTGATCATTAATGTGAAAAAATGTTTCTCGTTCAAACATCTGAAGAGAAAACAGATTTTTACCCACAATTTCTCCTTAAGTTAGTAACTTAATTTAAACAAGAAACATGCAGCTTCTCCGTATCAAAAAACACTCAACCGACAGGAATAGTTACCGAATCAAAAAAAACATACTAGTTGTCCGTGTCAAACCTGAAGGAGCTTCATTTGCGCAGGACAGGTATAGGGTAAGAGAAGTGGTACAAAGACATACCTGCCATCTTCTCGTAGTCTGGGGTTTGTGATCCAGAGCTGCTGCTCTCCAGCATGTCCTGCCTCCGCTGCCGGACCACGCCGTCCAGGTCCACAAAATCCCCAGTAAAGCCCTGCAAGGAACAGATGCCGCAGCTGATTGGTTGGGGACTCAACTATTCTGGACAACAGCAGACAGAACAAGCAATGTGTTGTTGGTGGGAAGACCATGACCACTCAAACTACATGTCCAATCCCCTGCCAATCAACCTAGGGTCTTCACCTTCTTCGAGGTTAGAGAGTAGAATGTTTAAATTCTTATCTTTAGAAAGGACATAAAAATGTGTACTGACCAGTGGAAGAGATGAGGGCCGAGTGGCTCTGAAACTGCTCTCTGCAGACGAGGGGGCGGGGCTGCTGCCCACGTTGTCTCCCTGGAAACACGACAGAATGTGCCAGGTTAATTCATCCTGCAATGACAGCTAGGGCGTAACATCAGCATGGCAAAGCGAAGCAACAACGTCCATCCTAACTGTGTAACATTCACATTGCGACTCGTGATTTGCTTTTGTTGTACACTTAAAAACATGTCTTTACATTCCTCAGGTCTATTTTAAGTTCTGTGTTCTATGCCTCCCCTTTTAGGGGGGAGTTTAAGACAAATAGATCTTGGACTTGTAGTGGAGTTTTACAACCACTTAATCCAGGAACAAAGTTCCCCAACCATAGAACCATTTTATCAGCAAGAGAAAAACTAAAACGGTATTTTAACTCAGACATTTTTCACATCTAAATGTGGTTCCATTTGCTTTGGGAACTACTTACATCTAAATGAACACAGATGGTCTTCAGGAACTTGAAGGTGGTGTCCCGGGACAGGAATGAGACAAAAACGTGCTGCAGACACAGGGTCGGCCGATTAGCACCTCAGATCTTCAGGCAGGGTGGAGAGGAGCTCAGACACCTTCACTCACTCACCCGCTCACTGCTGCTGGTGGTAACGACCAGGGCATTTGGCACCAGGATGGCCGTCTTCGTTTTTTTAATGAAGGTAACAGAGAGCACTGGAATAGCTATCTACATAACGGAGAGGAACGAGAATAGTCAGTGCTGGAGAGACTTTTTTTAAACCAGCGGGCTTTCCCACTCAGAGAAACATATACATGTCTAAATTCACAGCGGGAAACCTTTGCGATACCTTGGTATCCTTCCCAAAGACTTTGGAATGGAAACAGATCCAGTTTTCGGAGACAAACATCTTTCCCTGGTAAAGAATGTCTTTCTGCAAGGCACAGGTGTAACCTGAAGAGAGAAGAGGCCTAAAGTAATACCTTGGATTTCATTCCCCAGGTCCTAATGTCCAACCCCATCTCCCTGCATCACCAGCCCAGCATTCATAACACAGAAGTGATACATCCCAGCACGCTAAATGAGAGATTTATTCATGACACAAGGTGGCCGATTTAACAGAATGAACAGAATTTAACGGAACAGACCAGACATTTGTAGAGAAAAAAAATGGCAGAGGTTAAACAAGGGACCTAAAATCCCAAACAGAGATGAAGAGTAGAAATGGAAAGATGGCAGAGTTCACTTACTTTGTCGGAGGGGCTCATCTTTACTGACCTCTTTAAAAAGCTTGTGATACTGGGCATTTGTCTTGGAAAACTGAGAGAAAGGAGAAAAAAACCATAATCGTACACACAAACATAGTGTATCATATATGGTGAATGTTTACTTGCACAAACACAGCGCACACACAGAGAGTATTAAATATATGGTACTCTAATTAAACTAATTACCATCCATCACAATAGAACCCAAAACAGCAACAACCTAAATATTACATAATTGTATATTCTGCTAAAAAGAAAGCAATAAAATGATAATCCTGGATCTGCTGCAGGTGACATTTTTCTTTAAGGATTTTATAGATAAAGATTCGAGCGGAACCTGTTTTAATAAACGAGAGAATGGCCCACATATCGGCCGGTATCAGGCAGGACTGATTAAAGTCCAAAGAGGTGCTGCATGTGGTGCTGCTGTCCAGTTGGCAAAAGCAACCCTACACTTTGCATAACGACGAACTGTAGGTTTATTAAACCATAAGCAGCATTTTAAGGTGATAGATTGTTTAAAATTGTTCTGCTCAGCTTCAGTTGTCTTTATTTCACTGGAACCGTTTGAAATTCTTTAAGGCTGTCTCTGTCCCTTGAAATTAAATGCAGTTAAATGAGCTGATTAAAGCTGTATTTAAATGTAAATAAAATTCTTTATTTACAAATATGAAAAAACAAAAACCTTCAGTCCTCTTAATGAAAACACCGACCTGGGTAGACTGAGATTTCTTCCTCTCCAGCTTGGCTTCATAATCACTTGGACTTTGCAACAAGGGAAGCGGATCGATACCCTTTGACCTTAAAAGGACAGAAAGGGGAATAAAAACAAAATCACATATGTAAGAATAAATCCCCTGATTTTTCTTACAACATGCACATGGATAATTAAGGGCTCAAAACAATTTAATTGTGGAAAACATTAAACACATATTTCACTTTCAGCTGCTGGACTGAATTGGCACCAGAGTTAAGATCAGATCAAAGTAACCTGTGTTGTCACACAGAGCAGAGGGGTAACCTAAAACCTACCAGTCGTCGTTATGTAAACCTTGTTCGCAAGTCAACATCAGAGCTCTGTACACACACAGCTAAGTCTAGTGTTGTAGGGAGACAGTATCAATTATTATTATTAACAGAGTTCAAACTCACAGTCTGCATCCTCAGTGTCTACTTGCTTGCACTATTTAAACATATAACACGCTACATACCCAATCCGGTCTTCAGGGACCCACAGACAGTCCACGTTTTTGCTCCCTCCCAGCTCCTGGCAGGAGCAAAAATGTGGACTGTCTGTGAGTCCCCGGGGACCGGATTGGGAAACACTGCCCCAGTCTTCCCCTGGCTCTGTATTGCAGTTTAGTGCATTTCAGGCTTTGCCTTTTCTTAAAAGGAGAGATTCCGATGTCACCAGATGCTTTTAAAGCCGTACAGTAGGGATGGGGGACCTTACCTCAGAAGTGACGGTTTCTTCCGAATTTCCGAGGTGTCCGGCTCGGTTTCTATTGACACGTCGAGGACAACGGGGGATTTTCCGCTTCTCTTGAATCTGTCCTCATTATCGGCCTCGGAACTGCGTTACAGAATTACGGGGTTTAACTGGGAAATTGAACAGAAGACTAGGTGACACTTCTTCCTCAATCAGTTAAAAAAGGGTTCACGTACGGGTTTATACATCGTGTACAATATGATTAAATATCAGCCCAGGCTATAGCAATTTGGAGGAAAAATAAGCCCGATTCACTTTCATACTTAAAATGAATATGATACAATTCAAATCATTTCATGCTCACCCATATACCCCTATATGGGCAAAGATTTTGTATGCAGGATTTTCTGCTAATTCACGGGAAAAAAAATTCGATTATCAGCGTTTAACGTCAGTGTCAGCCCCGGGTTTAAATGGCTTCAAGGGAAAACACGGTAGCAGTCTGACAGAAATGTGAGAGAAGCCAACGCACAGTGGTATTTAAGGATCATATTGCAGTTCCTCTAGGTTCGAAAGGCTGTTTCATGTTTGCTCATCAAAACATCAAACATCCGTGATAAACAAACAACAAGCCCGTACGGCCCCGTACAATCCAATGCACGCCTGTTGCGCTTCCCTGAACTGCTTTACTCGGCCCCCACACATCAAAGTTAATCCATTTAAGATAATCGATCTTAACTAGTCATTTGCATTTTTCCAAAGTTAGGTGCGGGTCGATGGAGAAAATAAACCAACGTCAACCGTAAATTTTATCAATGCATGCAAGGGGATCGGGTCCACGGTCGCCTAGTCGCTCGCCGCGAGAATCACAAGCAGCAAACATCCGCTGGATAAATCCCGTTTTTTACCAGATCCGGGGGGTTTAAATGGCGAAACACAAGATCTGGAATCGCAGACGAGCGGCTGCACCAGGCGCTCCCGGAGACAAAGGATAAAGCACAAAGACCACAGTTTGCAAACCGGCGTCAAAATGTAGCGATTTTAGGCCTTACCGTTACAGTGTAATAATAAAACCACCCCCCCCAAAAAAAAAAGTTTGAGAGGCGGACATACTTTGAGTGAATCCCTCTGGCATCCCTCCTGGCCGTCTTAGCGGATCTCGCCTCATCCGGCGTATGGGGCGAAGCCGTGGCCGCCTGCAGCTGCTCAGTGATCAGCACCATGTCGCCGGGCACTGGTCGCTGCCCCAGTCTCCCTCATTTGCGTCCGGCCCTAACCCTCCCCCGCCAAGCGTCCTCTGAACCGGAGCCCTTCCACCGCCCCGAAGTTAAACCCCAGTGGGGGGAGGGACGTACCCAGAGGAAGGGAAAGGACGAGCTTCCCAGGAAACTTCACGCATTACAGGAAAATAGTACGCATTTAACGCCTCTTCCCCGTTACCTGTTTTCCTTCTCTTTCTTTTTTGCTTATCTGCAGTACGGGCTTTAGCTCTGTGATTAAATATGAATCAGCCGGGTAACGTTACTAGCGTTTGCCTACATACAGCTCAGTAACCGGATAGGCCGATTACTGTGAATTCAGATAAGGTTTTGCTCGATTTACCAACCAACACTTTTCTGTTACATGTGGCCTTAAATCATGGGGATATGTTAAAGGCGTTACTTCACATTTCACAGAAATCGTTTAATAGTTTTACAATGACATGCAGATTATTCTCTTGTAGGCCTAACCGTTATAGAAAATTGACCCGTCTTATAAAGTATATATTCAATAGTTTTTCCGGCAATATTTACCAAAACCGGGTAGTCCCACCCACCTTTTATAGTTAGTTATACAGTATCAGTACTCTTCCTGGAATTATACTCCTAGTCTGAAACCTGGTCAGAACTTCAACTGCTTTTACTACTACGCCACCTGCTGTATGACATAAAATGAAAATCGCGATGTAATTGCTCTGTGAATTTTTATTTCATGGGTGCTGCATCATCGGCAACTATTGGAAATCGCCCGTCAAGCTTCTCAGTGTAATTTTCGGGCGATCTGAAGGCTTCATAAATGTAAATACAGACCTAACTGACGTAGTTCAAGCTTTGCTTATTCAGCATGATATGATAACACAAGGTCACAGAGCAGTTAGTCACTAGCTTCGCCAGACTTTTCCTGATAATGGCAGAATGACATATTTAATTTTCTTGGCGTCACCTGTTAAGTTGCTTGAGATTTATTAAGTTTTCCATAAGAAATGTTTTTTCACATGCTACTATTGTATTAATAAAATTATTTTGTTTAGTACTTTTGAACATGTCCGGTAATATTCACTTATTTCATTGGAGTCAGGGTCTTGAGGCTGGCTGGGAAGATATTAATCTTTAAGCTTCTTGTGAAAAGCTGAAATACCGTAAATATAGTATTACGACCGCCCTCCCCTTTCGACAGTAAAATAAACCCGAAATTTGTGCGACCAGGAATTTGTACAATTAAGCAAAAGAGAACTGTTTATCGGACTGTAATCTAGATTAACTGCGTGGTTAGCACTATTGTCTCACACCTCTGGGAACAGGGTTCAAGTCTCTCATGTCATCATTGAGTTTCCTCCGGGCATGCATTCTGGTCCACCCACAGTCCAAAAACACAGGAGTTACCAAATTGCCCCTAGGTGTGCATGTGTGAGTGAATGGACCCTGAATAGGACAAGTGGTTACAGAAAATGGATGGATGATGGAAGTCAAATAAAGAAAGAATGGACAACAGCTGTGAGCTGAATCACCCCCAGCTATGAGCTGTTGAAAAAAGACTTTTGGTTGACTAACCACGGGTCACATGTTTCCTTAGTACAGTTTTTCCTAGTAAGTTCCCAGTTCTCAGAAACCCAGTCCATTGGGAAGAGGAATGGCTGTGTGACAGAGGGGTACTATCTGGCTTCCAGGCTATGGGATAAGTGTGGAAAGAGCCTTAAACACTTTAGAAACATATTCTTCCTGAAAAAGAGATAAACATTTGAGCTGAATTAATAATGACCCAGAAAAGCAACCTGATCAGTCGGCCGCATCGAATGACAGGCTTAAAACAATATAAAATTTTCTGCATTCGTTTTTCTGCCAGGGATTGAAAAGTGTTTTTTAGGCCAGTGCCCACCTTGACTTCACTACATTTCTTCCTTTGTCTGCCTTCTGGCTCTCAGTCACCATGACTGGAAACGACTGAGTATAGAAACAGTCCATATCAGTAGCCATGGTTGTGTTAAGAGTGAGCTGACAAGTCAAGGGATTTTTTGTCACAAAGCTAAGTCCTTGTGACTGTCCTGCACATTTGCAGTTTTCAGAGTTGGAGGGCTACTAGTGCTGAATGACAACCAGTTATGGTCTTCTGTGGCCATTGCTGGTTTGCATCGTTACCCAGAGGGTTTAATAAATCCCAGCATATTTTTTCCTATGCAATAAAAAAATCTTCAATACGTGTCAACAGACTACAGTATGTTCAGAACTCTGCTGCCTGTTTACTTACACATTTGAGAAAAACTTTCACATCTCTCCTTTTCCTCATGATTGATTGCCTGCCACTTATAGAATAAAATCTAAAATATTACTGATCACCTACAAAGTCCTCCATGGACTTGCCCCTCAATATCTGTCTGATCTTCTTCTTCCTTACACTTCATCCCATACAAAGATGTTTGGGCTCCAACCTTATTCCTGTAACTATATTCAGATTATCCTTTGGCAGGGCGTTATGTGTCACAGCACCTATATTCTGGAATGCACTTCCTCACAGTCTGTGAGAGGTAAAGTCTGTTAACATCTTCAAGCTCCAGTTGAAAACTCATTTATTTTAGGAATGCTATCATGTCTCTACCAATACATAACATTCTCACTGATGTTTTGCTGTTGCTGTGACTTAATTGTATTGTATTGTATCTGTCTGTATTGTAAAGCGTCCTTGGGTGTGAGAAAGTCCACACACACAAAGCCAGGGTGAGGTTTTGATCCCAGAACTTAAAAGGTGTGAGACCACTACACCACCAAACTACCTGATTTAATAACATTTAAGCATTACGTTAGTGTTATGGATTGTGTTTGTGGGTCTGTGCAGGAAAGCCCATAAGCTATGTTCACACCCACAAGCTTATATTGCCCATAAAATTGCAAATACACATAACTTAACCGCTTTAATCATCTGGTTAAAATTGGATGTTGTTTTTAAAATGTTTCTTCAAAGATAATTTATAATCCCATGATACTCCTATTATATACTGACTGGATGTGTCATTCTTTAAGAAGTATAGTTGATGGAGTGACTTAATTGTGGAACACTGGGTTCCATGGCCTGTCCTGTAACCACAATATATCCTTATCTAGGTCTCCAGTCCATAAAAATACACATACACACAATGGGCGGCAACAAATCCACTTAACCACGTGGGAGAAAGTGCACACCGTGGGAGAACGCAAGCCGCACAAGTAGATGTAGCTGATAACAGCACTGGAGCTGTGAGTCTGCAGCGCCATCCAGCGAGTACTGGCGAAATCGTTATGCCAAGTTCCGGAAACTCACTCTACCAATAGATGGCGACAAAGACAACACAATGATAAAATATAACCACCCCCCCCAATACTCTCAATGTTTCTAAAACGGAAACACTTTCCAGGTAAAGCGAAGTTAGAAGGAAAGAAACTAATCAATCTGAAGTTGTTTCATCACAGGGGCATAGCAATGGGAGCTATGTTGTTCTATTTTGTATCATATACTATGCATATATGTCTATATATAAAATTAATTAGCTAATGGCTGTTCTGCAGTCCATTACTGCAACGTCACGCATCACCATTACACCTTTTTCACATGGTACGTGCCAGGTTAAGTGGATCTGCTGTTCTGCCGCTGGTTTGAATAAGCTAGTAACAAGTAGCATCTTTAAAGTGAAACAATAAACAAACATGGGCTGGTAATTTCAACACTTACGGAACTTGCACATCATTTAGACCCTAAAAACGGATACCACAGCAGAATGTTTTAATTGTCTATATTACGATTTAAAAAGAAGCGAGACAGATAAATTATGATTCTTAAGTGATAGTGTCTACCTCACTTCTCTTTCGGAAGTAGGTCTATTTAAAACCACTTAACTTTCAGCGATGTTTTAGATTAACTGCGCGACTTTTGGCAGATAGGTGCCGCTGTAGCAAGTTTCAGCGGCACAATTAAAGAAAAAAGAACGGGGGGGGGGGAGTCTGTCAGAGTTCATTTAGTACCGAGGGAACAATGCTGAAACTGGCAACGTAAGCTGCACCAGACCGGACCGCCATTAATCATGGCTGACAAGGGATGGGGGGTTAAGGGGGGGGGGCTGAAGCTGCCAGCGCACTCTGTTAGTGATTATAGTGCCGGGTCTGGCGAGAGGGAGGGGTGGAGGAAAAGAAAGGTTCGTTGAAGCCTGTTTTCAGTTCAGATGCAGCCGCGCTCTGCGGTCGGAGCTGCGAACACCCGACCCGCGGCAGTAATAATAACCGGGATCGGCGTTCAGCCGCCTGCGCTTCTTAATGAATGCGTGTGTGTGCTCGCCCTGTTTTCACTGGAAGGGCCACCCAGAGCTCCCGGCCGGGCCCATCTTAAATCATGACCACTTCCTGAGTTCCTGCTGTCACTCTGTGGTCGGGGCCTCTGGGGTGCCTGCGTTTCTCCATCGGATGTCGGCATAATTGTACAGCAGCGCGCGATTGTTACACAGTTCAGTTCTGTGATGGCTGGAATGCAGGGAGGAGTAAGAGATGAATTCAGAACAGTGTTACAGGATACAGTGTAACACTCCAAAGTTTACAGACCAAAGTATAGATTCGGTGCAATGTAACACTCCAAAATTTAGATATGAAACACTGAGTAACACAATACAGTATACCACTTCAAAATGTAGATTCACTACAGTGTAACACTCCAAAATATAGATTACAGCACATGTATAGTACAGTTGTAGAATATAGTACAGTTCAGCACAAAACAGTGTAACGCAACTAATCTTGGGTTCCACACAGTGAAACACTGCGGAGTGTAGACATGACGCAGTGCTACACTCCACAGTGCAGACAAAATACAGTGTAATATTCCAAAGTATAAATAAAATACAGTGTAATACACCAAAGCATGGAGTAAAGTATAACACTCTGGAGTGTAGACACAATATAGTGTAACACTCCATAGTGTAACATCCCAAACTGTAGACACAACACAGTGTAATACAACTATGTGTGGATTTGGCACAGTGTTACATACTTAAGTGTTGCTTCATGACAATATAAGTTAGTCTCAGTACACTGAGCACACCGAGCTGTAGGTTCAGTTCAGCTTAACACAGTCCCAGGAAGCCATCCTCTGTTCATATCATGTCGCCTGGGAGCCCCAAGGTGTCCACTTCCTCCCCGACTGGGTGAAGTGCCGCCGACTCCGCGGCGCATTTGCGTGACACGCCTATTCCTCCGCGTGTTTGTCCCATGAGTGGCGGTGGCGACGGTGGCAGTCATTCTCAGCACCACTGCTTCTGGAAGAAAGAAAAAAAAGAGAGAGGATAGAAGAGAAAGGAGGAAAATGGAGGCTGTGAGTGGAGGAGAGCGGAGCCCCGTTAAGTGCTCTGCTTGAAAGCATGTCAGGCCTCATTAGCTGTCAGTTGTAACAATACTGAACTGGCAGTGAAGAAGGGCTGGAGACTCGCGACCATAAATCACTGGCTGACAGCGCTCTGACAGGCTGGGAACGGTGCACATGCAAGAGGTGCTCTCCCTCTCTCTCTTTCCCTCTCTCCCTCCCTCTTCTGCTCTCCCTCTCTTCTTCACTCTCTCACACGATGTGGCCCGGATCTCGCGCAATGCGCATACACACACACAGAGACACACACACACGTAAACGCACCCCACCAACGATTCCCGAGAACTGACACCTCGAGTGTCTGTTCTGTAACGGCGGGGGTGTGCAAGTGCTGTTTGTGAGTGTCAGGAAATGAAGAGTTTTAGGCTGTCGTTATGGGTTGTGGGGGGGGGGGGGCTGGGGGCTCCCTGTCTGCCCATGTCCATTAGCCTGACAGCCAGTGGCGTGGATGAC
>JAODJW010000117.1:3409317-3441466 GCA_026777045.1 Hyperopisus bebe
CCCCAGGCCCCCACCCTTTCTATTTGCCCCCATTTTTTCTGTCATTGTATCGGGCTTGACTCACCTCTTTGGCCTGTCTCATTTATAAGCTTTATATACTGAATAGATAACTGTGAGACGTGCTGTCAGCGGAGACAGCAGCACTTAACCTGTGATCTGTGTTCTCTCTCTGCAGATGCTGGGGGGGGCTTTTAGTCTAGCTGGCACCTTTTATTTTATTATTGAAAAACGAGGTCGAGAGTGTCGATTCGGGGCCCCCATTTTTATTAATATTGTCCCGTTGCTTGTAGGACTAATGATGCATTATTATGAATTTATTCTAAAAGATAAAGTGTTTTAATGATTTTCTGCTGTCCTGTCCGCGGCCATGGGAGGCCGTGCTGCCGGGGTGGGTGTACAGGTCTGTGAGGGCTTCCCCCTGTGAACCCAGAGGACTCAGATGCTGTACCTGTGATCAGGAGGCTGTTGACTCAAACCTCAAGCTCCACAGAATGATTTCACCAGCAGGCTCTTTAGTTAGCTGCTGCTTTCTCGATGCTATGTGTCGTTTTAGGTACACATTAAGTTTTTACTGAAATGAAAAACCCTCTGAGGGTATAAAGCCACAACATTTTGATTTTTCCTTAAATATACCAGCCGCTGTCCATATCCATGTTTGTCGTTTGTATCCCAGTGTGTCCTGTTCATCCTGATGTTCTGTCTTCACTTCATCTGGGGAGCCAGATCACTTTTTTGTCATCATTCATCTTACATGTTTGATTTATTGGTTACAGTTCATATAAAGTTTGCTGAGTTATCGAGTTACTATTCCTGACTGTGTTAGACATAATGAATTATGGTCAAGGTATGTGGAGACGGGGGTGTGGCTGTGGATTTATAGTTTATTAAGTTTATTTTTCGTGAAGGTGTTCGTTCATTGCCGATTAACCCTTTAGGGGATGTTATCTAGCTGAAATCTGGGAGTGCAGCACAGGGTGTCAGTCGGCTTATAATTTCACATCCGTTTAGCTGGTAGTCACAGCCCTGCCAGGGTGATAAATTGGAAACCGAGAAGCTCTCCACTGGCACCGAATGCGGCACAGAATAAGCTACGCATGCAATAAACCTCGCCAGACCCCAGGGAGGTGACATTCTGTAAGAGAACCAGGCTCCTTGGGTGACGCACCAAATCAAAACAGAATTAAAACTGGGTTCTGTTTCCCACGGACAGATCGAAAGACACAGGAGCCGCACAGTGATCTGTTCCCAGCATGCCCGGCGTCGAGTCTGCAGTGTGACGTCAGCCTCCGGATATCCCTGTCGTCGTAAACTGTCCGTGTCGTTAATCTCATCACCCTCCCCGCAGTGAAAATGAGGGGGCGGGGGGGGTAGCTTGTAATATGAAGTTTACTAGTAGAAAGTGATCTGCCAGGACCCCTGTGTGTGTGTGTGTGTGTGTGTGTGTGTGTGTGTGTATGAGCAATGGCTACAAAGAGGCTGAAGAAGTCAAGGCAAATGCAATGTTAACCATATAACGACGCCCCCCCCCCCCCCCGCGTGCTCCCTGTAACCATCGCTAATGTGCCGAATTTACTGGAGCAAATGGGTCTGACAAGTAATACAGTGCACAGCACCGGCGAGAGGAACGGGACGGCCTGTACCACCCCCCACGTCCCCCCCCATGCACCCCCTGGCACTATCTATGAGGTGCTGACACTGGCCGCCTGATTGGTTTGGACACTTTCATTTGTACCTGCTTTGGTGGGGGGGGTTGTTAAAAGGTTGTGACAAATGAGGAAAGTCGGAGTCGTTTTTGTTTTTTGTTTTTTGTTTTTTCCGGCCAGCAAGACCATGGAGGCTCAGGATACGATTTAGTGGCATGTTAATTATCCTGGAGGATCATCTCTCGGATGCACTGGAGACAGATAAAAAGATCCATCAGGTTAACGCACCCCCTCGTCACTGGAAACCCGGGTGTGAGCATGCTCTGGAAACGGCCCTTTCTCTGTTACTCTGTCCTTTTTTATTTTTAAGCTGTGGCAGACTTATTTTTAAGGGCCAGGCTGCACCCTGCTCAAATTGCCCTTTGCTGGCCAGTCCCCCCACCCCCCCCCCCACTGGAGCTGGTCTGTTCTAACTCAGTGCAGAAGTATGTGAGGGTCAGTGTGCTCCTCCCGCGCATTTCAGATTCCCACCTCCTATGCGGTAATGTTCTTTCACCACAACACCGCCCCCCCCTCGCCCCCCCCAGCCTGCTTCTCCTCTGCTCTCCACGCCACACCACAGCCTCATGCCATAAATCAGCGGACAGAATCGTGTCTGCCAGTTAGACTAAACAAGAGCATTTGTGAGGATTTGCTCTCTGCCATTAATCATCCTGACAGTTCCAAAAACACATTTCCCCTTTAATGACTGTATTTGGATAATCAGGCCTGTTTCCTTCCCCCAGTCCGCCTCTCTGCCTCCTCTAACCCACCCCCCCACCCCCCTTTTTTTCTTCACCTTGCACAACACTCCAGGACAGCTGGGATAACTTACCACTGAGAGAGAGAGGAGAGAGAGAGGAAAGGAGAGAGGGGGCGGCAAGTTACTCCAGGTTCTAAATAGTATAAATAATCAAACTGTCTTTTGAAAATGTTGTACTGTCATACTGTCAAACCCCCCCCCCCCCCCAAAGGATGTAAACGTGGAGCCTGGGATGGGATGAAGCATCCCAGGACAATCAGGAGCCCTGGGTCTTTTCGGGAAAGAATAACAGGGCCCTGGACGGGCACAGCAATGACCCCCCCTTGATTGCAGCAGCACGTGACAGCATAGCTGTGGGATTAGCTCTTTGGGGGGAAGCCTGATGATGTTCCTGCTATTTTTTTTACACCTGGAAGACAGCAAGAGACCAAACCAGGAAAATGGGCGCTTTCACACCCGGAGTCGATTGGCAGCTGCTATTGGATGAAACGGCGAATCCACTGTGGACAAAAGCTGTCAGCTGCGGATGAAAGCATTTCCTGCGTGGGAGACGGATCTGCCCCTTTCCTCGGGATGGATCTGCAGAGAGCAGACAAAAGTTTCGAATAAACGTCTTTCTTGTTTTTTTTTTTTTTTGCTTGCCCCCCTCCACTCCCCAACCCATCTCGACATGGCTGTCCCACAAAGGCCGATTCAGGCATGACGGTACAGCCTTCTGTCAAGCAGGACTTTTGGATGTTTGGGGGAAGCCACTCACCAACAACAATTCCAAAACAAAAACTTAAAAAAAAAAAAAATCCGTGGTATAAACCCAAAAAACACAGGTGATGAATGAACCGACTGTCACGCAGAGTGAGTGTTACACCTGTGTTTATGCAGCACAAAGAAACAGGTGCAGATGCCGATCAGCAACCCACACAGACAATTAAGCAATTAGATGGGAGAAAAACAGAGTGACGACTAAGTGATTCCACATACGTGTCAAGTGGCATAATAATCAGCTGGAGCCGTTGTTGTCCTTATCAAAACGCTTTTGTCCACATTTCGTTTCCATCCAGTCGGCATGTTTGTTTGGACGTATGAAATTATGCGGAATGGTTGCAAAATCTTGAGGATTTCTTTGGACGGCGGAGGCAGATAGTGACGCATGCGTGGCTGCTGGGCCTCGTGAGGCACCACAAGTACCATGTGACATGAAATGCGAACACAGGAAAGTGCAAAGAAACGTATGGGAGAGTGCGGCCTTTGGGCCAGTCCTGGGGGGCCGTCATGGGGGGAAACTGAGGAAGGTGCTGTCGCCCCGGTTACAGAAAGTGCGCAACAACCAACCCCCCCCCCCCCCGCAAGATGGCTGCGTTCTCTTGCCAGGTTTTTTTTCTTTGCAGCGTGGCCTCCGTGATGCATGGGAGCTGACAACCCCGCGGCATTACCCTCCCCCCCCAGCACGCGGGCAAATCAGACCCAGCTGGGAACGCGCGCATTAGCGGTGCGCCATAATTGCAAAGGTCCTCTTGCGCGCAACCGCTGCGGCGCTGCGTCTGCCTGCGCATTTGCATGTCAAGGGCGCCTGGAGACTTGGAAGGGAGAGACAAACAAGGCGAGGAGGGGAGGGGGGGGTCATTATGCAACATCCCCTTTTGGATGCGTTAATTCACCGCGGGATCTGGCCAATTTACCAAAGAGTCGCGCAGTCAATGAATCAGCGCCGTGGCACTTCCAAAGGCCGGCGTGGTTCTCAGGGCGCGGAGGCATGCATTTCGTTTGAAGGTGGGAGGGGGGATGCAGAACCAAGAGCCAAAGAACATTTTTTACTCTCTTTGTGAGGGAGAACATAAAGAATGGCCTGTATGATTGTTTTACAACCCAGATGAAAGATGGGCCTGACATCTGGGCTGGTTTATTGTGTGGTTACTGTAGGGCTCTGAGGAAGGATGAGAGATGGAGGCAGGCAGGGAGGGAGGGGGCGGAGAGGGAGGAAGGTCCACTCCCTGGACAGTTTATAATCTCCCTAAAACCCTGAGAAGAAGGTGCTTGGGCCCTCGTCCCATAAAAAGCAGTGTTTACCAGCGAGTCACATGACGTGTGCACCGGTGTTAGGATCCTTCCCAGCATTCCTGGTGTTTGGCCCGCTGGGGGGTGTGGCCCTGCTGCCAGCCAAGGAGCCGCACCACACTCTGTTGTCATTAATCACGGGGGCTGTCGGATGTCTCCCCCCTTGCCTCACACCTCCCTCCACGGGACTTTTCATCACGTTCAGTGTGCACAATGTGTGCTTTGCACTGCACCCCGCCCGTGTCTCCCACCATCGACACTGCGATTCAGTTCCCACCCTAGCTGTGGGTTCGTCAGGGCGGGACAGAGAGTGCATGAGGGTGGATGGAGGACGTGGCTGGAAGCGGCGAAACGAATGAAGAACAGATGGGCGGTGTGATTGATGAGGGATGAGTGCAGTGATGGATGGGAGACGGGATTGCTGAAGGGTAACAGTGCTGTTAATTCCTCCAGTAAGACAAGATGGATCCCCCCCGCCTCTCCCTCTGCTACTTCTCCTCACCATTTATCTCCCACGTCCCCCGCCCCCTCCCCACATCGTCTCTGCTTACCGTCACCCTTGCGCGGCGATCACGTCTCCCCCAGCTGTTCCAAATGCAGCACTGCGGGGCACCTGCAGGTGGCGACACAAGCTGACACGCGCTAATGGGATAATGAATCGCCGATTTATGAGACCCTGGGATTCTGCAGTGGGGCAAGAACTAGGCAACCACTGGACATAGCCGTGATTGTCATCACACATGATAATAGTTCCTTCGATGATGGTGTTTGCTGCGGCCCCCTTGTTTATTTGTACAGATTGATAATGTTCGCCTGCCTAAATGAAGTCCCTTCGGCCGGCGAGTACATTTATTCCGCTTGTGTGATCCGTTTATGAGAGATCACTCGGGGGAACTTAAGAATTTCACCCCGGCTCTGGAGTGGAGATAAGCGTAACTGCTCCTACCCTCAAAAAAAAAAACAGACTCGACGAGTTCCTGAACAGGAGACGTGCTTTGGAAGCTGAAGGAGAAGGAGCTTCTGCGACTGCACACCCCCGGCCCTAAACAGGACACCCTGGAGAGCCGATAGATGATAACATTCAAACAGGTACTAGTTTGCTGATATTACAAAAAATCCTGCCGATCACAGGGCTCTTCAGTAAAATATGACTGAGTTTGTCTGAATGTCGGTTAAAACTGCACCCTTTCCCAAATCATGTTCCACACATATTTGCTCCATTTCTCTTAAGATTCCTCCTATTTGTCTCAGCAGAAATACAAATATTAACTTCGCCTTATTTAAAACGAACAGCTGCTAGTCTTGTTTTCAGAGCTGCAATGCACCTCCGACAGCAAGAGTGATCATTAGCGGTGTGACTTCACATTAAGTTGCAGGTTAACCCCTTTAAGATTTAACCGGGGCAAAATCAACACACATTTTATTGAATTCTCCAAAATTTTCCAGGAAGGAGGTTCTTGAACGAATTTCAGAACCACATAGGGGAGCCAGCAAATCCACGGTATTTTCTTAATAAAAGCACAATGTGAGAGGAAAACCATATTGTCTTGCAGTTGGCTGGATAGCATTGTTTTAGCTACAGTCATTGGGTCAGGGTAAGAACCTCCACTGGGATTGGATCACTCAATCCATCAATACAGCAACAAATCATCAATCACTGAAATAAAGGGCCCAGGCATGCCGTCTCCACCAATCAGAGGCCGGCCTGGACTCATTCCCTGGCTCCCTGTGTCCTAAGCTCTTCCGCACGGTCAGATAACTTTCACATGTAGTCGACTCTTTGAATACAGCCCTGCGTCGGTATTTATGCTGGAACCAGAACTTAAATCCCCACACAAACTGAACCACTCAGCCTGTTGGAAATAACATACATCTACTTGCCCCCCCAATATTAAAAAACAAAGGGAGTTATCAGCCCACAAGTTATATACCTAAGTCGCTCAGAAGGGAAATTTTCCAATAGCACAAACATAGGATGATGTTACAAATCCCTGATCAAGTGGTAAAAAAGAAGGTCCCCTTCTGAGTCCATAATTTCACAAATTCAGAATGTTAACCACTGCTCCCCCTGCTGTCCATGTCACCAACTCACCTTAATGGTAGAAAAAAATACTTTTTTGTGATGTTACAGCTAACACAGGCTGTAAATCTGTTTCTCACATTTTTACCAAAATGTGATCACTGGCCTCTGTAAAAATCTATTAAATCCTTCGCTTCTTATTAAACCGAGTGAACCTGCGTGTGTGGCCATCAACTAGCTACCCAGAACAAAACTCCAAAAGACATCATTTAAATATAATAATTCGCATTTATTAAACAAAATAAGACCTTCCCCTTTAAACTGATAGCACTGCCATCATGGTTTTCTTCCTGTTGAGTTTTGTGCATGGCCCTGTCCCCTCTGCGCAGCCAGCCCACACAAATACAATACAAAAAATATTACATCTCTTGTGTTTGTCTCGTCAGCTGTACAAATAAAAAATAAGAAGCCTTCTGAGAGCCCGGGAGGGGGGTGACCCCCCCACCAGACATGAGACAGCAAATCAGCTGTGGGGGGGGGGGGGGGGGGCTAGAAAAAGACTGGAAAACAAGGAGAGAACTTCTTTAGAGAATCTGCCATTAAACTGCTGCCAAGTTGCATACCACAAAACTTTATTTTAAAAAGTGTATAATAAGCATAATAATATTTTTAATGAGAATAGTAAGAATACTTAGGAACAATGCATTTGGATAATAAATTTCCCCCAACTTGAAAGCCAAGCGCTCTGTAAAAAATAAATACACTTTTTCAGTCCGGGAGAAAGTGATGTGAAAGTAGTAAAACGAAGGCGAAACTAATCCCAAAAAGCTCAGGAGTGAAGCTTGTACATGTCCAGTTCTCCCAGTGGCCCACTGACTGAACTTCACTGGGATTCCATGGAGGGTCTCTAGCACCCCAGGAAGAGTCACAGGTTTTTAGGAATCCGATTGCTGGAAGCTCGGGGGGGGGGACAGGTTAGATCGGGGGGGCAGGGCCGATGTGTGGCATCACCTCGTGACTAATCCGCAGCTCAGTATATAGTGGTTGTTGGATCAGAGCCTGGGCGCCCCCTATAGGTGGGTGCTGGTATTGCATTCCCGGTTGCCCAGCGTGTGAGTGCCACCCCCAAAGTGAATCCGGGTCTGATGCACACGGCTCACTGGTAGCCCAGCGCTGAGGCCGAGCCCAGCCTCTGGCTGTAGAGAGCATAGGGGGAGTAGTATGGTGCCGCGGCCGGCAGCGTCGGCATGGGCAGGGAGGGGGCTGCGGGCAAGTGGACTTTGCTGTAAGGGTGATAGCGGGCAAGGCCCAGGCTGGGCGGGGCTCTCAGGGAGAAGGAGCCGGGGCTGCCCTGGGGGGTCAGGTGCAGGTGGCAGGAGGCGGCGGCCGCAGCTGCAGCGGACGAGGAGGCGGAGGGGTAGGCGGAGAGTAGCTTGCTGTCCATCCCGGGGAGCGCGGTGTGCGTGCGCAGGTGACTCAGCAGCTCTTCTGAACTGGCGAAGCGCTTGTCGCACGGCCCCCCTGCCGATACCCAGTTACAGGCGTGGGGGAGGGGCTCGTTGGGCAGCATGAAGCCATAGGTGTAGAGGGGGTGGGACAGCGAGGGTGTGGCGCTGGACGACAGAGAGCTGGGGTGCAGGGCGTGCAGTGGGTGCGTGGGGTACACCAGCGGGAAACTGGACTTCAGCGTGGATGATGGGTCGTGGACGCAGGATGAGCAGTTACTGCCCCCCAGGTGAGAGGCATTGGGGTAGGTCAAACAGTATGGGTCCCTGCACAGGCCCTGCATGAAGGATGGGGGTGAGGCCCCTGTGAGTGGGCTGGAGCTGGGGTGCTTCCCGGGGATGCCCACACCACCCCCAACCAGACTGGACTTGGTATGGTCCAAGCCCGATACTAGCTGGGACGGGTAGCCAGTGTAGGCGCTGACGATGGAGCCGTGATAGCCCATGCTGGAGGGCGGCAGGGGGAACACAGAGTGGCCTGGTTTGAACGGTGATACTGGGGCTACGTGTCCGGAGCCAAGGCCTGGCTGGGCCGGCGCCGCGTCTGCCTTCCCGTCGTGGTGCGGGCTGCCCTCGGAGCCGGGGCTGCTGGAGTCGGCGCTGGCACGGGCGTGGCTTGAGTTGGCCAGTTGGGCGCTGTCCAGACCTGGCTTGCTGGGCTCGCCGTCCTTCTTCAAGGTCCCGCCGTTGTCTATGCTGGCTGAGTCGGCGGCTGCCGACTTGGGGTCCACATGCAGCACCTGTGTAGGCGGCGGCTGTGGCGCCGGGGGCGAAGATCCAGATCCCCGAGGCTGGGAGGCCGGGTGCTGGGAGGGCGAGGTCGACCGGGATCGTGGAGAAATGGCATGTGGTGGGAATGATGGGCAGGTGGCCGTGCCGCCGCCACCGGGGACCCGGAACCCAGCCTTATCCGCACCGCCGCTGCCCAACCCGTCCTTTCGGGACTCTCCACCTGCCTTGGAGTACGGCTTGAAACTCGACTTGTCCTCTAGTGGCTGCCGGTGCTCGCTGAGCTTGAGGCCGGAGCCCGAGGAGCGACCGGAGGCATCCTTCTCACCGAGGCCCCCGGATGCCATGGAGCTCAGCTTGCTGGGGGGCGGTGGGTCTGGCTTGCCGATCTGCGAGCATGTCTGAGCCAGCAGGGCCAGGGGGCTCTTTTTGGCATCCAGCTGCAGGGGGAGACAACGAGCATACCGTCACTGTCACGAGGTAACCACGGAACAAGGAAGACAAATCACTCGCATAACAGTGATGATCACTTTGTTAGGGCTCCGCGCGGTGACGTGTAGGCCGCCGCGTGCACGCAATGTAAGAAACAAATAAATCACTCCAAACGTCACTCAAAATGTTGCTGCACCTTATTTATGGAAAATGCATGTTTGATATACTTTTTTGTGTGGTACGTTTCGAAGACATGATTGAAAAGGTTGACCTTTAATTACGTTGCTGAAAAAATGTTTTCTTAAGCATAATTTTCAAATATTTGCTATTCTTTCGCGTTTATCTGAAATCACCCTATTAGAAAAAAACTAATTTATATTTATTGTATCATTTTATTTGTATTAAAAGTGTTTTAAATTACATTTAAAGATGTATGAAAACGACAAATAATGATATTTAAGTTACGTGACACCCAAAACGGACTTGAGCATAAAATGAGTACTTCCAACGGTGATTCCCCTATTAATAAAAAAACACCCCATATAAGACATACACTTTGATTTGCTTAACGGTAAATTACTAGACATTAAATACTGTGCGCGCAGAGAATCAGCGGCCGCAACGAAAGAAATTAATTTGTCCCAAATTCGGTAGTTTGCAGAGAATTCTCCGTTATCATCTCTAATTGTAAATGGAAACACGACACATTACACAAATATAACTATAACTTAACTTAACTTCCCGCGAATCGCCCGCCTCCCTCGTGCAATTTGATGCGCAGCAAAATAATAATAATTAGTAGCAGTAGTAATAATAGTGGTGCTATCATGGCTAATAATAATAATAATTATTATTATTATTATTAAAATATCGTCGTAAATCTCTTATGAGTCTACGCTCGTACGGACACTTGATAGAAAGCTATAGCCTATATATGAAATCATAGGGTGGCAACCTAAGGTCGGTGGAAACGGTGAAAAGAGGAAGCAATATCGGTTTAAATATTGAAATATGAACCTCTGTATAATAGAGAACTTTGAGCGTCGAGATTAAGGAGCCGGTGAATAAGAAAATATAGTCAAAATTTAGGCTAAAAACAAACTTGCAGTTTTTCGCTATAACCGTACAGAACCGTATCTAAACGTCGCACGACGGCATCGCACATTCTCTTGTGCTAATTTCTGAGTTAGTATGTCAATTAAATTTTAAATGTTTTAGCTTTAAATGTACAGATGTGAAGGAAAATGTTCCACTACCAAAATAACGAGAGTGATCGGGGAAGCGAACCGTTTCAAACGTGAAAGCAAAAAGACACATGAAATGGTAACATAAGCGCGTCAGAAATAGTTGCGGTAAATTATGGGAAAGTGCGCAAAGGCGGCGGAAAGGCGGCAGGGGGATACAACTGGCGATCGGCAAAGTCGTAGGGATTTAAAACAACGGGGCAAGAAGCTTTAGTCGATGTAGGGGGGTATCGGTGTGCAATTTAATAGCGAAAAGGAGATACTAGATACATTACCTCGATGCTTACTGGCGCTGAAGTCAGGGGCTGGAGATACTCCGGGTGCAGCAAGTGGCTCGTATGCGCGGTCAGCATCTTGAGGAGCCTGATGGGCAGCCGCTTCGCCTGTCGTAGGGGATCGGAGGGTGACAGCAAGGAGACCTGCGAGCTTTTTATCCCGGGGCTCTTGGGAAAGCAGGAGTTGTTGTCGCCGCCGTCGCGGTTGGTGCTCTCGGGTGCTTGGCTGCGTGTCTGCTGCGTTTTACATCCACGGGAGGAATCGTGCATTTGGAGTAAGGCGGATCAGGGGTCGAGCAAGGCTTGCGGCTGCTGGCAATTCAGTAAGCATTTGTGCTACACCATATCAATCTATCACCTACTCGAACCTTTCTCGGGGCGCTTGTGTGCGTATGCGTGTCTGTGTGTTTTTTTATAATCCAAGCAAACGCTTTAACAATATTCCCGTTGCGCAGTCCAAACCAAGCAAGGCAGCGGCCGTCCTTCACTTCTCCGCCCGGCTAAAAGACAAAAAGCGCTTTCTCTCGATTCACTCACTCATCGCCCTCAAGCCTGTTCCGCCCTTCTCTCGTTTTTTTCCTCCTTTGAAAAGACGACAGTCACCACCGTCGCAGCTGCCCGGGAGTGGGTAAGAAACCCTTTAACAGACTTCTATCGGTGGGATGGGGGTAGAGAGAGAGGGAGAGAGAGGGGGAGAGAGACGGGCGGACGAGCAGGAAGAAAAAGACACGAAATCCCCCCCCAAAAAAAACCTCACTCGGATCGCCCTTAAAGGCTGGAGTGCGCAGTTCCCCCGCTCAGCGTCTACGGTGTTTTTCTTAAGACGCATCCCTTTCAACCATCAACACTTAAAATATCCGAGATCAGAGGGAGACCTTCAAAGCAAAAGAGCCGCTGTCCAATAACCGGAGCCCGCATCGCTAATGAGAGGGTCGGCGCTACTCTTCCGAAGGCGGAGTCACTTTGATTTTCCCCTGCTTCACATGCCCGATCTCTCCCTCTTTCATGTAATTATAAGGACAATGCGAGTGCGACAGATAAGCAGCTCGGCGGCGCCTGCCCTCCATTCAGCTTTCGGATCCTTTCTGAAGCGCTCCCCGCATGTGTGAAAGGTCTTATCCCCTCTCGAAGGACGCGACATTCGGCGTAGCTCCTCTCGTCCTTTCGGGCGGCGTTGGCGGATTTTTGTCCTCTCTCTATTTGCCCAAAATAAACTTGATGGCAGAAAGGGGGCGCTTTTCTACTTCGGGACTCACTCGTATCCCCCGATGCTCCGTCCTACTGCTTATTGATGACTGTCAGGTGCATTACTCTGCAACTACTCGTATAACCTGCTTTCTTCTCACTCTTAGTTTTTCTGGGACGCAAATAGGACACTCGCTGTCACACCTCCTCTGTAAATGTTTCTTCTTGCCATTATGGGCGTTCAAGCCTTTAAGTCGAAGAACGCTATTTAAATGGAAATCCAAACAATAATTTTTTAAAAAAACGCATTGCGTTACTTCCAGGATAGCCAATGAATATATTGTAATTAAATGCCTAAGAGCATAGTTCATTTAGCGTTAATTATAGTATATAAAGGAATGAATGAAGTTTTGCAGCTAACCAAAAAATCCCGAGCAGTCATCTAACCAAAGGACATTTTGAGCGCATATTTCAAAGCTTGTGGTTTTAATTAAAGAGCCCATTATCTCGCGGGAGTCCAGCAATGTGTCAGAAAATAACCATACGAAGTTAGCGATGAATGTCATTCAAGTCGGTGCGTTTTCTGCGGTTCTCACATCTAACGGAGAATAAATCTAATAGAGCAAGTATGGCCGTATGCTCATGTCTGCACATAAATCTGGAATGTTAATAACTTTATTGCATTACTGCTGACTGACTGGCCAATGAGCTAATTTTGTTAACCTAATTATACAATGAATTGGTTAAAGTACTTAAAAATTACGCCTGACAAGAGCTATTAGAGGTGGCCAGAAATAGTCGGAGTCTGAGGGGCTTTGATGCTCCGAATCCTTCACAGTCGTAATTGTGTGCAAAATTTGTCAGTTTTAATCCTTCATAACCTGTGGGCAGAACTCTGCGTGTGAGCAAAACATGCCAGCATCACCCACAAATGCTCCAAGCCACTCGAGGAGCCAAGGCAGAGACTGTAACGATTATGGTATCCCTAACCATCCATCTTGTGGGATCTCACTGTATAATAAATATACAATTATTATTATTATTATTATTATTGTTATTGTTATTGTTATTTCCTGGCATCCCATGAAGGGTGTACCCCTACCCTGGCATAGGCTTCAGGGTCCTCAAGTCCCTGACCAGGATATATATTTAGACAATGGGTAGATTATTATTAGTGGTCCAATCAGAATGAGTGAAAAATGTCATCAGAAGGAACAGTTACCATTAAAATAGTATTTGAGATGACTTTAGCATTTTAGATTTAGAAAGTTTATAAACATCTCGCCTGAATGACCTAATGACGCTACTGTGGCCTGACATTTATAGGAATTGTTGAGTTTTTACTGTGAGCTACTGACTGGACTGTCAAGTGCTTATTTTTCCTGGTTTGTTGGAAATTTCAGCTGGAATGATGGTCGTTAATCCTTGACACGCAGGCCAGGGTGGGGGGGGGGCGCGGTTAAAAAGGAAAATTTGAAAAGTGTGATGGACTAATCCTCAGATGAAAGACTGAGAGTCTCAGTAGCCAATCAGGGTCCACCACAGGGCGAGATCATGGGGGCGTAATTGGAACGTCATGACATCATACATCAAGGTCAGAGTTCAAATGGAGCTGGAGAGGCGGCAGTGGGACAGCGGCCCTGGCTCATCTCGGATGCTGACACATACTTGTCAGTGATGAGAGGCAGGCGTAAACCCCCCCACTACCACCCCAGGACAACCCCATGTCATGTGCAGCAGCTGCGCGGACATCTGAAGGCTATAAAAATGAAGACGATAAAGGAACGGGCCGGGAAAGTGCGCCTGGGCTGCGTATCACCTCTGAGCGTTTCGCCGGGGCTTTACGAGACGCCGCGGAGCCCCTGTGACCAGCAGAAACGGGCGGCCTGCATTTCCCCAACACTTTTCGCACATTTACAACCAAGATTTTGGAACAGATCCACGTTCAGAAAAGCTGGCCTAGGCCAGACTTCTGAAAAAGAACGTTGAGGGATCCGTGTGTTCCCAAGAAAGCCTGAACTCGCAACACGCTTAGGAACAATGTCTTAGCAACGATGGCATATTCGACAGCCCGTCGCCAGTATTACAAGTGATCAGCAGGCATTAAAAGCAGGCCCTGCGACCCCCCTGCAACCCCCACCACAGAATATGACATCAGCTTTCTTAGTTGTGCCTCCCTTGGATCCAACACATCATCTAGTGATGGATTTAGTTAGATTAGGGAAACAGCGAGTGCTTGTTTCTGCTGTATTATTTACACGTGAGGTCGCTATGTTCAATAGAAAATACTTTAATATTATTTATTAATCATAACTATATTTCAGAACCGGCACTATTCTTGACATTTGAGATTGTTTACCGTGCAATGAAAAATAGTCCCATTATCGAACTGTGAGCCTAACGAGTGTTGTTGAGCTTAAGCAACGCAAACAGGAATATGGGACTTGCCACAAACGCCACCTTTGACCCAAAGGCGTCCTTGCCGTGCCTGTTTCTAATTAAGTGACAAATGCAATTTGCTGGCTTGTATGTTCCCTCCAGTTACAGTGGTGGAGAAACGGGGCAAGGGTTGTGTGTCATTTCTCTCTCTCTCTCTCTCTCTCTCTCTCTTTCTCTCTCTCTCTCTCTCTCAGTTCTCAGTTTCCTACTCTGTGGTGCAGCATGGTAGTGTAAACCACCGCCTGTCACGTTGGCTAAGCTTGAGCAAAACAGCCTGGATGAGGCTGACTTACATATACACACGCGTGACAGGGCTGCTGGGACACACGTGTGCCTTTATGAGCCAGTCCATCCCCCTGGGGGGGGGGGGGACGATGAAGATGGCTGACATCTGGAGACGTGGTGCACAAAGGCCCCCCCCCCTCCTTTGGGGACCCTATGGGGTGTCCTGACGGCTGTGAGCCAGGAACTGTCCATTTGTGTTTGCACCCATTCTTATATCATCAGTATAATCCAGGTCAGCCAGCAGTATAAATTGTTTGCAAGTTCAGTACACATTGTAAATCGTGGCTCCGCTTTCCATTTTCTTTGTCATTTTTTTCATGTCACGTTTGGCAAACCTGAGGTGTCACTGGATAAAAGTAAATGAACCCTCTTTAAATCTTGTCTGCAACGTGTCTTGGATGATCTAGCACTTTTGCTGTGTTTTTGTAACGTTTTAATTCATCCTGACATCGATTTCCCGGCAAATGTGATTATGCAAATGCGAAGGGGAGACGTAATTGTTGCTGAGTAATTACCTGTTGTCTGATTTCCCCATTGTTTTCACTGGCGCTGTCTCACATACTCGTACTTTTAGTCCCTGCCAAGGGGCACCTTGTGTCGTCGAATTTAAACACCTGTGAGGCCCAGGAGCAAGGCTTGATCCATCCACCCTCCTCTGCATTGGCCTCCTATTCAAAGGGAAAATACGGAAGATGATGTCATTCCAACCTGCTAATGCTTTCGTGGGGTCAGTGTGTGTGCAGGATATGAAAAATAACAGCACTCTGTGCCAATATATAAACTCTGGACTTTCTGATTGCTAGACCAAAACAAAGACTTCCTTTTAATACATGTATATACTTTAATATATACTGATTAAACAAGAACTGTGTATTTAGTTTTACTTTCATCACCTCTACTTGGCTGGTGAGGACGTACGTTTGGCCCTTGCAATGGCGGTATCGCGTAGCCTTACTGCTACTTGATAAGAAGGTGCTATTTATCTGATAAAGTTAATAGTTAACAGGATAACAGAGTAGTCTCATTAACTCTATGGCTTTCCTAACGCGACTAAGGGAAATCCAATAAGGGAGACATTCCTGAAGCTAAGCTAATCTCGCGCGGCACTCACAGACCCACAGCGTAGCGGTAATTTAATGAAACACCAGTTCTTCTCGTGATCAGATCTGCTGCGGATCGTGCCGCCTGGAGCTTCACCCTGTTGGAGATGGTGAGGGAGGTGAAGAGTGCAGTGGGAAGGGGGACGGAGGAGAGCATGAAAGGGACCCGGGGAACATTGTGTCTCACAAATGAGGGACTACATCTGGCTGTTTTATGTCCAGTGCTAGAGGCTAATTCATGTGTAAGATATGTGTTATGCGCCAACCAGAATCATATTCACATATTTAGTTGTTCTGCGGTTGATTTTGCCCAAAGCAACATATATTTTGAGGGTCAGACAGTCCCTGAAACCGGGGTTAAGGGCCTCGCCTAAAGACCTAAATGTGAAATTCCTCGGCTGCCTAAGGGATTTAAACCAATGACCTTCTGATCACAGGCACAGTGTTATAACCCACTAAGCTACACAGCGTCCAGCTGCCTGATGATGAATTTCCCCTCATAAGAGATATTGCCGCTGAAACCCTTTTAAGTAGAAACACCAAATACCAAGAAGCTACCCATTTCATGCAGTGATCTTTAACAAAGAGAAAGGAAATCAAAGCTGAAATAGGATTTCTTTGTTCAACACGAGCATGTGACACTAGGGACCCTCATCATCACGCTGCACGGACCCCCGCCTGAGCGCTGACGTGTGCTTTCTCTACCTCCAGCCCCATTGTCGACATATGAGTTATATGGCAGGTTAAACGACGGCGGCTGCGACCTTCAAATATTATATCGTGTGTAAATAAGGGACCCTGAGGTGCCTTCTTAGCCAGATGTTGTTTACATTAACCTCTCCTAAAGTCCTGCCTACGAGAGATTTCTACGACCATATGAGACGCTGCTCAAACTCAAAGGAGACTTTAGCTTTTCGGGTGCGTATAAATCTCAGAACTTTATGCGGCCCCCTTTGCCAAAAGCACAATTCACTGAGGCGAGATCAAAGAGCACGCATGGCAACATTTTATTCTCATCCTTGGAAATAAATTATGCGGAGCATCTCCAAAGGATCCACACGGAAAAACTGCACCGTGGAAAACACATTGAATTGTCTTCATGAGTGCCGGAATCTTCTTATGGGTTCTTAAAAAAAAAACAGCGTTCATGTTTGATGATAGGCCATCCACCTGCGTGCAAACGTGTGTCCCTGTGATCTTGCACGTCGTGCATGCACACGTGTGCATGTTCTGGTGGGTATGAATCTCTTCGGACAGATTAGCTGGGCTCATCCCAACACCCTCACCTCTATTACATGCAGGGATTTGGGTGCTCTGATATTGTTCCCATTTTGGGGGCTTGTCATCCTGTCCCCGTATAGGGGGGCTATCACCCTGTCCCTGTATTGGGGGCTTGTTCTCTTGTCCCCATTTTGGAGGCCTGTCCTCCTATTCCAGTTTTGGAGCTCATTGTCTTACCCCTGTTTTGATGCTTGTCACTCTGTCCCTGTTTTGGATCTCATTGTCGTGCCCATTTTGGCGCTTGTCCTCCTGTCTCCATTTTTGGGGCTTGTCCTTCTGTCCTTATTTTGGGGGCTTGTTCTCCTTTCCCCCTGTTCCTCGAGAACAGCTCAGATTCTGAGATCCGTGGGGCTGCAGACCAGGAGGAGCGACGCGATAAAGGGAAAGAATGAGGGGAAAGGACAGACGAAAGGCAGGCCTTTAAATCAGCACCGTTTAATTAGCTGTGACTGATTTATGGGGTGTGCGGTATGGAAATGGAGAGCCAGACCAGCGCACCGCTGCTATCCTGTGAGCTCTCCAGAAATAATAACAATATAATAAAGCAAAACAAGACAGTTTTAGGAGGTGTAGCTGACATATGTGAGTCAGCGGCCCTGGTGAACTGTAAAACAGATTTCCATTTCATCTACAGGCTCAGCCGTGCATCTCGGCATACGCGGACGTGCTCACGTGTCACGCGTGTGTGAGCATGCGTGTGCAGTATGTGCATTTGAGGGTCACCCCCCCCCCCCATCCCTGGAAAAATCCCTTATTTCTAATATTCAGCATTATGAACTTTACCATGCAGTGTGGAAATAGAGCCAAAATGTTAATTACTGTAAGAATACACTACTAGGAAGAGCCTTTGAGATGTATCAGAGTCATCATACACAGGCTTCCCTTTAATCTCTTGGTCCCGCTTGTCACTCGCTACCAAAACAGTGCTATCTATATACAAGATGGCCGCCCAGCCGGTGTTTGTCCTCACTTCCTGTTCCATCATCCCCAGCACTCATGTCTACAGTGCCTGTCATCTGCCTGCTAGTCTGTTTATACACTTGGACAAGATGTTTCCCAGTGGGTGCTCATCCTGTATAATGATTCCCTTTTTTTCCTTTTAAGTGAAGGTGACAAGTGCTGAGCTAGAGAAGGCTCCCAAAGACACACACACACACGTGAATGTGCACACACACACACCCGCCCACACGACAGCACGTGCTGAGGATTCCTGTGCTCGTCCTTCCCAGCCTACAATAAATTCTATTGTGTTGCTAGTGAAGAACTTATCTGGTGCTAGGTGGGGGGGAGGTGTGGTCTGCCAGGGAGATTCAGCCCAGGATCGAACCAGCGTACATTATTGTGTGAAATTTCAGCTGACATCAAAGGTGTTTTTGCAGCCCTGCTAGAAAAGGCCTTTTGGATGAAGCCACAATCGACTCATTCACGGGACCCCTGACATGTTTCACTTCAGAACATCTTGTAAAATGAAATCTCCCCTACATTCCTCATGCTTGTTAAAAGTGCTCTCCTATAGAAGAGGTCCAAATCCCCCCCGCACACACACACACACACACACTCATTTACCTACCCCGCTACTCGCCTGCTCTCTCTCCACTCGTGAGCAGGCAGACGCAAACGGAGACTGGACTGCGAAAGGCTAAAGAGTGTGACAAAGTATACATCGGGACAGACTTGGATGTACACGGACATTAAGGGAATTCGTGTTCTGTGTGATAGCGAACCACGGGGGAACAAGGGGAAAAACGACATGATACCATGCGTGTCCACAAACACAGCCTCTGTTCCCAAAGCCGACCCCGCTTCAACCGCAGAACGGCCGTTTCGTTTCTGCAATGTAAATTCTACGCAGATTCTGCAAGTACCGAAGCGGTAAAAACTCCCCCTGCACGCATGTGCTGAATAAATTAATCTATGGAGCATGATGTCATCGACACCTTAACCGCTAGACCACGGCGTTCCAGTCCATAAAAAAGCAGGATTCTTGTAATACCACGAGAGGTTGTAAAATTCATCTGACATCACTGCCATTTTCATTTTCCTATTGCCCCTCGAAGGAGAACTAACCCCCCACAAAACCCGCTCTCGTGAGAGTAATAGTACATGGTGCACTAATTTGGTTCTGTGGCTTGCAGTACGGGATGTAAAGTAGAGACTCTTGTTCCGTTCCTACTGTGGTGTTGCACCTCTGGTACAGAAACCATCCATAAAAATATCCCCACAACTGACACCCGCCTTCACTCGTAAATAACTGTGAAATGTATTTTACTTGCTGAAGCTGAGCTGAAGCATCAATAATACACTTTTTCTAATCCTAACCCTTCTCATACATTGATATCTTCCTTTGTCCAGTGAGAATATCTAGGCTATAACTACTGATAGACCCCTCCGCCTAGTTAAAATTAGTTCAAATGAAAGGCGAAGTTATTCTACAGACACACAAATGTCTCAGAGCGGTATTTTATTAGACATAGGCTACCTCACTACTCCGCGACAGCGTTAGACAGATAATAGAGTGATTAGATCACGTGCTTCTGCCAATTAATTGTCACCTCAGCAAGCAGCTCCCAGACCCAAGTGTCTTGTTGTAACATTTATGTCCGCATGGCAGCGGGTTGTGGACGGAGTCCCAAATTTCCCCATGTTTTCCATTTCTTCATGTTCGGGACTCAATGTTTGAAAAATGGAAAAACATTCACATTTCGATGGGTTCTTGTCTTCTTTGAGGGGTACAATTATTCATACAAAGTTATAGTCTATTTTGAAAAATAATGAGGAAATAACATACGTACAATGAAATTCCAGTCTAAAATAGGAAAATAGGAACCTTTCAAGGCGATCAAGGCGAAAAAGATATCACTGTCTGGGAAAAAAAATCATAAAACAAATAGATGTTATGTGAGATTTAGCACCGTCGTATTTAAAGTTAACCGCGAACGACGAGTGACAGACTGAGTGACAGATAGGTGTGTAGTTTTCTGGTTTAAAATCGGTAATCAAGCGCATTATGGTTAAACTGGCACCCAGACGTGGCATAAATCACAGCAGGGGTTGACAGTATAACAATGCATGATGTATTGGGCGTCTGCGGGTCCGCGTGCGGGTTAGTCTCTGGCAACCACTTCGCCTACAAAACACGGCACTGTCAGCGCAGGAATGCCCTAACATCAATCAGCAATCCGTCCTTATCCTGCCAGCTTGCGGACAGTTTTGACATTACCTGTCTAAGCAAAGCCGTGCGGTTCAACGCGAATAGAAACAGCGGGGAAAGAGAATAGCTTTCCACTAATTAGCAAGTGACAGTGTATTTTAAAAATAAAGACATAATGTAGCCTACAAAAATATTAAATGTCCCCATGGTTACGGATAGGTTGCTATTTTAGTATCTGTTAGAGGTTGTGCAAATCTAACACATTCTGTATTATAATTCCAAATGAAGTGACCTGTAGCCTATTATTACAAGGTCTGAGCGCTCAGAAATATGACTCCTATATTTTGTTGCTATTTGCTATAAAGGGTTTTCTGTTCGACAATTGGAGACCGAGGAGGAAACAAAAAAAATGAAATGTGCCAGTCACTGACAGCCTTCTTGAAAGGGGACCCTTGTCATTCTCCCTGTCTTTGATGTGACGATGGATATTGGCGCTCAATTAAATATCTATCAACGTGTGAGCAAATCAACGCCCCTGAGTCTTGTCACATCAAACAAATGATTATTATACGGGTACGCCCACTTCGTTAATTTCACGTTACGCGTTTTGACAGCTCTGGGTCGGGACGGCTTACAGAAAGTCCCTGAGTGGAGTTTACAAAGAAAAAGCGGGATTGGGTAACTTGATAACTTGCAGGGAAGCTGCGGATACGGCTTGTGGTGTGGGTTGTTTGTCCGATTAAAACTTCCGTTCTTTCTTCGCTGTTTAACTGTGCCTGTATTAGGCCTAACTAATACTAAATCGGGCACATCATGTTTGCGTTTAGCATATTCTGAGTAAGAGAATGGCCTTTTTTCTCCGTGTCATTTGCCCTGACGTACGGGCTTCACCGATTTCTAAAGTAAAGGCGTTCTATTGCGAGCTTTGTGCTGGGACAAATACTCTTTTCTGTTAATTACCACAAAAGGCGTTCCTTAACCTCACAAACAGAAATGTACCCGCATTCAACTGTCCAGCTTTTCTTCTGGCATTCCAAACATTCCCATTATTCCCCAGGATTCCATTGAGAATTCTGCAATGGACCACAAGTTCCCGAACGACTGTGGACTGAAAGGCAACTAAAAGTTAACAAGTTAAGAATTCACACGCTGTCCAGGACTTCATTTCGTAAATGTCGAAGGATGCCTCGGTTGATAAACCATTCCTATACTATTTAAACCTAACAGAATAAATCATAGTTCATTTTTGTTGCAGTATGCTCATTCGCCAACTATCTAGCAGTCAAGTGCTGTACGTCATAAATCGCATAAGGATCAGAGGCATGAAATAAGCTACAACAAATAGCTAAAAATGGCTTATACTGTCTTTGTGGTGTGTACTTTAATTTCATCGATGTAGGATACTTTCGTTTCCAGAGCGGCGTTTTTATTCTATAATCCCCCACTCGTATTTCACCACGCCGTCGCTCACGTCTGTATTTGTTTGTATGGTTCTTAGTTTTTGGTTTAATTTGGTCTTTATTTTCTTCCCCTTTGTCACACTTCATCTCTCTGCGGAGGAATCAATAACTTACGAGCACACTTAAAAAAAGCTATGAAAGGCCATATGGCAGGTAAGAGGGAAAGTTGCATCTACAGTCTGCCAGGAGGTTTCTGGACTGGGGAACCATAAATTACAGGGGACAGCAGACAAGAAGGTAGGGGGACAGAGAGAGAAGTAGGGAGAAAAAGGGTTTGGGGTGGGGGTGTAAGTGCCGTTTTTTTATTGTCTGACTTGACGAATGAGCTTCAGAACAAGGCAGAAAATACATCATATCACCTTTAATGGGTACACATTTCTGTTGCCATAACTCACCATTTTAAAATAGAAAAAAAGTGAAATACGACATTGTAGATCTCTCTTCCTGACACATTTATGAGTCTTCCCCGCGGTATTAATGCAGTGATTGGTATTTCACAGGGCTGTGTCAGGCCCCCGTGCGAGGGACCAAGCCGGCTACCGCCGCAGAAGACGACAGGCGGAGTGAGCGGGTGAGAAATTACGGCCCCTGTGGAGTCGGACGCCCGTTCGGGAGACGCCGTGCGGCGCAGTATATTTACGGTGTTTGTGCTTACTGGTAGGAAAAGCTTCCATTCCGGCCAACCGGCTGGAAAGGATTGTTACCTGACAAGCAGTCTGTAAGAGTCTGAATTAAAAAGGACATAAATGGCATAACTCACGTTTCTCTGCACGGCGTCTTAATTGCTGATCCGTTAAGACTTTCAAAAAGCTGGAAACCTTTCAGCCCTTTTCCCCCTATAAATCTCGTGCCTTTTCTTGTCTGTCTTTTTAATTTTCACCATACTTTGGGTCGCAGCCCCGTAAACGCGGGTTCCCCGGCTGCCATTGTTTTAGGCGCATTCCGGTAATATACTGTAAATTTTGGCTGTCTGGGAGACGGATAGCGGACGTCATCTTAAATGTAAATGCGAAGGCATCTGCCCCCCCTTCTGTGGCCCACGATAAGGCATGCAGGAGCCCTGAAGGACACGCAAACTAAAGGCATGATTTGTATGAGCGCATAACCGCGATTTATGCCGCTGCGCTCACCTGGACAGCCCGTTCTCTCCCCCTCCCCGCACTAACAATGTCACGGTCATATTAACATCCTCATGTTCGCCTCTATTCCCCCCACCACCCTGTTTAATTTTACAGCTTTGTCTGTGATGGTTCTTTCTTCCAGTAATAGCTTTCTGGATTTCATCTCTGTCCTGTTTGTGTACCTTATCCTCGTCAAATACACCCCCCTCCTGCCACCACCCAGTCCCCCAGGTGTCAGCCTATTAAAATCTATTCTGGACTGTTGCCGCTGACACATCATTCATTTCGGCTTGGGCCAAGAAGAATTATTGTAGTGTAAAGCGTAAAGACTTTTAGGAGATCAAGCTCGCCTGCCGTAAATCACGGCTCTCTGCACGTCCACGCAGTCCGAAGGGGTGTGCATATGGATGTAGAAGTCAAGTCTAGAGGGCTTTCTTGCCATAACATCCGTATACAAGTATACAGATCCACGAGAGGTTAAAACTCCATGGCATCACATTCAGACAGCGAGTGACACTAAAAACAAGAATTAACAACAGATTAAAACGCATAAAACACAGGACAGTACAAGATACGGAGGCTGTAGCCTACTTAACACTACACAGACGCTCCCCGGGTTACGATGGTCCGTGTTACAACATTTCGACTTCAAGATGGGTAAATGTTTTTTTTTTTTTTCAATTTCAGTACATTATTCAATATATTACAAGAGATATTCAACACTTTATTATAAAATGACCTTTGTGTTAAAGATTTTGCCCAACTGTAAATGCTCTAAGCATGTTTAAGGTAGGCTAGTCTATGACGTTTTTTAGGTTAGGTGAACAGTATAAAAATGCATTTTCGACTTACGATATTTTCGCATTTCGATATATTAATTGGAACGTAACCCCATCGTAAACTGGGGAGAGGCTGTATACATAGTGCCTATACGCTTCTGCTCATGCGGAAGATGAAGTCAGCCATTCCTGAACTGGAAGCCCAGGAAAAGCCCACTTCTTCCGCTCATCCCTCTTTCCCTCGTTCCGTTTGCAGCTCCGCTCTCGATTCCCAGAGCAAAGTCCCAACTTTCTGCTTTTTAATTTTTTTCCCTGTTGTTTTTGCATCTCCCCTTTTTGCTCACCCCGATTCTTCTCTTTCGTCTGTATTTATCGCCAGCTCCTTGCGCCCGCTCCTCTTTGGGTCAGTGATGAAGATGGTGATTACCGGGTCGACAGGGTCTATGAATTTCTGTGAAGCAGATGTACGAACAGTGGGATGGCGGCTCGCGAGCTCCGGCGAATCTCATCCGCGTCGCACTGATTAACCTTGATGCACCGCGATAACCGCGGCCACTCCGGGTTGACGGGACGCGTTACCCCCAGTGGAAAAGGATGGGAAAGAGAGGAGGATTTGAAAAAGTTTATATTAATGTCGAAGAGGCTTGTATCAGTAATGCTGTCAGATAATAACACTTACAGCAACAAGAAAACTGGAGTTGGATATCTATCTCTATATATCTCTTGGATTGTTATTCCAAAAGGGTATGTAAGATTCCAGCCCAGATGTGACTATCTGAAAGGCAGAACACTGGATGGCCTAAATTGGGCCGCCATGAAAAGGTGTTAATTAGCTGTGTGATGGAGTAACCCATGCATCATAACAAAGCTTCCCCTTACCCATTGCACATCTGGGTGCTTGTTTGGGGGGGTCCGCAAAGGTTCTTGACCCCGACCTTCTTCGTTTGGATGTATTTGTGCCGCCCCCCCCCGAGTTCAGTGGCCTACCCTCTGCCCATGATGGGAGTGGCGTACGCTGTGATTGGCTGTCACCATGTTCCGCCGATCTCAGCACTAACACTTAAACACATTGGCTTGGTGATGTTTTAGATTAAGGGTCACAAATGGTGTTTATAAATACTTTATTACTACTGATTTATTAACAGGGTATTAATGGCAACACTTTGTATCAAGGATTTCCAAATGTCATGCATAAATACTTAATTACCCTGAACTGATGAGCTTGGCCCTAATGGCCTACCATTAACCTGGCAGTTACAGACCAGCTCTCAACCTCGCAGTAATAAAAGGTTAATACTCTTGTTGACTAATATTGTGCTTTATTTTATCTGCTCACCAAGTGATTTTTTCCCCCCCAAAGCGTCTATAAAAAGCTCCATTTTACTCATTTGTTAAGCTGTACATTTATAACGAACTGATTCAGGTTAGCAGGAGCCCCACCCCCAAAAAATGAGTTGAATATGTAATGACTTCCAGGCAAGTCTACATCCTTGACCACTCTGATACTTATGGCCCTGTCTCCTGAACAACATGCCTTATTGATTGGTAAGACTCTAAGCACTCTGTTTACTTGCTTTCCTTCTTTCTGATTGGTCAGTCTCAATACGCTTTTGTGCTGGGAACAATAGCTTTGCATACGCGCGTGCACACACACACACACACACACACACACACACACACACACACACACACACACACACTTACTTCTGACAGGACTCCAAGATCCAACTAAAGACCATCAAGACCTGTGTTTGAATTTCTATAATAAATAAATTAGGATATAATTTCTGCAATGTCAAGCACACTGGGTGTAAGCCCAGAAAATGTTTAGATACCACAGCCATTTGTTTAGGACAAATTCCTGATTGTTTCAAACATGATTCTCAAACCGGGGAGAAAAGAAATCCTGTTAATTCTTAAAGTGTCTCATGTTTAAAAAGACGCTTGATGGTCACAAAGACAAAGAGGATTCCTATGTATCACAACAATGGGATTTGGTCATTCGAATGGCAGACGACTAAACACTGTCTGCACAAGAGGAAATCCATCGTGATGGAAACTGTGCACTTGTTCTTTCTGTTCAGTAGTCATCTCTTCATCTGGCTTCGGCTCCGCACGCCGACAGCAGGGCCACGCCCATGGCTCTGATTGGCTGAGAAAACCAAAGGGCTTTTGATGTCATGGAATGCAAGGAATTTTCTCCCCATTGTCTTTTCAGTTTGGGCAGAAGACACCTTTTATCTGCAGGTGCTTATTGACAAGAGTGCAACCTCTTGAAGGAGCTCAACGCACCTTTATGCACTTGTGATGTGAAGCTTCTCTGACATTCTGGCACGTGCTCATGAAGCTACAAAGTTGTAAACACCGTGCGCGGATGTACCGGCTCTGGGTGGGTGCTAGGTTAAACCGAGAAGCACTGAGGTTCACTTTCCTCTGTTATTTTTAACATCAGAAGCCCGGAGGGGAAAAGATGTTGGCTGTGTCCATTATGCCATAAACAGCACGTAACAAAGTGCAAATCAAACATAGTTTCTGAAATCCTCCTGTCACACAGAACACACAGAGCGGCGCTGATTGTGACATCACAATGGCCCCCAGGGGAAGCCTGTCTTTCTTGCCATCATTATTATTATTTTATTTTTTTTTTGATGTGCAATCCGCCAAGGCCCGCGTTGGCTGGCAGATTGTATCGGCGAAACACGACTGGCGAATGCGGAGGAGACTCAATAAAAGAGGGGTTAGTGATAAGGATGTCAAGGATTATCTCTTCCACCCGGGCTCTGTGATGTCGTATCAAGAAGGATTTGGTTGAAATTATTTGACAGGAAGGGGGGAGATTGGGGTGGGTGGAGGGGGGGGGCAGGGGAGGTTAGAGGTCGGGGAAGCGGCTGGGGTCCTCCTTGTACTCGTTAGGGATGGTGAAGTTGGACACGTCGAACGTGTCATAGTGGAACTCCTGAAATGTCACGGTGGCGGCGATAGTGGGAAACACGGGGATGTCTGAAATAGAGGCGTACACAGGGCGTTACATTGAAACAGAGGTGTACACAGGGCGTTACACTGAAACAGAGGTGTACACAGGGCGTTACATTGCAGGGGTCTCTCCGACTGTCTGATCCTGCTTTCTCAAAACTGCATGTCTCTTTGGATGCAGGCATCTGCTATATAGCAAAATATACGTCCTGGGGTGACTTTAGGAGTGCTTTTAAAATGGCTGACACACATTACACAGTTTCTGCACGGCACCCGCCTCAAGGCGAGCGGGTTCCTCACCCAGCTTGACGGGGAACCCAGGCGGGAGCTTCATCTGCACGAATTCCCGCAGCTTGTTGAAGTGCTTGAAGGGCGCGATGACCTCCAGGACGTTCAGGAGCCTGCGGGGAGAGAGACGCGTCGCAGGGCGTTGGGGGCAAAGGCAGCCGGCGGCCTCGCCATCCACACTCACGCCTCGATGCCCAGCGGGAACTCCTGGCTCATGGCGACGGTGGCTTTGAAGTTCTTCCTGCTCTCCTTACACACCAGCTCCCTGCCCAGATGAGGAGCCCTGCAGAGGACAATCTCGTTAGTGGGGGGGGGGCGAGCAGAAGAATCTGAGATGCTGGCGGCATGATGTGGTCGGGGTGATGTGCGCTTCTAGAAAACTCCGAGGACACTGCTGCACAGCACTGAGAGGAGGCCAAGTCATAAATACGACACTGGATCACTGGATCACTGGATCATTTCACTTTCAAGATTTAAAGAATCATATTGTCAGAGAGACAAAGCCCCTGACAGTCAGCTTAAGCCCAGATACAGTCATGCTGAGGGTAACTAATTACAATTGGCTATTAACACTGAGAGGGTGGGGCAACTATGAATAAATGTTGTCTCAATATGTTGGACAGAAGCAAACAAGTGGGCAGGAAAAATTATGCCCAAGCAGACAGGACGGAGGACAGAGCAGGGTGAGTCGTGCCGGGCACGGGGAGATGGGCACAGGTCCAGGACCAGAGTCTCAGACGGATGCTGATGGGGGCCTGGCTCGCCGGGGCGGGCAGGCGGCCTAATCCTTATCGGAACCGGAGGCCGAAGGCCGCTCCGGGAGGTAAACGCGGGTCTGCGTGGTGATGCCAGACGCCCACCCAAACATTCATAGCACCCGTAGCGGAATTAGGAATAAAAAACAATTACCAGCAGTGCTACCTAACGGGATGGTTTCATAACTGGGTAACCATAACTCCGAGTTTAGAGCTGCCATTTCCCATTCATGGTGGGGGCAGGGCGGGGGGGTCTTCTGGATAAATGCAGTGTCCACAATCTTCAGAAGGTCACACGGCTTGGAGGAGCTCCAATAGGTGCCAGACCTGACAGTCTATGCTGGGAAAGTGACAGAGCCAGGGCTCGGGGGGAGGGGGGGATGGGACGCAGTCTGACACCCCCCAGTGTGAGTAGCAGGTGGGCGGGCACGGGTCGGTGCTTACTTCCCCCTCTCCGCGGTGATGTACTCCTCCCACGAGATGGTGCTGGGAGACGGCGGGACAAGCGACTGCCTTCTGATGGGCTGTGGGGGGGGGGGAGATGACACATCAGAAAAGAGGGGGCTTATGGTGTTCAGCTGGAGGGGGGGTGGGACACAAGCCTGCGTTCTGGGAGAATATCATACATATAGAGATAAGCATAATATATATAGAGAGATAAGCATAATAACAAGGGAAGTCACTGCAGCAAGGCCTTCTGGGATGCCGACCACAAGCCTTAGGTACTGATGGATTAATTCTCTGTGTAAGTAAGAGCAGGCAGGTCACTCCTGCAGGCCGTAGTTGAGGGACTCTGAGTCGTAGCTCTGCTCTTTATCAGCATCAGGAGGGAGGGCAGCTCCCAGTTTCAGGACCCGACTGGACAGCTGAGGGTCACAGTCCCTACAGACGCGCCGGCAAGCCTGCGGCCATGGTGACGGAATCTTCATCACCAAGGTCGGCCAAGGTGACGACCGAGGTGACGACCGCACACTGCTCGAAAATTGAGACAACGCGGCCAACAAGCATGCGGCAGACGGGCCTCGACAGGCCAAGGGGGAAAGTACCAGAAAGTCAGGATGGAAACTGTATACAAACACCCTCACTGATGAGATTGAAAACACAGCTAGCAGCCTGAAGGACAGGTTTGCTGAGGAAGCCCTGGATGTACTAACATCTGTATGATTCCTTGCTATGGGGTTTTAAAATCCCAGGTGGCTCAGAACTAAAATAAATGCTTGTATCTGCAATGCCATATACTTGTCTGTGTCCTTGTGTACTGTCAGTATATAATGCAGTTTTAGTAAAATGCTTATTTTTAATATACCACCCATACCACGCTTCAGAATCATGACTTAAGAGCAGCTTAACTCTGGTGTCAAGAAGCATGAACATCCAAGAACATGGCATGTCCGCCATCCATGGAAACCAGCCCTTACAGGTGAACTTGCTGCCCGCTGGCTGTCACCTGGCAACTGTCACCTGGCAACTGTCACCGAGCAGCAGGAGGCAGGGACTGGACATCACTGCTGTCCTTTGAGGCCACGGCTGCTATCATGGGACACTATGCAGGTGAGCGCCCTCGTCCTTCCTGGCAGGGGGTCGGGTCACTACCGATCCACGGCCAATTAATAGCTCAGGAAGCTGGGGGAAAAGCACTGTCCCTGCACACATCAGTCTGTCCCCGTTTACCCTCTCTGAGGCCGCAGGTGGGTCACCATGAAAATTCATGAAAAAAATTCACCCTTAAGGCAACGATGAATCCAGAGCCATAACTGAATAGGAAAGAGCTGTTTCTCGAAGGTGCGAGACCCAGCCTCACACTGGTGCGGAGGACAAGCAGGAGACCCCCCCGAGGTACGGCACCCACCTCGAAGCTCTGCTCGGCCAGGCCACCTCCCTTGCTCCAGCTCTCCATGATGGCCTTGTTCCTCAGCACGTCCTCCTCGCTCAGGTGCTCCCGCCGCTTCCGCGACTCCAGCACCAGGCCATTCACTGAATAAAAATCCGCCAGGAAATTCCCAACCCTTTCCTGCAATGACCAGAAGGGGGCGACGGTCAGTCACATTCGGCCAAACGAGTCCAATTCACAAGCTATGCCCCAGTGGAGCGTTTGAAACAAAAGGCCAGGGTACCAAGAACGAGATTATTAAATCTAAATTGTTTGTTTAAAAAAATAAAGAAAAAAAAAAAGATTTTTTTTTAACCAAAATTCCAAACCTGGAATTCCTGCTAAGTAGAAGTCTTACCGTTTTGTCCTCCCGGAAGAGCCAGCCGATCTGGGAGCGGGCGAAGGTGATGGATTTCGTGGAAAGCGTGGCCGAATAAATGTCGCTGCTCATTAAGATGTCCACTTCCTCCTCAGTCTCCATCTCCGACTCCTAAGACACGAAACGCCATGTTAGTGTGCCCCCTGGAGGCCAGGTGAAGCAAGGTGGACCCTCATTATAGGCCGCAAGCTCAGAAGCGTAAAAACAAAGGTCCCTCACATTCTGACGCACCCAAGACCAGATAAAAGCAGACAGGGGCAATAGCTGACCCCCAGCCATAAAGGGGTAGCACTCAATGTCCATGAATCTATGAAGATGAACAGCTCACAGATCTTTCATTCAATTAATGATAAATGCATAGTGAAACCTAACAAGTCTATTATTGTAGCTTTCATGGGACATAATCATGAAGAATGGCACCAGCTGACATGGTGAATCTCAGGCTCAGCCCTCCACAGAAAATAATTGCCCAGGCCTCAATAAGAGGTTGAAATGAGGAGTTTTCAGCACATAATGAAGCCAATGAGAGTATAGCTTGGCCTTGCTAAGGAATCGGTTTCTGGTGTTAAGACGTCCCAGAATCGTGCTTCCCCGATTCCCCAAAGCCCCGCCCCCCCCCCGGATTCACCTCATGATGGATCCACTGGTAGACCTTCTGCTCGTTGTCGAGCACCACGAAGGACTCGGAGGGTGGGGCGTTCCCGTCGAAGATGAAGCTGAGGTCCCCCCTCTGGCATTTCATGTCGGTGAAGTCGACGAGGGTGGTGTCCAGCCTGGGAGAGACGCCGTGTCAGAGGGACAGGGACCCACCTGGGGCTCCAGGGTGGCCGGACAGCCCAGTCACCTGGGTCCGTCCATCGCCGACTACAAAGAGCGAGTGGGTTCACCTTACCTGATGGTCAGGCCTTGCTTGTAGATTTTACAGGTGTCAGAAGGCAGGATTCGGGAAAGTAAAGGAACTGCAAGGGAAAAAAAATTGAGAGGGACAGTTGGAATTCCTTTTTAAACTATGGAATTGGAGACAGAGAGACAGAGAGAGAGAGAGAGAGAGAGAGAGAGAGAGATCCCTTATATTTCACGCAACAAACAAGCTGATCACTTCTATTTGTGCACAAATGAAAAATGTCTGCAGGGCACAGAACATTATCTCACCCAAAGAACGCAGAGAAGGGGTAACACCAGTGTTTAACTTGACTGCATACAACTCAACATATTTGTCAGATGAAGTACAAGGCTGCTGCTTTTCAAGTCAAGGGCTTCACATGGTTTAAAGGGAAGACTGGGGAATGTAATTAAATGCCCCAAAATTCCTCTAAGGAAAAGGTCTACTATTAAACCTAATGAAAGACTAGTGAGAACTCACCCCAGCTTTGGAAATCCCAGTGAAACTCCAGATAAAAGTCGCCAAGCTGGGAGGACAGAATGGAAAGAAAATGAATTGAACACTAGGGATGACTTAATTTTATAGTGCAGGGAAATATCTTAAAAGTAGCCCTAAAGCAGACCAATCACCCGCAGAAAGGTGTATGCTAATGTGCTAATATGCTAGTGATCTGGAGGAGCATGGTGCATGCTAACGTGCTAAAATGCTGGTATTCTGGAGGAGCAGGGTGCATGCTAACATGCTGAAATGCTAATAATCTGAAGAGCAGGGTACATGCCAACATGCTAAAATGCTAATAATCTGAAGAGCAGGGTGCATGCTAACATGCTAAAATGCTAATAATCTGAAGAGCAGGGTGCATGCTAACATGCTAAAATGCTAGTGATCCGGAGGCTCACCTCCTTCAGGGCGTTGAGCAGGCGAGGCCTCTTGTCCTGTACGCTTTCTCTGGACTGCTGTTTCAGCTTCCTCAGCAGTGCAGTGACTGAAAGGAAAAAAGGGGGGGAACAATCACTCATATTAAACAAAAATGCCTGAGCCTAAGATCTTAGGGAAAGCTAAACCAGACAGGTGAAGAGACGACATCAGGATCCAGAACATCCCAATCCCTGAATACGCATACAAACAGACTGAAAACCTAGTTTCTGGACCATTTAAACTCCAAGAGACGACATCTTCTTGACACCAAATACAGTTCATACAACGCACAGTAATATACTGATACGATTTGGCGGTCTTTGTTATCTGTATTTAGGCACTGGACAGAACCAAAACTCCTCAAAACACTTGGTGTTGTGGGTCTGTTAATTGTGTAACTCGGATGGCTACACCTGCTTCTAAACAGGTCAGCACCACCGGTGGCCTTTACTCACTCGTAATGAGTCTCTCATTCCTATTTTTTAGTGAACGAGATAGATAACTTAGAGCAGGGGTCTCCAACTCCGGTCCTGGAGAGCTACTATCCAGTAGGTTTTCTGTCCCACTTGGCTTCTGATGA
>JAODJW010000117.1:3449431-3459519 GCA_026777045.1 Hyperopisus bebe
CTGCAGTGACATCAGCACGTCCTCCTTAATACTTCCTGCATGACTTGGCCCTTCGGCCTAAAGTGGCTCCTCTCTACGGCATGTTTTCCCAGCTCCCGCCCCCCACCATGTTTTGCGGCGCTCCTTAACATGCCCGGGGGGTACACAGCCATAATCTAATTAAACTGTCAATCAGCAGTATTTGAAGAACATATATTCAAAAAGAGTGGAAAATAAAAACAGAGGAAATCTTATCTACAGAATGTGTCACCCCCCCCCCACTCATCTTCTGAAGGATTTTAACAGTTTACAGCCCCCCTCCCTCCCCCCCGGTGAGATTCATTACCTGTCCTAATTACAAAGGCAAATGAAATCAACTGTAATACATTATTAATGGCAGATTACCATTGGGATTTGTATTCCACAATATAATATTTTCGACCTGTATTCATAGTTTAAAAAAAAAACAAGATGGAAATGTAGGCACCACAGGTACCACCACCTCAAACGGGCATTCCAAACCTACCCATCCATGTGGAGGGGAGCCTGGAGCCCGAAGCCTGTCCCAAGCAGCATAGTGCAATGGTAGAGTTACACCCTGGGCAGGAAGCAAGGCCATTCTCACTACAGGCCATTTAGGGATACCCACCGGCCTATCTGCATGTCTTTGGACTGCAGGAGGAAACCGAAAAATAGGAGGAGAACATAATAACATCACACTCACACACACACACACACACACACACACACGCACACACACACATGCACATACGCACACACACACACACATGCACACACAGATACAAACATGCAGACACACACATGTACATACACACACAAGCACGCACATACACATGCAGACACATACACACACACACATGCAGACACACACACACACATGCACACACACACAGACTCACAGACACACATGTGCACACACACAGACACACATGCAGACACACACACTCACATGTGCATACACACACACATGTAGACACAGACATGCACATGCACACACACACACACACACGCAGACACTCTCACACATATTCATACGTTGACACACCTACAAATGTAAATGGGGACCTTCCTTTCATCTCTAAGGGCAAAACCCTAATCCCAATCACGACACCCTTAACCCCTACCCAGCCCAAACCTTAACCACAAATAACCAAACAAAATGCATTTTTAATTTTTTGATTGCAGTCAAAGATTCTTTTTTTTTAAATTGCGTTTCCCCTTGTGAGAGCCGAAAAATGCCCACGGATGGTCATAGTAACAGGTTTTTACCACACTGTGGGGACATTTGGTCCTCACGATGCAAAATATGTATGCCCACAGACACACAAACACACACACACACACACAGACACCCACATGCATGCACCCACACACGCAGACACACACACACATGCACATAGACAGACACACTCACATGCACATACACACACACGCAGACACACATTCACACACACACACACACACAGAGGAGGTGGGATTTTAAGCCCTAACCCTGGAAGAATGATGCCACAGTGTTACCTGCTGATCCCCACCCCTTGAGATCATGTCCCCAATTTAAACCCCACTTCTGCTCATGCATTAACACCTGCTGACATGACAGGTACCACTTTAAGGGTGAGTATGACCTTGTGAGTGCACAGAAAGGGTCCCTCCTCCAAGCCCGAGGGACACACTGCACACACACTGATGACACAGACAGCACTACACACACAGGCTGCACTGCCCGGGTGAAAAATCATCACTGCTGTACTTCATGTCGCTGAAGTAGCTGGAGGCTATTTATTGCAAACTGCATTACCACAAATCTCCATATAATTGTGGGCACTGTATACATGTACAGCAGTCTTTCACTGCATGTAGAACAGAGCCCCCACGCTGTTTCACACAACATGCACTTTGATTCCTATATTTGGTTCCTCCAGCACACCCACAAATTTAACACACAGCTGATTATACGGCACAACTTTCGGATGCCGGTTACAAATCATGGGTGCAGGCCAAAGGAGCTGCAAACAGGTGTTCCACAACAGCCTAGGAACAACAGGTATGTGCCAGTGGATCGTACTGCTACGAGTGCAGAGGAAAAGGTTTACAATGCTGTCAAACCTACCGATTTTCCCTTGGACACTTCCAGAATCTGTCACAACCTAGTTTACTGGTGAATACATGTGGTGACGGGTTTCAGTGGGGAGGGGGCAGTACAACTATTTGTTTTAAATCTGTTAAAACCTTTATACAAATATCCTAGGGGATTCTCGGGGGGGTGGGGGGGGGGGTAAAAATCCATTTGTGGGTAGCGTACCATGACAGTCTGACTTCATGCGGCGGTTTCCCAGGAGACATGGAGGACAAAAATGACGGCTGAGTTAACTCTCTGTGGCTACGCGGGTCTGGGGGCCCCTGCGTGCAGCTTTATCATACTTCAAACACTCAGACACACACATACACTCGCCGGAATTGCCTGTTATGTCCTGAAAGGTATATATAATGGACAGGATGGTATGCATAAAATTGCTGTGGATATTAAAGCTAGATAAACGTTTTTGCCACGCTCGAGCACCTGGCCCCAAAATCTTTATGGGAACAATTCATTTAATCCCAGAAACTGACTTTGGAATGTAAAACCGTTTCGCCTGTGTTAAATTTCTTGGGCGGCTTGCTGCTGTGGGAATGGTGCACGTTCCCAGGGAGGACGCTGATGACTTCTGCCGCCCGCAGGCGTCGCTGATTTCAGTGGCGATCTCCTTGCCCTCGGCCTGACTGGGAATGAACGGCACTGGGGGCATGTGTGTGTGTGTGTGTGTGTGTGTGTGCGCGTGTGTGTGCTTGTGTCTGTGTGTGTGTGTGTGCGCGTGTGTGTGCTTGTGTCTGTCTGTGTGTGTGTGTGTGTGTGTGTGTCTGCCCGGGGGGGGGGGGGGGCTGAATCACTCTGGTTGTTGTTTTCGCAAGCCAAGAACAGTGTGAATGATGATGACAATGAAAATGAAAAATAAGCAGAATGAGTTCAGCACTGTTCTTCTGATTTTGAGTTTAGGTGGCAAGACAAATCTTCGCCAAGGATTCTGGGAAACATGAAAAGATGAGTCTGTCTAAGATGGCGGCCCTTCTTTGCCGGCTCTAAATCAGCAAAAACACAGTTAATTATGCATAACTATACATAATGCACCTTGAAGCACTGAATTGCTCTGATGTTTTTGATGGCTAAAGTTTCAGCATTTGCTTCCCAGGTCAAAATCCCCCATCCTAGGCCCGGAACATCAGTGTCCTGTGGTTTGTGTAATTTAATCGTATTCTTTTCAATACGTGAAATCCTAAAAGTAGCAACACATCTGCTGGCGATGTGGCCCCCGCGACGTCTCTGATGGACCGCCTCGTAGAGGCAGTGCGCTGATTCCCGATGCCTTATTCCACCGGGATGTCATTCCCACCGTGTGAGTGAGTATAATCGCAGTATAATTGGTGCCAGAGAAGGAGAAGGAAACAAATAAGGCACAAGAATCTGAAAAATAAAATGCTGGGGGGTGGTTATCAAAGTATAGGGTGGGTATAATAGGGACGTGAATGTAAAGAAGACAATAAACACTGAAGAACGGAGCAAATACTGTGAGTGTTAGCTAGAGGGGACGGGGAGGCGTGCATCGAGGAGTGGTGGAGCAGCTTTGGCGGGGAGGGAGCGTGGCCACTCGGTCCAGGCGGAAATTCAATAAAAATTCTTCAAAAGGCCGGGGCTGACATTGAAAAATCGCAAAATTATAAAATGGACCCGGGTAAAGAAAGAGAGGAGTTATTATATTTGGCACTGCAAGGGGAAGCAAGAGCCCAGGGCTGCATTTTCAAATGAGCCGTCACCGATCGAGGGAGTTAAGCTTCACGTTGATTAAATACGGGGCTGGAAGCGGCCCCGGCCCCCAGCCGCAACACTGAGGGATGTTTGTGTTCAGGCTGGGGGGGGAGGGTGAGACGGCAAGGGGACACAGAAGTGTGGCGGTAAAAAATAAATTTAAATGCATATATGAAGTGAGATGGGCGGTGATTAAGCGATAGGAACTTCAGGGGGTGGGCTAATTGTAGAAAAGCAGAATAACCGGGAAGTTAACGGGGAGGTGGTTGGTTTGGGGGGGTGTTGGGGCTCAGAGGTTCTAGGAGTTTGTGTGTCAGACATGGATGGATTGGTCTGCCAAACACAGTAAAAGTGAAAAGCCGGCCTTTCCAGTGCTGAGAAATGAGGGTAATTTTTCAAATGTGTTTAAAAATGTGTCAGCCGGCGAAATTGGGGTAACTCGCAGTCACTCACTCGCTCACTCGCTCTCTCTCACACATACACACACTCACAATTCAATTAAATTCAATTTGTTTTACTGGACTCACCACAGTGTGCTTTTCGAGCTGCTGGATATAAAAAACAAATACGGTAAACTGCGATCACGTGGGCCTATTAGAGCAGTGAGAAGCAAGTAAACACAGCAGACATAGATCTCCATTTAAGAATTTAAGGGTCCCTTAGTAGTGATTGTTTTGTGTCACTCACAATGAAAGGGCCAGACACCTCACACTAACACAGGAAGGAGCCATTTACATTAATGTTTGCCATTTTAAGGCCAGTTATACCTTAATATCTTCAAATGTATTCCCAAATTGTCCCCCAATCCACTGTGTCTTGGGCTGTACTCTCTAGGTTAGTTAACTGTGTTAGCCATGTTAGCTTGAACCGGAAACATGTGACTTTCCAAATGGACCCAGACTTAATTGACTCAACTGTCAGAGTATGGTTGAGTAGGACCTATGAACTTACCTTCTTTTTTGTAGGTTTTTTTTTTGGGGGGGGGGGGTTGTCTTCATAGGTCTTTGAACTCCAGATTTCAAAATTTAAGCATTTCAAAACCATGGCATCCCTGTACCCAGTTAACCATATACGTATGCAATTAACATATTGGAAAATATGAAAGCAATAATTTATCTGCCCTTCCAGGACCTGATTTTCTCTAGAATTAAGCAACAGTCTGTGTATCTTTTTTTGCCCATAATCAACAACACAGCTATCAGTACATGAGTCAAACCACTGGCTCTGCTCTGTTCATAGACAGACACCAGACCATGAACATCTTTTAGATGGTGACTTCATTCTCCATGATGTGATTCGCCTCCATTCCACGTTCTGTCACATAGTCCAGAACATCTCTCATATGCCGCCGAATATCTCAGGAACGAATTTCTTAAAATCCCATTAGGCTGTCAAGATTTTTTTTAAGTGGATGCCTGTCCAAATCCGAGGTTGTTGTACTTTGATTTTTATTGGTACTACTGCCCAGTGCCAGAAACCATCATAACAATTTGGAAACATTAATAAGCTGCCAAAAGGTCTCATAGGAGTAGGCCACGGGGGCTAAATGCCGATGTTAAACTCTGTCCATCCGGTGTGGATGAAAATGAGAGCCTGGGGGGAAAGCTGGAAACAGAGAGGGTGTCTCTGACCTCCCTGTGCTCTGGGACAGCCAGCTTTCAAGTCATCTCACAGGGCTGTGGGACTCTGAAGGAAAGTGCTGGACAGGCAGTCAAGTGACAAAGTCCAAGACAGAGACCTGAGCAGGGAGGTGGAGATGGAGGGCAGAGCGGTACGCAGACACCGCCAGCAGCCGGAGACGGACGAGGGCGGTGGTGAACAAAGCCGTGTCCCCTCAAGACAACATTAGGGGGGCTATTGGTGGGAGCATTAGCATCACACTGAGGTAAACGGGAGCACATTAGCATTAGCAAAAGGGACAGGATGACCGTCCTTGCCCTCAAAGCTACACAGGTTCCAGGCTGAGAGTGATCCATAACGGGCAGTTCAACCCCAGGTCGGTGGTCAGGCTCCTGCGGGGGTCGGTTACTGTTACCCGAGACCCTGACCTGTTATCTCTTTCTGGTCATCTGCCCTTCAAATCGACTCGGTGAGTCATACTACAAAAGGCAAATGGCGGCAATGGCTAGCAGATGGAAATCAAGTCAATGCGATAACAGCCAACTTTAACTACATCGTTTTATTGCCCCAGGTCTTCATATGAACAGAAATGACAAATATCTTTTTTTTCAGGACTGCTCCAGTTTCAGCTCCCGCAGACCATGGCTAGCCTTGCGTTTGGAGACCGGGTGGATCATAGTGTTCCGCCGCACACATGTCAGGACTAATCCGGGGCTCAGGGGATTCAGGTAGCTGTGTGGGCTTTCTGCCCCGGGGGGACACTCTGTCAAAGTCGGTTCTGCAAACACCAAGTGACAGAACGTCGCTCAGAGTAGCTGGACTCACATTACAGCAGTGGCAGGGAAGGAAACAGCGCTGGCATCTGCCATTAAAGGTGACGTCTCTCTCACCGGTCAATGCCAGCCCCCTCCTACTCCAAACAGGCCTGTCCTGCGAAAATCCTCTGCATTTTTGGCCATGAGCGCATTCAATGGCCGAATTAGGGAGACAGCTCTCTGGCTGGCCTTGTGCTCTTTTTCATGTGAGTGGGAGACCAATAAACCATGTCCTGTGTCTTTTACTTCCCACCGAGACTTGCTCAGACTAATTTTGAGCTAGTTTCCACATTTCCCAGAATGCACATGGGTGTTAAGTTGTGGGAATGTGATAACGGGGAAAAAAGAACACGTACCCAGCTGTCCGCAATGCCTCTTCACACCAAGAGATCCCTTTCTAATCACACGTACACCCCCCACGGTTTGCATTGCTGCCAGAGTTATCCTGCCATAGCTTGGCCACGTCTGCCTTTTCCCTTTTGCTTGCAGAATCTTAAATGGACACCTTTTTGAAGAGAAGAGTACATGGAAAACAAAGCTGGGCTGGAGATCTATCTCTTATTTCTGTCAGCGCTTGGAACCCCCTTTGGAAAACGCCAGAGTTCCCCTTACTGTGTTTACCACTGTCGATTAATTTAATCTGACTTGGAAAGTTGGTGCGCCGATGACAGCCAATCCAGAGATGTGTCCTTGTCGTCACTGTGTCTGTGTGAGTGTGGAGATATTAGGCCATGTGCAGCAATGCTGGCTCTCCAACGCACTCAGACTAAACTCTACATCCTTCCGTCAATCTTAGCGGCAAATAAAAGGATAAAGCCCATTCAAAAGGGGCAAGAATTGTGTAGAGGGGAAGGAAATAACTGCACTCTTGGTTTGGCTAGGAGTTCAGACCTCACCCTCCCCGAAAGCACATTGCCAGGCCTTCCATTTATTTTGCACAGTCCACAGGGAAAAAAGGATTGCCAGTGCCCTGCACCACTGGAATGAGGACTGGGGCTCCGCTGTGTATTTGCAGTCCAGGTTGGCACGGTGCTGCCATCATCGCAGCTGACATGACTGACGGGACGTGCAAGGGGGAGAGCGGTGAGAGATCAATCAGTCACTGCTTGTCGTCGTCGTCTTGCAGATTAACCAATGGCTGACCTTCTGTGTGTTAAACTGCCCTTCATTGTGGGGAGGGGGGGTACTGCCAGGGGAGGGGATATGACGCGACCGGTGCTCCTACCATTCAGTCAAAGGTGTACGGTGACTCCTCTTACCGGCCTATCAGTCACTGGCAGCAGTCACCAAACAGGATATCCTCCGGCAGGGGGGCCTAGCGGCAGTTGGGGTGAAGAGTTCAGCACCAGCTGAGATGGGGCTGGGGGGGGGGGGGGCAGTCAGGACCCCAGGACCGCTCTGTGATCAGGTTCCACTGTGACAGCCATTAAAGAAGGAGCAGGCACAAACCTGACGCCTTCTAGATGCTTCTCCATGGTATCCGCCGGCAACGTGGCACTGAACCGGTACCCGGAGCCACTGGGGGGGCGGGGGGTGGGGGGCTTGGACAAGCGCGATAATGGTGCCCAGATGCAGTAATGGGTTTCCACGTTCGGTTCGTCAAGGCCTGCCGGAGAAATGTGAGCTGGCGTGTGTTTGGACACAAATGAGAAAGAAAAAAGTGCCCGCTGCCCCCCCCCCACGTTTATCGGGCCGTCAGGGACTGTGTGTCAGATTGGAGTGGCATCCCTCATCGCATGTCGGGCACAGACCCCGGCCAGACAAGCCACCCCACACATGCAGCAGAATAATGACTCACTATGGTTTCGGGTGACTGCAACCCCATGTAAGCACTCTGCTAAGTCTCTTTCTTTGGCCTTATCTATCAACCCCTCCACCCCCGCCACATCAGACTTTCTCCTTACGTGGCTTTGTGGGGGGTTAATCTGCCACTAATGCAAACCAAACCACAGTTGTTCCGGCCCGCAATCCCTTAACCCGTCATGGAATTAGGAGGGTTTTTTGTTCTGGAAAACTGGGGAATGTTGGAGAGAGGAAGAAGAGCCAACCCGAGAGATTTCAGAACATGAGGGAAAAGTCAAAAGGCCCGCAATGAGTGCTTTTTGCTGATGTTGATGGTTTCTCTCCGGAAGTGTGTAACACTTTTAATTAAGCGAGTCAGCGTACCTGTCAGCCGAAACAGCATCGCCCTGCATTTTGACCGTAACAGTCGGATCAGACTGATCCGGTGATCTGCTACTTTCTCCACACATTTTCATGCCGACCCTACAACAAAACTTCCCACTAACTTCCCTGTTGGCTTTCTGAACTTCCTCTGTTATCTCCACAATATTCTTCAGCCATGCAAGGACACTTGTTACCTATACTACAGGATGGGGTCCAATAATAAAAGTTAGCAAATAGACACAGCAAAGAATAGTCCAAGTGGGGTGGAGGGCGGGTTAAATACTAAGATTAGTTTAGATTTGGTGTGTGAGTCATAAATACGTAGATGTGTAAGTTTACTTACCCTTCCTGTTTTTTTTTTTCAAATTCTAACAGAAAACATTTCTGATAGCTTTGAACTGCGACTGGGTCTGAAACCAATATATATATTTTAATGGATTTGAACACTTCTGACTGTTGAGGAGACTCAAAGAGCTAATTTATGACTATGCAAACTTCCAAGTGTTTAGCTTGGATGTTCAGCACAAGCTTTCATAGCCCTTGAAAGTGACACGATAAAATATGGAGGCAGTTTGGTTCTAATTTATTCTTTTTTTTTGTTCTGACGTTTTTCATTTTTATTCTCCAGGGTGTCATGAGAGAAGCTGATTCAAATTCACATTAATAAAAATAATATTTATCATAGCGAGGCCTTATGGTCAAAATATCACATAAATAATTTTGTTGTTTTTTTTCCTGCTATAATTCAACAAAGCCCTCTTTTGTGTACCAAATGTCTTACTCCATATAATAAATTAGTGCACACTCTTAACCATACAAAACATCAGTAAAAAAGATGAGGGCATTTTGGATCAAAATGATAGACGCATATTGTATTTAGATGCCGCAAGCCTCTCCCTTCCCTCTGTTTTCCCTGGCCGACCAGCGGAATACTCCGGTCTGTACAAATTGGCATCATTAAAAACGTTGCCTTTCATTATGCGGCCGATTTTCCAACGTACTGCCGAGACAGGAAATGTTCCCGGAAATTACAGGTTTACCGTCTCCCTGGTGTACGGAACGTGACTCGTCTAGATGGGAAGTGGAGAATGGAGAACATTTTTTTTTTTTTTTTTTTACAGAATTATATACTTATTTTGTGTGTGTGTGTGTGTGTGTGTGTGTGTGTGTGAGCGGGTATACCTTAACTTATGGGGACACAATGAGCCTACAACCTGATGAATACCCCTTTTTTCCCAACTCAACTCAATTGAATAAAAATCTGTGACAGCAACAAAAAAAACTAAGGGCTGGGTAGGGGTTAAAGTTGTCATAGTTTTTCCCAATGAGCGGGCCCCATAAAGATATGTTTACCTGACGTGTGTGTGTGTGTGTGTGTGTGCACCTGTGCGGGTGTTTGTGTAAGTCTGGGGCATGCAGGGTGTGTGTTACATTCCTCCAGAGTTCACAGCTTAGCTGGGCCTCACAGTTCAGTGCTGGGAAAGGCTGCTAATTGCGACAGAGTGACAGTAGGAAGGCCCCACACATAATTGATGCCTCCTGTGCTGTTGGGGATCACGTCGTGTTCACACAGAGAAAGGGTCACGGGGGGAGCTGGGAGTGGGGGGGGGAGGCACAGGTTTTATCTAGCACTGTGGTTTAATTAC
>JAODJW010000117.1:3492740-3502958 GCA_026777045.1 Hyperopisus bebe
AGCTTACATCTCACTGCTTGTATTTGTATTTGAAAATATAATGTGAAGTAATGTAGAAAAATTGATGGGATGCATCGCAATGCATCAAGATATCGAATCAAATTGAATCGTGAGACCAGTGAAGGTTCACACCTCTAATGCTAACCACTAACTGCTATGCTAACGTGTACGGCCTAGACAGGTAGGGCCACCTGAACAGGACACTGTGGACCTGCACGTCCATACAAAGGAGGCCAGGGGACACTACATGATGCACGGGTTGCTTCCTCTGTGTCCCGCAGAAGGTACATGTTTCATAATTGCTTCAGTACTTCATCAAAGTATAAAACAAACATTGGCACCTGGACCCAACTGGATTCTGGTCCAAGTCGAAAAACCCCAGAGAGGTGCGCTCTGTGGGCTTGTAACCCCCTGTGGCACAAGCTGGCGCTCCTGCCGGTCCTGCCTGGCCCTTCACCACCCCCCCCCATGCTGTTCACCCCCCCCTTTGTTTATACTGCCGTCACTCAGTGGGATATATTTAAGAGCCTCACAGGCCAAACCCAGAAAGGAAATGTGAAAACAAAGACCTTTTTTTATCTATCCCATTTCTAACACATTAGAAGCAAAAGAATTTAGATTCTCTTTCTCTCTCCTCCTGCCATCGCACTCCCCAGCCCCCCGCTCCACCCCCTGTGTTTCGTTGTGTGCTAATGGAAGATATACTGTGACATGGTAATGATCTTTCCACGGTTACAGCGTGCAGGGCGTATCGATCGCGCTGTGATATATTGCAGGATCCCCTTGATTATTGGGCCATTAATCAGTCTCGGATTAGCCTATCAATAAACTTGCCAGGCCGGGTTTGTTTGGAAAGTGCTTGTCAGGGTAGAAGGATGGGAGGCCGTTTCCCTCTCATTGTCCTGCCAATTAAATAAAGCCGTATGAGGGGACATGTTTCCAAAGGCAGCCCGGTCGGCCCCGCTCACCCCAGGAGCGGCTTCTGTCCATAATATCTCGCCAATTAAGATCAGAATCTCGCAGTGTGATTCACCGGGTGGTTTTCTCCTGCCTTCTGTAAGAGGATTCGATAAACTAGACCTCAGTGTATTGGGTGACCGGGTTTTGCCAAACTCCCCCACGATCCGTAGGCCGATCCTTTTGAGTCTCATCGACTCTAGACTGGTGTCCCTGACGAGGGAACAGGAGGCTAATGGAGGGGGCCGGTGCTGTGCTCCCTACACCGCAATGTGCTCATGAACGTACACCACCAATCAAAAGTTTCCGCACACACGTTACTCACTTAACATTTAATAAAAGTACACACAATATTCTTTGCTAACAAGTAAATTTACAGTATGTTCAACATTTGAGTACCTTTATTACAAGAAAATGTCATATATTTGATTCATCAAAGTTACCTCCTCTAGCAGTTATAACAGCAGTGAAAATTTAAGGCATTATTTGTACAATGGACATTAAATACTGCTCTGTTTCATAGGATGAAACAGGTAACTAGTGCATTTAAAGTTAAAGGTGAGCCTAGAATTTGACTGTGCCACCACACAACCAGGTAACAGGATGTCAGACATGCACTGTTGCATAATCTTTCCACTTGTTTTCTTTGAATTATATTTTCATTACAGTTATTCACTCAACTTTCCAATGCGTAACAGTAATAAAAAATCTGCAGTTTATGAAATGGAGAATTGATAAAAACCGGTGATGTGCAAAAACGTTTGTCTGGTAGTGCGTGTTTACTGCCAGCATACATCAGCGATCAGAATCATTGGGACTTGTTCAAAACCTTGAATATTTTGTAGGTGTTCAAAAAGGCATCCTAAGGAAATCACAATGACCTTATAGTCCCTGGTATCGCATGACTCTTGAGCTATTCTGAATTGTTTCAGGCTGGGCTCTCCTTTCACTGCTTGGCATTTTTAAAGATTTTTTTCAATTCATTCCTTGTTTATGTCGAGTCAAGTCACATCAAGTTAACTTTATCTATACAGCACTTTAACGACAGCCCTTGCTGACCAAAGTGCTTTACATAGATCATAAAATCACAGCATGATATCAAAGCATAAGACTAACATAAAACACAGATAAGCAATCTGCTCTGTGATACATTTAAGACTCCTCAAATGCTAATGAAAACAAATGAGTTTTAAGTGTTGATTTAGCAACTGAAACTGAAGAACGTCTTATGTGCAGTGGCAAGCTATTCCAATGCTTTGGTGCATCTACTGCAAATTAACCCTTTGTTTTCAGCCGCAGCTTTAGAATGGACAAAAGAAGCTGATCAGAGGACCTTAGTGATCTTGATGCAGTATACGGATGTAGCACAGGGGAACTAACCCATGTAGGGCTTTCAAAACTAAAAATGAAATCTTAAAATGAATCCTATACTGATCTGGCACCAGTTAAAATCTGTACAGCAGCATTTTGGAGTAACTGTAGGTGGGGTAAGCATGACTGACTGACTTCAATGTACAGGGAGTTACGGCAATCTGTGCGGGTTTTTCCCTGTCCTGATAAGAAAGGTATGGCTTAATTTTTGAAATTGTTCCGAGCTGGAAAAAAACTACTCTTGTTTGACCTACTTTTATCGTTGTGCTTTAGCCGACCAGCACTTGCCACGTTGGGTGTTGGTGATCTTGCACACAAGGTCACTGGTCCCAGTCACTGGGGATCCTGCTTTGCTGCTCCTGAGTGTGTGCTTATCTTACACAGCTGTGTGTTGTATCCCACCCCAAGAAGAGTAAACTCCAATGGACACAGACTCACCATTTCCTGATATATTGTCATGCTTTTGTAAACACCTGTAAAGACTTTGGAAAGTGTGTAGTGGTTGATTCTATTTATTTATCTATCAGACAGTTTTATTTAAAGCGAGATACATTGTTACGAAAGCAGAGTGGAGCGAGTGGAGATTAAGGGACTCACCAGGGGCCCAACAATGACATGATCCCAATTCTGGGATCTGAAGTGGCAACCATCTGATGATGGACACAGGGTCCTAACCCACAGAACCAAACACCACCCATGATTGGATCACGAAGCCCACTGCTATTCCTCTATTAACCTGAAATGCTAGAAAGGTCCATGAGTTGTTTTGGAACCATCCTCTTATCGACGAACTCCAGTCACCGTTACGCTTCAGGGGACTTCATTCCACCATAAACCCCATAACATAATGGAGCCCGCCTTTGGACTCCTATTCAAGAGTTAAATTAGCTGGCGACGGGCAATCTGATTTACAACAGCACCTCCCAGACCCGCAGACCATTTCCCTGAGCTGACTTTTACAGTCGCTAACAAATCGCAAGCACCGATTTTACTATAAAAGCTCCACGTTTGCATTAGTGACTGAGTGTGAGCCATTGCTGCTTCCTCTGTGTTACAGCTCCCCCCTCCCCCTTCAAAAACAACTTTACTGGAAACATTTTATCAGCCGAACAGAACAAAGCCGGTCGCAGATAGTGGCCCTCTGATCGTTTTGGTTGTGTTGCATGGTTATTTCTGAGAGACCTCAGTTACATTTCCTCTGGCTTCCATTCCATTTAATGGGTCCCTTTTACACCCCCCTGCCCTTATCTCACCCTGAGGCCCAAATTCCACCCCCCCATGGCACCAGCGCTGGGTGTTGTACTTGGCACAGATCTCCAGCACTAGCCACTCAGGAGAGCGCCCACGGAACCGTTCCCGCAGCGCTGCTCTTTTTTAGGGGGTGACCACGGTGAAACCAGCTAACCGCTAGGCTCATTTGTTCTGGTAAACTGAATTACGTCCCTGGAGTTAGCCCCTGTGATTTGTTCTCAGGCCTGGCTAATGAATTTGAGGCCCACTCTCACACACTAAATGCAGACTTTGATTGGGCCCATGATTAAACTGATGTCACTTTTACGGCACCGCTGGCTTCATCACTGCCCCCGGCCTAGGTCTCTCCCTCTCTCTGTCTCTCTCACACTATTTTTCTCACACACACACACAGAATACATTTACTCTGCAGCATGTAGGCCTAAATAGGCCAGTGTGGTGAGAGCAGTAGCACTGAGGGCTAACGTTCCTTTAGCACGCTGCCAGTTGCTAATGTCTGCTTGTTTGCAGAAATAGCTACACCCACTTTTCTTTCATTCCCTTTTCTGTGGGAAGATGCCAGCAAGCTGACCCTCCAACTTCTGCCTACTGCCCATTAGCCTGCTCGATCTAATAATTTGTATGCTCCAGTGTTAGCCTGAGTGCTAAAATGTTAGCCTATGTACTCCAGCATTAGCCTGAGAGCTAAGACCTTAGCCTGTGTGCTAAGATGTTAGCCTGTGTACTCCTATGTTAGCATGCACGCTAAGAGATTAAACTGTGTACTATAGCTTTAGCTTGCATGCTCAGACATTACAAGGGAGTGAAGGGAGAGTGGGACCTGTGTCTTCGCTCCAGCCCCTCAGCCTGCCTGTTACAGATTAGCACCCTGCTGTGGCGGGAGCCCTGCGAGACATGGAAAACACAGAGCCTTGTCGCCCACAAATGCCACCACGGCTGCCGATGTCCCGATGGACTGTCCCACCACGCATTCCCAAACAACGAACACCAGCCGATTTTTTTTAATTACAAAGTGTATAAATATACCACCATGTATCCAGCTATGAAACTAGGACACTCGTGCTCAAACTGTTTAAACAGGAAGGGAGGTATGAAAAATGTGTGAGGTGTTAACGAGCACAGGAAATGTGTCCTGGTTGCCTCTCCACGCTACACGGTTCCCTTCCTCTCCAAATGACGTCACCGGTGCATCAGTGCTGGCAGCAGGGGTGACGCAGGGCGAACCTTGCTGGACCTGTCTGCAGGCAGTGAGCCGAAATGTCAGCTGTGTTGTTTGTCCTCTGGGATGCTTTTGCCGGGGGGTTCGCTTGCGGGTCACCGGGTGCCAGTTGTTGGAGGCGTGTCTACACTGATTGGCACGGGCTATGTTGCGTGTCACCTCTGTGATCCAGGGTGTGTAGGGAAAGCGGTCGCCTTGCAGGCTGCATGCTGCTACTGAGGTGACACGCAGTGCAGTACAAAATCCAAAGCAAACAAACAGGGATGAACGTCACTAAAATCTCTTTCTTGTCTTTAGAGACACCTACTCAGTTAGGTCAGTGCTTCTAAACCCATTGCTCGGGCCCATATTTTTGCTGCCATCCAGTTCCCAACACACCTGAACCAAACAATCTAGCAATCAAGAACTCTGAATACAGGTGAGCTGGCAGCTGGGACGAAGCAAAATCATGGACTGTCTGGTGGACTCTGAGGACTGGGTTGAGAAAAATTGAGCTAGACAGCAAATTTTGAACCACTGGAGGAAGAGGTAGAGGAAACCCATTTGAGCAGGGGGAGAACCAGCTCTGCACACACAGTTGGGTGGGGGCGCAGTGCTACCCGCTGAGCCACCGTGCTGTGAGAATTGGTCCAAGTCTCCTTGGAATTCCCAGGGCAGGCTTGCAAGATCATCGGCAACCCAAGCAAATAGACTATTTTACCTAGTTTCTAATGGGGTGTTAAGAGGCTTGACTTCTCTATGAGTTTGGGCTTGAATCTGTAGCTAAGCAACTCCCACAGCTACAATGATAACTGGCCTCCTGAGTCCACGCCCACCGAGATCAGCCGACAAGTTTATGGGTCATGGGGCCAAACCAATGTGAACCAAATGAGCTGAAGTGGTCTCAGATCAGACTCCTTGCTGCCAAAACCATCAGCGCTGGCCATGTGTCTTCAGTGCGGTCAACTCGAGACGGAGCAGGTAGGGACTGGAGCACCTCGCCATCCATCTTTCCCGCCAGTTCCTCCTCCTCTTCATCTGCTGGCTCCATAATGGCGAATGATGATGGCTACCCTGCTAATCCATTGTATTCCTGTCAGCACGTCTGGAAGATCAAGATAATTATCGCTCTTTTCCATGATTAATATCTCTGCTGGGTCGGCATCATGCCAGGTGAGTGCGCCCCAGAGTCGTCCTGATGTCACGTTCCACACGGAAACACTGGACACTGCGGTGGGCCCCACCCTGCCCCCCACCTCCCTCCAGGGTCCACAAATGAGCATGTGACTTCGATATGCAATCAAGAAGGATCTGATGGCTAACACCCCCCTGACGGTTTCATAAGTCCGCTTGTTTAGGTAGCACAGTTGCCATGACAACAAAGGAGCTAATTGACTAGGTTAAGACAATATTGTTGTCAAGCAATCTATTGGAGGGGCTGATCAACATTTTCGATCTTCAGAGTTCCGACGAGTGCCCCACGGCCGCCGCAAAACACATGCAGAAGGGACCTTAACGAGGTCCAGGACGGCACGGCACCAGGGCCTGGGCATATCTAGCGGCTGGGGCCAAGACCTTTCCCCATAGTCCAATCAGCCACTGCCATGGCATCCCCTCCACCTGCCCCCTGCTGTCTGATTATATATCTACACCATTGTTAATTCGCTCACCATCACCCCAGTCCCCGGAGTAAACTTCACAGCTCATAACTTTGCATTTCCTACAGCTGGAAGTTTCCCTGAGTTGTCTCACTGGAAAGCCCCCCCCCATTTCTCCCCATGTGACCTCCCCCCCACCCCCGCTGGGATGCTAACACACCACAGGAGCCTACGGGGTGGTCCTGGTTCCACACTGCTGCCCAACTCAGGCCCCCTTGCATCAACACACACTAGCGCCTGCCACCCCTCGCCCCCCCACACACACTTACCACGCAGGCATGGATTTTCTTTCTCTTGTGCCCACACTTTTCATGCTATTGAGAGAGATTACGTTTCAAAAATACCCTGGACAGGACGGACAGGATAATCAATCACTCCAAGGGTGGAGGTGGGGGGTTGAGGAGGTGGGGGGGAAGTAGTGGTTGGGGGGGTGGAAAAAAAGAAAAGAAAAAATACATGTACAGTTATGACTGCTGGCGGTGTCTGTTAGGGCGAATTGCAGCAATAAATCATCGACGACTGTCAGAGAGGGTGACGGGCCGGCGGAGGGGGGGGCACCGTACTCCGGCCGTCCCGCCATCCCATGTCTGAATGCAATTTCCTCCGACGTCAAGATAGGGCGACGCGGAACTGATTACGCGGAGCGTGCGTGTCCGTCCTCGACCCCGAGACGCGACGGCGATCTCATTACCTTGACAAATAGGGCCGCTGCGTTTCCTCACCTCATTATTCTCACTTTTACACCGCAGTTGTAATTGCCTCGTTTTTTCCCCCGTAATCGGGAGTCGCGTGCGAGTGCGTCACCGTCAGATCGCGGGTCTCGCTTAGCGATGCCGACACGACAACACGGAAGTGTCCCCGGGTATCTGTCTCAGGGCGTCAAAACACGAGCAGCTTGAAATATCCATGATTATAAAAACACTCCAAGTTTTAAATGTCAGAAGGAAAAAAAACTTTAGATAAGTACAGAGTGGCTTAGAAATTAGGAGATAATTAGAGAACAGTTTCATATTTCTTAGCTATTTTTGTTAGGATGTCGTGTAATATTTTCTCTGCAAATTTATAGGTGGGAGAGCAAGGTTACAAAGTGGTCAGCTAAAAAGCAACAACGTTTAAATAGATATGTAAAGTACCCTTCAGTGGCTCAAAACGTGAATAAACCTCACTGTGTTTTTTCAGTCCCGTTAAGAATAGCAGTGACTCCCGGTGTCATATTTTATTCTCTCTGTTATTTCTGCAGCTGAAATGTCAGGGAAACATCGCAATAATGATGCGGTTGATAGTGCTGTAATTGACTCTCCACAGTTGCGTTTGCTGGCCCCCATGTCAAGCCGTGGCTCCACCCCCCTCTCCCCAGAGGCATAATTATTTATTTTATTTACTGTTTCTCCGAGCCGCCAGAGGGCCTGCCGAGGCTGCACAGCATTTGCCGGTTATTTGTAGTTCTGTGCCATACGTGTGCCAGATGGAGAACAGGGGTAACAGCTCAGATTTACGGGGAAGCCATGATCACAACATGCAATAATTCCAGTGTGTTTCATATCTGGACTAATCTACTGTGAGGATTGAAGATGTTACCATTTCAGCAAGCCACCCTGCTCATATGACAGCTTGAACCTCTTCATGGTTACAGTGTAGCCATGAAGAGTTTCGGACAGGATGGTGGGGCACCTTTCTTTTCCATTCCAAAGGCCCGAGGTCACTGGTAACTCCCCAGCAACCCCCCACCCATCTCACCCAGAAAGCTGGCCATTCCCTGGTTACCCACAATCCTATATGCTTAGAACTTCATTAGAGATTTTTTCCCATCATTCAGGAGATCCCTGCCACCGGTGTCCTGGGATACGGTGGCAAATGGTTAGCGCGCATGCTGGGATGGGTTACAGGAGTGCTAGGCTGGACAAAGAGCTCAGGAACCGGAGCTACATCCAAACTAGAACCGGCTGTAGAGCCGAACTGTCTGAATCGTTTAGTAAATAGCAGCTCATAAAAGGGTGACGTTTAATACTAAAGGCCAGCTGCCTATAGTCATAAAATTAGAAAATTATAGAAATTAAAAAATTAAAAAATGAGATTCCTGGGTCAGAGGGATCCTCTCACAGACTGGGCTTCAGTCCAGCACTCAGCTTGAACACGATGCTCTGAGAGAGCCAGCACTAACTGTCAATTAGACAGCTTTATGTTTTCATTTTTACAGCACTGGCCGCAGAGCTGCGCCTGCATACGGCACGTCCCTGCGTTTGTCTGTCTGGCACGCTGTGTTCCACGCAGTCGCTTGGGGGGGGGGGGGGGGGCAGCGTGTCACGGGCCAGAGTCCCGCTGCGGCATGGCCCCTGAGCGTGGAGTCAGAGCCCCCTATTAGTGTCAGCCGAGAGACAGGAGGGGGGCGAAGCCGTGAGCAGGCTGCTTGATCCCGCAATGGAACGGGGGCCAGGCGTGCTGACTGGCGGGGTCAAGCCCCCTCCACTGGCGCGCTGTGTCTCCCCCCCTCCTTCAAGTCAGGGAGTGATTAATGATCCTCAGCTGGGAGCCGCTCCCACGAAAAACGTCCTCCATGCCGCCGAGGAACAATGAGGTGGTGTGTGTGTGTGTGTGTGTGTGAGTGATAGGGAGATCCCCACATCACGCCGCAAGGAAGGAACGAAGGAGGAGGAAGAAAGGATGGTTCACTTCCAGAGAATGTTCCAGAGCCGTCAAGAAGCGCTCCCCCCACCCGGGCTGCGTGAGCTGGGAGGTGCCTGCCTGTGAGAAAGTCCAGATCCGCCAAACGCGGCCCTTCCCACAGAGCCCGGCTCGTTCCCCACCGCCCCTGGCCGCTCGGGTGATGGATGACGGGGGAATGAAAAGTTTCCCCTGGAATCCTGTGGCTGACCGGGTTGGGGGTGGGGGGGGGGCAGCCATCTGCTTTCCATCCCCTCCTTCTCGCTCTCAGCTCCGCCAACACCGAACGTGACCGGAGCAGAGGTCAGCTGGGGAGAGGCCGGTACACAACTGCACTGACTGCGCAGATGGCAGCGGCACTGCAGAAAGGCACTGTAGGAAATAGCTGTCCAGGCCATTACAGTGAGTATCTGTTCAGGCCTTTACAGGAAATAGCTGACCACCCCTTTACAGGAAGTAGCTGTCCAGACCTTTACAGGAAATAACTATCTGACCTTTTACAGTGTCTGGGCCTTTACACGAAGTAACTGCTTGGCTGTTTCAGGAATTTTCTGTCAAGCCCCTTACAGGAAGTAGCTTTCCAGCCCTTTACAGGAAGCAGCTGTTCGGCCCTTTACAATGAGTAGCTGTCCAGTCCAGTCCTTTACAGGAAGTAGCTTTCTGACCCTTTACAGTGCCTGGCCCTTTCAGCGAGTAGCAGTCTGGCCCTTTACAGGAAGCAGTTGTCCAGCCCATTACAGGAATTTGCTGTCCAACCCTTTACAGGAAGTAGCTGTCCAGCCCTTTAAAGGAAGTAGCTATCTGACCTTTTATAGGAACTGGTTGACTGGCCCTTTACAGTGAATAGCTGTCCAGTGAAGTCTTTTTAGTAAGTAGCTGTACAGGCTTTTACAGAAGTATCTGTTCAGGCCTTTACAGGAAGTAGCTATCCGGCCCTTTACAGTGAGTATCTGTTCAGGCCTTTACAGGAAGTAGCTATCCGGCCCTTTACAGTGAGTATCTGTTCAGGCCTTTACAGGAAGTAGCTATCCGGCCCTTTACAGTGAGTATCTGTTCAGGCCTTTACAGGAAGTAGCTATCCGGCCCTTTACAGTGAGTATCTGTTCAGGCCTTTACAGGAAG
>JAODJW010000117.1:3519658-3562846 GCA_026777045.1 Hyperopisus bebe
ATGGCTGCGGAAAAATGACAAAGTCCCAAATGTGACTACCCACTGCCAGGCAGAGGGGGAGACCTCTGCATAAAGGCGTGGAATCAGGAGATTAATCAGTCCGCAAGCCGGACATCTTTACATGGTCTATAAATATTTGTACAGTTATTGCATATAAGGCTTTTACATTTATATTAACAGATTACTTTCACAGTTTTTAACCCAGACATCGTCAGACTCTTAAAAACACCGGCACATTCAGTAGAAATATCTCCTAGTCCAATTATTTGATATTATTTTCTACAGCTGTACTGAACATTACTAGAATATCTACAGAAATAAAATGATGAATATCTTTTAAATCGTTCAATTTGAAGAGAGGGTGACCTTCGCGTAACGTGACCAAGAGATTTATCAGATTTGGTGTAGATCATTTAACATAGTACAAGGGAACAGAGGGCATTTTAACCCCTCTTACCTGGATTCAACGGTTACTGCAGTAACCATTCTAAAGCAGAACGATGTCAATACTGAAAATAGCTAACGTTTAAGGAAATTGCCTTAGGGGAGTTCCACCCAAAAATGACAGAACATTATTATTCCTTTTTCCATCAAGGGAAATTATACTCTGGGTGTATGTAATATTATATATAGCAAGAATATTATGCACATGGTGACCTTGCGCACTTTCACGCTCTGACGTCACCGGGAACCTCTTTCGGCTCCGATCTTTTTTTTCCCAGGGAGTAAAATTTATATGCGTCGCCGTTTTTATAAATCTCCCTGCCAACTCCTGCCATATGCATTCCTGTTTATCTTCTGTCTGTCAGCTGCGCTTAACTTAAAACGGCGTCCCCACGCCGTGATTTATTCGCCCTGAAAGACATGCCCACGCGTATTCCTGTGCCGCATGCTCATCCTCGTGGCCAAAGTGATGACCTGCGGACGGTCGCTTTGCGCTTCACAAAAACCAAACATCGGATATTTCCCAACACAGCAAAATTAAACATATGAAAATATCGAATATCAAAGGCAGCCTACTTCCAAACATATTAAGCTTTCTCTATCTATCTTCAGAAAGCCCCCTGAACACATTTAACATCTTACACAACAGTAAGACTAACGACTAGACATGTCTTCAACCATACTGTATAAATGTATTCTGCATGTGTTTTTACCCCGTATGTGTTTTTATCACTCATTAGGATCTGAATATAATTAGTAAAAAAAATAGCAGCATATTAACACAAACACTGGTTGCATGTAATTCTCTAAGACAGAAAAGTGAGGCGCCAGTAGCACTGCTTGCGCCACCTGGGCCCGTGTCCTTTTTATGTCATTTTCAGGATTGATGTTCAGCAGCCACTTGCTTCCCCAGATCTTAAAGCCCACCTATTTAATGCCCAGCTGTCACGGCAGTCAGAAGGAAGCTGATGTATGGCATTAGGACACACAAACATCTAGATGACTAAAAGGACACACCAGGGCTGGAATTTAAAATGACCAGGTGAAAGAAGGAGCGTCAGGCATGCTGGGTTATTTTAATTAGCTGTAAGGGAAGAAACACGCAGAATGGCGGCATTCTGGGAGCATTTTTTGAAGTGTCTGAAAATTTACAGCCGGAAAAAGGGGCGTTCCTGAGATTGATGCCTTGGGGATTTTTTTACCCAGCATTCATCAAAATTCCGAGAAAGGGAAGGCAGGGGAATGTCTCACGTCCCTCTATTGGCATTCCTATGTGCTGTAAGTCTGTTCTGGGTGAGTGAACAGGTGTAAAGAAAAAAGAAAAAGATCACATATTAGCACATTACCATGTTAGCGCATTAGCACATTAGTATCCTATGACTTAGCGCATTAGTATTATCACATTAGTATCCTATGCCCAGCCACTTAAAGCCTGCATGTTTTTGTTCTTCAGTGCACATTGAACTTATTCACATGGATCTCTAATATGTATATTAACTGGACTGGAAGACCGTGTGTCTGTGCCTCTAGGTTTGTTGTACATTAAAAAAATATTAGAAGGTGAATGGAGCCTCTTCTACAGTGTCATTGACATGCACCTTCAGCTGACAGTGGAATTAATCGCCCTGTCGTTCCACCTTGCACCCCACCCCTTTCCGGCCCTCACTGTATGTTTTCCAGTCTTTCACCTTTCTACTCTTCTAACGCCCTCCCGTTCATACTGTCCCGACCTCACCCATTCTCTCCTTTTTTGTCCCTCTGTGATGCCATGTCAGTTGGATTTCAGTTCTGTAATACATATAGTCAAGTCAATTATATCGTTGATGTGGCACTCAACTGGGATAATGACAGCCAAATGTGCCCTTTGACATGTCGAGTGAGCGTCTGTCATCCTTTCACCCTGTCCACTTACATCCCATCAGATACATTGACATTTAATTTATTTAGCTCACGCCTTTATCCAAAACAATGTTAAGGGTTTTGCTCAGGGCCCCAACTGTGAAATTACACTCCCTACCCCGAAATATGAACCAGCAACCTTTTGCTCACAGGCACACAATCCTAACTCACACAACACAGGCCCTCTTACACCCTAAGCAAGAATCATATCCTCAGACTAATTAGCCATCCAGATGCTTCCCTAAGGACTATTAATTAGTGATGGACAAAACGATGCCTTATGAACCATTTCCTGTATTTTTTACCCTGATAGATGGTGCTCTAGGCTTGCTTTGGGGCATGATTTGAGTGTTTTGAACAGAGAGCATCATCTAGTGGAGACAAAAAGTACAGCAAATGGTTCATGAAGCACGATTTTTTCCATTACTATTTCTGAGATACTCTTTATGATGTTGCATGCTCCTCACCTGTTTTTCATAAGTGCCCTTTTACCTGAACGGGCTTTGGTCCAGCACTGTTCCATCAAGAAGGTGCCAGCTGCAGACCAGGGAATGAAGAGGGGCTACATATGGGGTGCGGCTACAAGCGTAGCCAAAGCCATGAGGATGTAATTAGCTCCACATATGGACATGTTTTGATGTAGACAAGTCAGTGAGCAGATATACTGTTTTTGGAGACAACATGATATGACGGATTTTTCAAAAGGTTTATGTGTGAGTTACAGTGGTAACTCAGAACTCAAACTTAATCCTTTCAGAACTTTGAATAGTAAAAAGTTCAGGTTCTGATCAAATTTTCCCCATAAGAAATAATAGAAAACCAATTCATTGGTTCCCAGCCCCAACAAATTACACCTAAATATGTTTTTTTTTAGCATTTAAACACAAAATGAACAGGATTAAACAAGAAGAGCATATACTAAACACATCTAAGCACATTTATCAAAACAGTAATTTGTAAAGTAAGAAAATAAATGTATCCAAACAATGTTTAAAGTTAAAAACACTGTGCGCCAACACTGTACGCCGTGCGTAACATTTTTTTCTTAATTGCTTCTAAAATTATAAAGAATGTACCCAAACACTGTGCCACCACTAGACTATGCCATGCGGTCCATTGTTTATTTTTATTATTACTCTGTATTTGTTAATTAATTTGTTCATAAATCGCAAACTTTTAGGTTGTAACATTTGTACAACTATTGGGTGACTTTTTGCTGAGCAATGGTTGCCAAAATGATATAAAGTACAGTGTATTACCTGACATTCCCAATAAAAAAAGCACTATCACCAACAAACGATACTATCATAGGCCTAATGCGAGGCTGAGACTGAAGCGTTACCCTATGTTTCCGCTGAGAGACGTGCCACGTGACTCATTTCCCCACGCTTATAAGTTATCTTAGGTCGGCATTCACAGTTCGACTTCTGAGATTCAGATCGAGTTCTAGGTTTTTTTTTTTTCAAACTAGTTGGTTCGACTTTTAAGAAATTCGAGTTCTAATGAGTTTGAGTACTGAGGTACCATTGTATGATGAATAATAGTTTGTTTGATTAGCTGTAATGCCTTTAACAGTCCTATTACAGTCCTGCTGCATTTCAGCAACAAAATGGCTTGTCTAAGGTAGCTCACTTTGTCAATTTTGTTTAGTTGTGCCTTGAAAGATAACCAATGAATGAGCGTGGGCAGAGCTACATGTGTGATTTTGCAGCCTTTGTCTCCCCACTTCTGAGGATTTCCTGTTTTAATTTCCTCATCTGCACTTCTTCCCGCTCTTTCACAGCCCCTTCTGTCTTTCTTTCTGACCTCCCTACATCTCCCTCCACTCCCCCTCCCAATTACGTGTCCCTAATTCATAGTGACACAGTTAAGCGGCTGCTGTCGGCTCCATCTGCGTCTGTATGATGGCCCCGACCTCTGAAAGGCTACCATGGGCATACAGTCCTGAGTAGCTCCCAGGGCACCGAAATATAGCCCATCCACCAAATCAGCAATAAAACCACCCCACTGATAAGCTTCGCTACATTGGTCAGGGCTCCATGCAGCTGAAGCGGTCATGACCTTTACCAGTCACCCCACCGAACTTGAGGGTCGTCGTCATGCCAACCTTAGTCCCCAGCTCCCTGGGGGGCAGGACTTCCTGTCATCATCCCCTCTCCCCCCCATCACTCCTTTCATTGGCGTCCAATTTCCCGTCCTTTCCTCAGCTGCAGGCTCGGCACATTTCCTTTGCCATTTCAACCCGCTATAAAGCTGTCACTGTCTAGGGGAGGGGGAGAGATCCATTATCAGGCCCTGTAATAATGTTTTGTGTTTTTGGAAACGAATTAGAATACTTAAAAGATCGTGTGCCTAAAAGTATTCTTGTTTTTTTTTTCCCCTTTTCCCTTTCAGGGCTCCTTTCGTCCATATGTGTCCGTTTAAACACTCAGCATTGGTGCTAACTGACCGCTCTCTGAAACGATTCATCTATCATCAGTCACACTATTGCCAGCTGGATGGCGGGACGTGAACCTTGAGATTAAAGGAATTCTCTGAGCCTAAAACATTCATTTTTAAATCATAGGGAGGCCTTTGAAATACAACCAAACATCATATATCTGTATAAAATGACCACATTTTTTTTTATCAATAACAGACACATTAACATCACTGTCCATAACTGCTTATCCAGTATGGATACAGTGAGACTGGCTGCTATTCCAGGGAGCTCAGGGCACCAGGCAGGGGATGCCCTAGCTCTGACGCCAGTCCATTAACCACATGACCATGCTATTTATATTCCATAATAGGTTAATAAAGAGATGAAGATACTGACAGACCGGGTAGTAAATCACTCGGCAGATTTAAATACGACTGACTCAAATGGAGCTCGTTCACTATAATTTGACACTATAATTTGAGGTACTTTAATGGATAAACAAGAGGAGTATGGTGGTAAAAAATGGGGCACATTTCTGTGTAAAGCTGGCAGCTCCTGTCCTCACGATACAAATGCATTGCTGAAAGGTTTTCTAGAAAGACAGCAGGGGCTTGTATGACAGTAAATATAGACACACGGCCGAGAATATTTCCCAATCTTTTGCCCTCGCTCATCTTTATGCTATTGACCAGTCCAAGCAACCCGCCAGTATTGGCAGACAGTATGTCTTAATTACAGATTAATTAAGTCATTAGCACATTTCTGACGCTGCCAGCACATTGGCCCTGTCAAGGTTAATTACTGCGATGTGTTTATTTTTCAGTCCACGTCTCTGGAGGGCCGTCACAGGATGCTTGTTTTCATCTCTGCTCCTGTAGGATCCCTTGGATGGTCCCTTCCACCATGCACCCATACCCTAGCGCTCCCTCTCTTCAAAAGGCTGATCCTGACCTTCAGTCCATCCATTCTGTCCATCATCCAGTCACCACTGCACTGCAGCACTGTTGAAAGGACATGCAACCTGGATAGTGCTCTAATGGGACCTGATGTTTGGAAACAAACTCAGCTCAGGGGAGTTTAGCCTACACAATGTTCTGAGGGCAGAACAAAAAATGATTGGTTCAGAGAGATAACCAATCAGATTGAGGCAGGAGGCGGGACCAAGACATATGATTGGTTGGAGTCCATGTCATTAAAAAACCTGCATAATTTTCTTACTCCACAAAACAACCAGCAAGCACATACAGGTTGTCAGGAAGGCCTTCAGGCCTGAGGTGTTGAGTGGATAGCATTAAGAATTTAAATATCTAAGCAACAGGAGCGGCGACTATAAAATCTCAGGTCCGAGAAGGGCAGCTGTTCTTCATGTAAAGGTCAAATCATACCTCACTTTTCTGCGCGCACTTTCGGTTGCGGACGAGGGGATGCAACAAAAATTTCGCCTGCAGTGGTTAGCTGCAAATGATTGCTGTTAGTGTGCATGTAACCCAGATCTTCATGTCTAGCAGAAACTTTGCGCATCTACCTGGCACGTGCGAAACAATTGATTAGGTATTTCTAATAGGTCAGCGGTCAACGACAACAAGAGTAGAATAGTTGTTGTAGTATGCTATGGTAAGCATCTGAATGAAGAGGGTCAGAGGTATCCACATATATAATGTTTAATACAGTCTAGATATTATACCAAGGTATACAGTTTTTTAATAATCACTATTTTGGCATTTTTAAATCTTAGCAATAAAAACAGCCAGTTGGTGGGGTCCCAGCTAATTTTGTTATATGGATTTTAAAAATATGCCTTATCACTCCTGCCCAATCCTTGACTAACAACTTTGAAACTTCATAAAACTTCACCAGTTTCACTACACGGCTTGTACTTGTGTTTATTGTAATACAGCTACCCCCTCCTGGTCTGGTGGAATATGCAGCAATCGCAGCCATCTGCACCCTCAGCCAGGTGCAGCAAGAGCACAAGCTGCCACACAGATGACCATCCCCAGCCCAATAGCGCGCACAGAAACGTGACATATGAAGTAGGCTTAAGACTGTGGACTGCCCTTTGGATTAAAAATCCAAAATTCACATCCAAATCTACCTGCCATTGATGATGAGAGAAATCATAAGGGACCTGCCTTAAGAGAGAAACCGTGACCGAACACACCTGGTTACAAGCCGGGGAGTGCTTTGTTGCCTGCAGAGGTGTATGGGAGCAGCGCATCACATCGACCATCTCACAGCCCTTGCAACCTGCTTGTCTTCCACTTGAGTATGACTTCCTTGCTCTTCCACTCGACAGAGCGACCTGCCAAAGTGCGCGGTGCTCGCAAACCTATAACTTTATTTCTCTTCCCCATGTTTGGAAACGATAGCAGGCATCTCTGGTAGCCACCAAGACTCACCTGTTGTGGTGAGTATGGTGTCCCACTTGCACACTGGGCAGGCTCCCTTCACCGATCATTCGCAGGGGCTTGACCAAAGGCTCCACGATACGTCAGAAAGACGGAAATAAAGGAAAAAGAAAAATGACAAGGTCCCATTCCGTCACCGGCGGGGGGAACGGCCCAAACTGATGATTGATTTCCACTCCGGTGCTGCAGCTCATCTAGCCCCTGCGCTACCCTCGCTCCTACAGACAGGCGGCTTTTAATAGTATTAATGCCGGCAGAGCGGCGTGACAGCGGCAAACAGACAGATATATCAGGCTGACGATTTCAGTGCCGCGGAGCCGCTAATGGATACTGCCGGCCAATCATGGCCGGGAAGGGCGCGCGTGTGACCTTGTGGGCCGCCAGCATCCCTGGCCAGGCTTCTCGCCGTAGATTGATTAATCGATTGGCCAACGCGTTTCAGGAAGGGGAGGGGGGGTGCGGCCGTGATTAATGACATGGCCTGGGAGCAGATTGCATCACAGCGCATCATGCAGGGGGACGCCGGGGGCGTGGGGGACCTTTTCATCTGCGGCGGCCTGTCGCTCATTCATTACGTAGCTGTCACCTCCGACTTTAGCGGAAGGCTAACAGAAGGCGCCAGCAAATTCCTCACGCCGTCACCCCTGATTGGGGTCAACTGGAACAGTCTTGCATTCTAAACAGCGACAGGGCACATCACTCCGGCCTAGTGTACCATGCTGTTCATTATTGTAGGCTGATGGCGCCCCCCTGTGGAGTAGCCAGGGAAATGCAAAGGAAAAAAACCCTGCAGCCTTAGAATTTACTTGAATTGCTTCAGTAAATATCACACTGTGAAAAATGTCAAGAGCTATGGGCTATATGAACTGCTTCGCATAAAACATCTGCTTAACCAATAAATAATGTGTGTGACAACTGCTATTTCTGCCAAAATTAATTTTGCTAATGTTTCTTTTTCCTCTGGTTTTCATGACGTGAACACATGTAACATGTGATTAACAGACTAGTATAACTGGTTAATTAACCAGATCCACACGTCCTATTGCAATATCCATTGTCATTTTTTTTGGCTGACACTGGATAAGTAAATAAAAACTATAATCTGACTTGACAGGAGTCTCATTTACATTCCACTTCAAACTGACAGAATACCTCACCACCAATAACATACTGAATTAAATGTTGATATCACTAGTTCCTGTGCATATATTTATGGCAAACTATTCTCCAGACACTAAGGATTGCCAAAAGACCCCCAGTCAGAGTGACTCAGTTTTATGCTGGAATTTGGCAAAATTTTCACCTTTATTCTTTGGTTGTGAACACTAGGGGGCACTGCAGGTGTGTCGAGGTAGCGGCAGCATCTCCTGGGAGCGGGTCAACCACAACAGTGAGTACCAACCCATATGACGGCCCGTTAAAACACTTCTGCTCCAGCTCCCCCAGTGGGAAACTCATTTCATAGAAATATGGCAATCGTTTCAACACTCTGCAGCACTGGAGTGATTCAGATTACTGGAGGAACACTTAAAGCACATAAAAGTAAACACACAAACCATCTAGAAAATCGAACCGAAGCACAGCTCTCGGTGTGTGCCATCACCATGACAACAGCTGGCGAGTCTGAGATGCTGCATCAGTCCTCACTAAACACACACAACATGCCAGCCTCTGGGTCATCAAAAAAAAAGTTCATCCCTTAATCATCATGTAATAAGTCCGTCACGGGACGACAACGCGCAAGATCTCGATGGTCGGCGCAGGCTGGGATTGGCTGGCGTCAGGCCCAGCCCGCCCCCTGGGGCCCCCGCCAGTCCCAGGACTCCCAGCGGACTCTGGCTGCGTGCCGTGCTGGTGCCCATATTCGAAGTGGATCCGCAGTTCACCAACCCGCGACTGGGGCAAGATGTCCGGAATCCACTCGATCACAAAGGGAGTGGGTCCCTTCTGTTCTGGTGTCGAAGTCCCTGCAGGGGGATGAGTTTGCATGACAGATACCGCCATTCTCCATAACCACTGACCCAAGACAGGGTTACAAGGGGGGCTGGAGCCAATCCCAAAGAGTCCAGGGCACGAGATACAGGAGACACAGGATGGGACGATAGTCCATCACAGGGCAAACATCCAAACACAGTCATACATACACTATGGGCATTGTGATTTGAACCTAGAACCCTGGAGTGTGAAGTTACAGTTGTACCCAGATTCTTCGGCGTTTGCTTATAATCTGCCCCAACATGCGGGGCCAGTGCAGCTTGCAGGGACACCCACCTACTCTCAGGAAGGTGCGAAGCTCCAGCGGCCGGATTGTCTGTGGTCGCTCAGATCGACCATGAGCATCAGCCACGGGCTCAGGCAGCACTTCCGGACAGCGGAAAGGTGAATAAGAGCCATCACGGTTCTTCACAAAACTCTGTGTGAGCTCCAGAGGCAGCTGGCAGGGAAGTGGGAGAAAGAAAGCAGGTGTGACAACCACAAGGACAGAGAGGACGGCCGGCAGAGAAGGGAAACCACAACCGAGAGTGGTGGGGAGTGAACGGGTGGGGAATGGGGTGAAGGAGAGCACAGTTGGAAGAGAGCGGTCAGGGAGAAAGCAGAGACGGAGAGAGGAGTCAGGGAGTGGAGTCAAGGAGAGAGCAGTCAGGGAGAGAGCAGTCAAGGAGATCTAGGCCAGAGAGAGACAGGTTGAATGGATGAAAACCCAGAAAGGAAATATAATAATCATCCAAATAAACACACAAAAGTCAGAACAAATGGGAGAAAAAAAAACAGGATTGGGGGCAGACAGAAGGCGGCCCTAACTCGGGAGACAAGAAGCGGGAGTGCGGCACACACCTCGGGCGTGTCGAATATTCGTTTGACGTGCAGCAGGTTGGTGATGTGCCAGGTGTACTTGGAGAAGGTGCCCAGGGGGAGGGCATCGCTCCGCACGAAGGCTGCCAGGGACAGAGCGACACGTCAGTCAGGCGGCCCTGAGGGCTCTCCTTCTCTAACGTCCTGTGTTTGGTGTTACAGGACTCTCCTTGGCTTACAGTCAGCATACCGCAACGTGAGAGAATACGGCACAGATCATAGGTGGGGGTGAGGGGTGTGCCAGTTAAATCCCCACCACTGGACCCCCCCTGCTTCTCTGCATACCCGTGGTGGAGTTGGGCAGCCTCCTCTTCTTGGAGCCCAGCGAGAGCCTCTGCTGCAAGGCATTGAAGAAAGCTTGGGGAATGTGGAACACCAGCGGCTCTGGCTTTCCTGCCGGTGACATGGGGACGTCACTCTCTACCACCCAAACCATGCATTGCCGTGGGGCCCTTGAGGTCTGGGGGGCCCCTGCTGGCCACAAACAGTCACTAGACTATATATCAAATAAATACATTCCTTATTTAGGAGATTCTGAAGCAGCAATGGTCTGCTAAACGGTTAGTTATGATCCTCTAACGGAACTTGCTAGCTATTTTTTGTTTTTGAAGCATCTGTGGGGGTGCTGGGGGCCCCAAAATGACTTTTTGAATGTGGCCCACAGAAAAAGCAAACCAGCGCCTGATATCCATGTTACAGTTATTGTTCAGGGCCAGCTGCAGACACCCGGACTCTGTGACATTCACTCAAGGCACGAACATGGGTTCATGCTTCAGCATTACCTTCATTTACTCAATAGCATAAGAGGGGCCAACCTTATCATTAGCCAATGATATGTATTGAATCAGTGAGTGACAGGGGAGGGGACACTCCAAGGGCCAATCAGCTTTCAGCTGGGGACAGGGCCCCTGTAGCCCTTGTATATGCCCTGTTTTGAGTCCAAAGCAACACAAAAGAGAACCAGATAATCCACAATAAATTCTGTCTCTCAAAGAGTCAAGTTAGGTACAGGGGCTGTTAGGCTGAGCTTCCAACAAGTGCAAGATCGTCATGAGAACAAGAGCTCTATAAGCTCAACTTCACAGCATCATTAGCCACGGCTGCCAGACGTACCGTCAAACTGGAAGTGCATGGTCTGGTGGATCCTCTCGGTGACGCTGGCAAGCCACTGCTGGAAGGAGAGGGAAACATGGCCCTCGTCCACAAGCTGGCTGCCTCCTGTGGGGGAAGGATGTGAAGACGATGTAGGCGAGCGACGTAAACTGTGGGAACAAGCCAGAAAAATGTCCATCATCACAGGAATCGTGGCGGAGGGTTGAGAACTCACCGGTGCTCTTGAGAACGGCAGAAATGGGATGTTTCCTCTGAGTGGGTCTGCGCAGGTTGCTGGGAAAATGGGTCTCTCGGAAACCTTGGAGGGGGGACAGAAACAAGAAGATTCAAGCTGAGATGTGGGCCCAGCCAGAAAGGGAGAGAACACCCCTATCTGTATGAAGATGGTACTGGCCAGGGGAAAAGCAGAGAACACTCCTCTCTGTATGAGGATGGTACTGGCTGGGGGAAAAACAGGGAAAAGCCCTAAAAAAGTAGTAAACCCCAGGCTAATTAACTCCTCTGGGCCAGCTCACGAAGCAGACCTAAGCACCTTGGACACCATTCTCCAACTCGTGTCACACGGCACTACGGCAAAGGTGCACCAGAAATCCAGTCCCATCTTCAAATGACCCAAAATACTTACATCAACCATCATTTCCTTTCAGACATTAATCGCATTTCATTTTCAGTAGGGGGCACCCTTACTTAATCCTTTTCCGACATTTACTAACACCAGCAATTCGAGTTACACCCTTCTTTCCAAGACCAGCCCTTGCTACATTTTCAGATTTTTTTCCACATTTTACTTATTTAGCAACCCTGCAATTCGAACCAGCAGCCTTCCGATCACAAGCACAGCCTCTTATCCTAACCTGCTGAACCACATCCCCCCTGTGTTTCTTTGCCTACACTGTCTACCTTAATTGGAGTAACAATATAGATTATAGAGGAAAAAATATAGATGATGGCAGCCTTGTCATGCTTTGGGCCTCATAGCAGAACATAGCAGACACAGAACATCATGGAGGAGGTGCATGAGCTCACCTGTGAGGGTCTCGTTGATTCTTACCCTCTTAGCCCTGTTAGGGGTCACAGGCTCGGCTGGCCGCAGGGGATTAGGTGCACTGAGGACAGAGCAGTCAGCATTCGCCTGCCCACCTACGTACGAGAAACACACAGATACACAGATGGAGCAGAAGTCTGTGGGAAACTATCACCGTGGGAAACCGTCGCCACGGTAAACACACCATGCCCAAAAGCGACAGACGACGATCCTGCGTACCATTGTAGCTACAGCCAAGGAAGTCGGCGAACTCGGCAGCCAGCTTGTCATCGCTGGCAATGGCGCACACGCATGCGTAGAAGTGGAGGCAGGGTTCCTGGGCTGAGGGGGAGGTGGAGGAGGAGGAAGTAGGAGGTGCAGGGGGCTTGGGAGGCAGTTGGCCCTCCTGCTCCTCATTCGCCCGAACCCCAAATCCTCTCCTTGGGTGTACAGCTTGACAGGCACAGTGGAAGTCTGCCGGTGACCTCTCGCAGAGAGGGAGATCTGCCTTCGTGGCCCCTGGCATGGAACCCACAGTGACGTGCAGGAGCCCGAGTGGGTGCTGCTCACTGACGTGGCACTTAACCACCAACGTGCCACGGGACACACGCTGGACCAGGGGGCTCGGCGACTCAGTGGCGAGCTGCCACACCTCCTCCTTGGCCCAGACAGGGGCCTGCATGGAGTCTAGCACCGAGCTCTTGAGCGGGAGGGGGGTGGCGTCCGTCTGGCACTCCATGGCGCGCTTCACATGTACGCAGGGGCTCTCGGGCTGCTGCTGCTGGGGGTCCGGCCCTTGTCCCGTACCGGCAGCCTGCTCCTGGCTCAGCGCCTGTCCCTGACCCTGTCCCTGCCCCCGCAAGCACGCCGGCACGAAGCAGCGGCCGAGGCTGATGCGCGTCAGCACGGTGCCGTCCGCCGTGGCGATGGCTGTGTCTGTCACAGTCAGCTCCACGAAACCGCGCTGCTCCGCGCCCCTCCCTCGCTGGCGCAGGGAGAATACCTGAGTCACCGCTGCCCCCCCACCCCCACCATCCCCATTTATTACCAGCCGCACCACCTCGCCGCCCCCTTTCTTCAGCCCTGCCATGCCGCCCGCCCCCACCGCACCGTCGCGGAAAACCACCCCACATGCCTTGTTTTTGCAGCTGAGGCCGCGGGTGCCGTTATAGACCCCGCATCGGGGGCATCTGCGAATCCCACGCAGGGTGGCTTTGCCCAGGTTTGACAGGAAAGCGGGGGTCTTCCTTCTGTCCCGTGACTTCGTGCCCAAACTGAGGGGGGCTGAACTCTGCGCTGCTGTGGGGGCCATCACCATGCCAGTTTCCACCAGGGCACTTTCCATTGGAAGATACTCTGCCTGTTTCCAAATAATAGAAAGTCATTGACAGTACTCATAATTAAATTTTTAATAGTTCTTAATTAATATATCTTTATTCATGCTTACTGGCACTGGAAATGAACCAATTATACTCTTGTGTTTAAGGTAGGCTTATAAATTAAAATACTGTATTGTAGACAAATAGAAAGAGTGGCTTTATATAATCTACTTCATCGAAATAGCTTTAAAAAGATTTAATAATGGTTTATAAGGGCGCGTCAGTGCATTAGAAACCGCTGACAGCTGCTGTTTTTGTGAATAAGTGCTTTCGCTGGGACTGATACTGCGGCTGTGCATGAGGTGAGCAGCAAACAGTGACATAGCGCTCCGTAGTCCCGTACCTTTCACCATTTACTCGTATTGCATGCTGTGTTATCAAAATTTTACACATTTCCCGACACTAGATACACGTTTTGTCTGTGTTCTGGCTGTAGATTGAGCTGGACAGTTAAAGGCAGACAGTACTGTGTACCGCCGATGTCGTTCACCTTTTGCCTTGGATTTGGAGGCGCATTTCTGGCCCTTCGGCCAACGGGACATAAGGCTAGCAGCTCCACTTGGTATTACAAACCATTAATGGACTGTCGGCTTAAACGTTTTCAACCCCACTTTTCCGAGATGGTGCTGCGCAACCCGTGCCCGTTCAGGATTGTGTTTTTTCCCGTAATGCATACCTGAATTGCAACACCGAATGTCCTGCCGCTGTATGGTCGATTTTAGCTTTGAAATGCTGCCTTCTTCCTCTAGACCGTCGCCATTGCTTCTTACAAACGCGACTTCGCTTTGCAGTTGTAACGGGCCACGGGGTTGGGTTATCCACCGATCACATGCTCAAAGGGGGTGTATATCACTTGAACAACGAATGCTGGGAACTGCAGTACGACGCTGACCGGAACTTCAGTTTCTATTTTGTAGCGACTATACAATTTAAGGTTAAGAATCGAAGCCTACTTGCAACTTTTTCCCTTCTCTTACAGGCCATATATATCTACAGCTGTAGTGGCACGTATACGAGGTGTTATACAACAGACCTCTAGGGGACAGCCCTGTTTTGCCTAAATCAAATCACAGTACAGTGTATCACTTGAATGTAGTCAGTCGTATTACACAACTGGTAACAAAATCCACAAAATCGCCCATTTATCACCACGGAAAAAAATAGCTCAGGCAAATTTTATAGGTATCAGCATTTTAATGGGACAAAGCAAGAACATATTAGAGTAGCATAAACATTATCAAAACTGCCCCCACCCCCAACCCCCCAAAAAATTCTTCAAAACATATGGTCTTAAAATATTGTTAGGCACTGCCTACTCATTGATCTGACGGGTTGGTTGTTTTTTTAAAAAAAAAAAAAAAAAAAAAAGTGAATACGGTAACACAAAGGTTTCATCCAACTTCAGTATTAAAATTTCTGCAAGGGGCAAGAGTGCAAAATTTCACTTAACCTTCCACATTTAAGACTAATTACTAGTTCAAAAAATTATACACAGAATTGCTTTGTTTCTATATCACTCTCCAGTCAAAGCCTGTTGATTGAGACTTCCCAGAAGAATCAAAATTCACACTGTATCAATATCTGCATGAGCCAGGATGCAACAGTGCTGCTTTTTGTTTTTTTGTTTGTTTTTTTTTTTTTTTTTTTACATTTTATTAACCCCCAATACACCCTTTCCCAAAAAGAAAAAGCAAGCAAGCTTGTATAATCAACATTTTCCTTTATACAGTTTCAGAACAAACAGATTGTTTGGTTATTTACATTAAAACAGTTCTATAAGCCCTCCAAGAAACAAAATTCAAAAGGAAGTGGAATGCAAAACAATTTAAAATATCTATAATTTGTGTAAGAACAAAAATTTGTGAAAAGATAACCAAGAATAGTATTGTGCAATATCTGTCTGCCTTTAAAAGAAAGAAAGTGGCAGTAATCCCTGCAATTGGTTTAGTTTAGTTTAGAGAAACAAAAATTGAGCATCTTAAAAAAAGAAAGTTGACATTTTGTTTATTTTTTCCATTAACATTTCGCATGATTCACCAGTTTCTTACTGGAACTTTACAAATGTTTTATATCAGTCCAAAAAATGGCAAAATTTCATTCTCAGCAGGTAAATTACTTTAACCAAAACAAGAATCTCAAATTATTTTATTTTATAGCAACTTTAAAAATGGCATAGTCCTTTCCGTTAAGCTGAAAACCACGTTTACGTCTGTCCAAGGGTCGGGCACCTAGTCCTCTGTGGTGGTAAGCAATGGTTTTCCTTCCATATCGGGGAGAGGAAAACAAAAAAAAAAAAAAAAAAAAAAAATGGGGGAGGTGGAGGGTGGGGTCAAAGTACAAATTGCCCACCCAGCCCCCAATCAAAATCCTCCCTCCCTCCTTAATCACTGCCACACGCACCCACACACACACACACGCGCGCGCGCACACACGCACTCACATACACAGTCGTAACTGTTAACTGATGCAGTGAGGCATCCTGGGATTTTGGAGGCCTGGAGCCGCCCACCCCCATATCAGTGTGTGTGGTATCCCGTGGTGCCCATGCCCGACTGGTTTGCTAGCACACTGCCATTCACTCCCTGTGCTGGTTCCACCACGGCGCCGTTACTGACTGTGCCAACGCCTGTCCACCCAGCACCTGGCTGTATGTGACTGGAATGGGGGGGGGGGGGAGAAAGGGGGTCAAAAAACAAAAAAACACCCTTAAGGTTAGAATGAGGACTAAGTCAGGACCATGACAATTCGGCACAACACATCACACGACCAGCTGTGGCAAAGCAGACACTCCAGAAAGTCTAGGATGCAGAACATTTAAATACAGAAGACGAACAGATTAAGGGGCTCCTTCAAATAGGCACCATTAGAGAAACATAACAGTAAGATACCAATTACTAGAATTCAAAATAGCTTATGGTCAAACTGCCTTTAGAGTAAATATTTGTTTTACTTTATATAGCTGTCAGACTTCAAATCAATTGGATGCAATGATTAAGATGTCAACTAAAGTAATCAATATGTTGGCATTATTAAGCAATAAATTTAAAGTCCCAGAGGGCATTTATAGGACCCAACTGTGACCCTCAGTTCTGAGGAACTACATGGTGCATCTTTGCAGGGAAGAACTTGTGGCCAAGATGTGTTCTAACCTACTAGTTAACAACTGCAACAGCTCAAGTTCGCTTGGCACCTGTACGTAATGGGGGGGCTGGGGTAGTAGAAAAAAAAATCATGTTAATTCCCTGCCTTTGTATGCCGTGAACCCTACAATCTCATTAACTATCATAACACTGCAGCCCTATTGGGAAGAGCATTCACTGTAACTGGTAGGGTCTTTAAAAAATTAGGATGAAGACAGACCCCTCCCGTAGTCTGCACACTCATGGGGAGTGAGAGTGTTTGTGCAATGGTGGGACTTGCCGTGGGTCAGGGAAGAGAGGCCTTGCTGGCACAGAAACTTACTTGAAGCCCTGCTGGTTCCATGCTTGCCCATAGACGCCGTAGGTGGGCACCTGCCAGCCATTGGGCACATACTGGCCGATCTGCTGGGCGTTGCCATACCACTGGCCCCACTGGCCATAGGGCTGGGCAGCAAAGCCCACCTTGTTCTGCTGCAGGGGGGAACCGGGACAGACAACGTGAGGCAGATCAGATTAAACAAGACATGTGACAGCCGAGGCCACCGGAAATGGAGGGAACGGCACCGATAAAGTCCCCCACCTGGGGCACTTGGGCTTGCTGCATGGGGTTCACCATGTCTGTGGTCTCCTTCCCCCAGTAACACTTCACCACGTGGCCCTCTATCGAGGTGCCATTCACAGAGACGATGGCGTGTGCCGCCCCCTCATGGGAATTGAACCTGAAGGAGTTTAAAGCAACAAGACCTTTTAAGATCACGTTTCTGCAAGATTAAATGTGTGAAACACCCCATCAGGATTAAGATAAAGAGACTGAAAAAGGCAGAACTAAGATCCCCCAAAAGCAATTCAGACATGTAAAGGAAACACTTTCTGCATGATCTACATTTGTAAACCAGGTTTTTTTTTAACTTATAAGCCAATGAGATCCAAGCTTACACAGGACACACGGTCAGTGGATAAACCAATCTTACAAAAAGTCTGATCCCAAAATTTCACACATCAACTAATATCTAAACATAAGCTAAGAGCAGCCCAGAGAAGCTAAACCCCGACATACCAATAAACCGACGTACCTCACAAATGAATAACCTTTGTCTGGAAAAACTCTGATTTCCATGATTTGTCCAAAAGGGGAGAAAGTTTGTCTCATCAGTTGCTCTGAAATCAATGAAGAGACCGAGATGAATCAAAGCCAATGTGCCTATGACAAACAAAGACATCATTGGGGGGAGGGGGGGGCGCAACGCAAATACCAGTGAGGCCAGAGGTGACACCTCCACAGTACACAGTGCAATTACTGGGGCTAGACTGGTTCACCACCTCCTCAAAAGACAGGTGCTTGGTGTTACCTGTGAGGGGGGGAAAAACAATGGTCAGTATTTCACAGCATGGGGCTCGTATCCCCCAAGACGTCCGCAGACACTCACTCTCGTAGGTTGTTTTGGGAGCAGGGGGCTTTCTCGTGGCCCAGTTGGTCCGGATCTGTCTGCCGCCCAGCCACTGGCCGCCCATCTGCTGGATGGCGTTCTCCGCGTCCTACAACGAGCACAGGCACAGGAAACAGTGACCGTCACACACCCGAAGCACAACTCAGGGTAACGGGAGCCTCCGTTCACTTTATAAAACGGAATAAACATTTCCAAATTTATGCAGACAAAGCATGACTTGGCTTTATTGGATTGGTGGGGAATCGGTACTAGGGGACGTACCCATTTGTTGAAGAAGGACACAAAGCCATAGCCCTTAGATTTCCCTGTTGCCATGTCTTTCACCACACGGGCATCACTGTTGAGGAAGACGGATGTTTAGTCACGCAGAAGGACACTGCGGGGAGGCGCCCAGGATCTCCATAACTACACTGGGGGGGTGGGGGGGGCGCTGCTCCGGTGCACTTACGATATCCTGCCAAATGGGGCGAAGGCTGCTTTGATGTCATCGGTGGTGATCTCTGGGCTGAGGTCCCCAACGAACACATGGAAGTGATCTGGGATGGGAGGGGGGGGGAACAGCTATGTAGATGTACGGATGTTGTTGGTACACGGCCTGAAACAGGGTTTCTTAATCCTGGCAATCCATTCCGTGTGACGGCTTTAATTAAAGCCATCATTTCTGCATGTCAAGGGAATCCATATTTGCTCATTCACAAAGACAAAATAAAGGCGTTATAAAATATCATGTAAATGCAGCAGTTCAAGTTCTCTCCAATTATTGTCACAGCATCATGTATGACTGATAAAAGTTGAGGGAAAAAACCCACTAATCCAGTTTGATCCAAGATCCCCAACCAAAATTTTGCCCAGGCCCAGGACTCTATTCTCACTACAGGGAAAACTTTGGCTATAACCCAGTGGGCTGTCCCAACCATGGAATGCAAAATGCTTAGGAAAATGTGGACACTTACTGCTTGTGTCTTTTTTCTGGCTGCTCGGTGTGGTGGCCCAGTTGACCTTAACCTCCTAAAGCAGAGAGAGAGAGAGCGGGGCAGCGCAATGAATTCTTCACCTGTATCCCACCAGCTAGCAGCCATGTCAGGCATCAAAAGCTGCCTCCTTACACACAATGTCAGCTTCTGAATGCAGTGAGCAGAACCTGATCACACTCATAATTCACTTTGCTGTCTAGTGAAAATTTGGAATTTCTAGGAAGTAAAAAGGTCTAAACAAAGGACTTACAAACAAGCGAAATTACGAACTTGTATTACTCCTCAAATGGTCCTTCAATACCTGTTGAGGATAAAATATTTAAAACTGAATATATGTTTTTGGAGCTGTATTCGGTATTCTTAAGCTATAGGTTTTGCAAAACATGACAGAAATGGGAAAATGTAGAAAAGGGCATTTATGGTGGAAGAAGTTATGTGACTTGACAGAACTGTGTAGTTGAAAAAATAAATTAAAAAAATAAATAAATCATGGAACGTCCTGACAACCACCCAATTAAACCAAATCTAGCTGCCAAGATTTCTAAAGCCTAAAAGGAAACACCACTGCTGTAATTCAACAGGGAATTCAACACAACCCCGGACATCGTTTATAGAATCTAGTGCATCATACAGGCAACCTTAACAAGACTTCAGAAGGAGGGGGAGGAAAGATAGGGAGGAATACAAAAAAAAAAACACTTAACATGGCTTGATATCCACAGACAAAATTAACTCAAGGAAATTACAAACTGAAAACTTGTGGGAGTTTTCCTAGATTAATTAAATGAATGTAGATCAACCAAACAGCCTTTTAAACACTCTGCCCTTAACACAGCAATGTAACAGACAACTGAATAAAACCTATTAAATGTTACATGCAATATTACCTGTATAAATAGTGGCACTGGTTCATAAAAATAGATTAGATAGATATTAGAACTGCGTGTTTATAAAAAACAGTTAAATCATACATAAATACATTTTCCTTTTGCATTTGCCGGAGAGTTCCAAAAATCACATAAATTAACTAAAATGCAATTCAAAGACAACCCTACCACCCAAATTGCTCACTAACCACTTCCAGTAGCAAACGTTACACGTTTATCGCTGTTACATATTCAAGTGCCTCTCTACAGGGTACAATGACATATACTGCTAGTTATAAAACTGGTGACAGAATAGATGACATTGAGCACAATCATACACATTGTGCTAAAATAGCATGTAGAATGTTCTGTATATAAAGTATAATCTAACAGATTCTTGAAACTCACTTAACACTTGTTACTGTACTTACCTATTGAATCTAGTTATATGTAATTTGCTGTGTTGCGCAAGTACTGATTGCTGCCCTGATTTAAACAAGTCCTGATATTATACAATGACACCAAAGCCAAAAGTTTCACTTTCACCTAGACTTCACATCACGGTAATTTTTTTTACAGTGACACCTCTTCTTGTGTATGACTTACTGAAGGGGAAAAAGAAAGCTTTTAAACCAAAACTGTTTCCTGTGACAGACAGTTTTAACTGTTTAAAGCAGAGCAGCACAGCCCATAACAATGCCGTGCACCCAGTGATCCCTTGCTGCCTCTGCATTTGGCAGAACGTTAACCAAAATCACTCCCCACTCGATCCGACTCACCCTTTAGATACGATAGCTTACCTTACCCATTATTTTACGTCCGTTCATGGCAGCTAGTGATGCAGCGGCATGCCGGTGCTCGTAGAACTCCACAAAGCAGTAAGGATCATTACCGGCCGTCTAGGGGTAGAAGGAGCACCATTAGTGGGCTAGATCATAACTGAACGGGCAGCAGCGTAGCCACCTATTTAACCAGTGCTGCCCTCATGAATTCCATATCATCCACTGGGCTCTTGGCATTTAACAATTAAGTTGCTCACATCTACAATCATTTTACAGCTCTTGCATGGGCCGATCTGACTGAAGAGCTGCAGGATGAGCGCCTCTGTCACATCGCGGGACAGGTTCCCCACGTACCTGGGTCAGAAGGAAGAGGAGAGGTCAGGCACAGGTACATGATTACAATAACAAACCTACAACCCAAACAACAAGACGAATCACAGGGATATTTTAATGCTAAAAGAGCAACAGTAGATAAGCTATTAGGAAAAATAGATACTTCAAGAAGGCAAGGGACTGTAAAAATTACATTCTATACAATTAGGAAGGAAAATCAGCTTCTCGTTTTCTAAGTTATAAAATGAAATACGATGATTGATAACAGTTAATGCCACAATCAAAACCTACGACGATGCCATTGCCTTACTTGGTCGGTGAAGTTAGAGACCTTTTGTATCAACACAAATATACGTACATGTTGGACACCACAACCGAAGATCAAAATAAGACAAAAGCTCCACCTTCACTTCTTAGAAAGAGAAAATGGCACCGATCCTTCTTACAAGAGAGACCGGGTTAACTGGAAATCGACACTAATTTGTATATACCTGGTGGGGTGATAATGACCACATTTTTGAAGGCATTAAACATGGTAAACGAAAGACAGGCCGCCTAACCACCGTGAAAGGTGCCAGATCAGACTGTATAATAAAAGAAAGACGCGTAACGTTTAGTGCCTCCACCCAGACCGCGGCGTTTCCCAGTACGGCTTCGAGCGGCGCGGGCCGCAGAGGTAGCTGCGTGCAGGACTGGTAGGAGGAAGACGGAGGAAAAGCAACCCGGAATACGAACCCCGCAAGGAATAAGCGTCTAGCTCCAAAAAACATCACGGCCCAAATGGGACCATTACAAGATCCATTTAAGGACCGCAAATTTAGAATGAACAGCCGAAACACGCGGCTCTCCGTTAATGGAGGTGCGCCAGCTTCAAAATCCAGGCAATTTTTCTGAAACTGCTATCCGTACTGTCCCACATATTACCCTTTACACGTCACGCGGAATTCAACGCGTCTCCCCAGCTCCGGGGAGGCCCGAAGTGCGTGTGCGGCGCTAGCCGAGCCTGGCTGCTAACACCCCGTTTTTCCCGGAAAGCCGACCGCAGACCGCCGGCCTGCTACTTCCTAACACCTAGCCGGGCTACATCAAGGCGATCGTGGGGTTCATCAAAACCAGCACCAGACACGGAACCGACCAGTGGGCATTTCACTATATTTTTGTTTTAAAGGGAGCCCAAATGAGAGCCTCAACGTCCCGTAACCGGCCAACTGGCTAGGTCATAGTGGCCAAAACATGGTCGCCGACGGCCTTTTATCGTCGCCCTTTATATATAGGAAGTTAGAATAAATTGCATGTCAGAGCATACACACACAGCTCGCGTGTTATAAAGTGTCACATTTGCGCTTTTGCCCAAATCGACGCGATTAACGCCGTTTCAGACCTGCTTCGTTTCCACTTAAAAAATGGACACGTCAAACTGGCGCACCCCCCCCCTTCCGAACCGCCACCATCACAATGCAGCGACAAACAATTATCAGCGCCAAAATAAGGTAACTCCCGTCAAACCGGTGATTTGTCTGGCAGTGGGAGGAATGGGATACAAAAACACACAAACAAAAGAAAGGGAAAATGCCTTCCCGTGCACAATGGTAACAAAGATTCACATTTTATCTAATACATACAGAGTCTTGGGCTGTTCGTCTTCCATCATATTTTCTGATCGAACGAGAGACCGAGCCCTGAGAGACAGATCCAGGAAAGCCGTGAACTTTTAAGATCGCCTTATATAACGCGCCGTCGTCGTTCACGGAATCGTCTCAGAAGCGGTTTGTGGAGCACACACGACCGACGCCGCCACCTCTGGTAGCTCACTCCAGCTCTGAACAATGGAATGGCGACATAAGATGGCGGAGGGATCGAAGCGGATGTGCTAGTGCGCGTGCGCAATGATCTCATGCGAGCTTGCTGGAAGGGAAAAAGGAAGGCACATCCAACGGGTTAGTACTTGTTTAGTTCAAGACTGACAGTTACCTAAAAACTTGGGCTGAAATTGCGGTAATAAAATCTTGTTGTACTTCTTGTATCATTGGGCAATGAATGTATACGTTAAACAAAACTATAAATTTATTTCATGCTTCTTAAAATGAAAACACCGTGCGCCGCCCGGGAATCGAACCCGGGTCGCAAGAATGGGAATCTTGCATGATACCACTACACCAGCGGCGCTGTGATGTGTAAAACGCTGGTTGTTTACATAAGAATAAGAAATTTTATTCCCTAGGTTGATTTTAGGATAACCAGTAGAGTCGTTACCATTTCTCATCGGTTCAATATTTTGATGGTAGGTGAAGAATACGAGAATTACTAATTGTTTTTCAACGAAATGTACTTCATACCAGAACGGTTTTATTTTAGTAAAAGAGACTTCACTTCAAAAGAGACTTTACTTCAAATGAAGTAAAAAACTACAGAAACTGCTAAGGGCAGATACATAAATATTAATGATGTATGAGAAAAAAAATGTATGCAATAAAAATTTAAATGATCCAGTCTATATATGCATATAATAAGACAACGTCGATATGTCAATGATTTTTCATGTCTACAGATACATCTTAAACAAAACTAAAGAGTAATATATTAGTTTAATAAAAATGGGTCGCCTGCCCAGATCTGAGTTGCTACAAACGCTGAGCATCAGATGGCAGTCTAATACTACAAAAAGAAATTGGGGTGTCAATCATGGCTCGGAAAACTTGTTCAGGCAATTAAGACGGCACTGAGAAAGCGATGTTTCAAATAAAACCTTAAAATATGTTGTCTAAAATAGTTTTAATAGCACAGACACTGAGCTATACTGTCACTACTTTATTTTTATTTTCATCAGAGTTTACGTGCAAACGGATTTTGTCATTGTTTACATTTTTATCCCTTTCATAACTGCAAGGTTGGCTTCCCGCCCTATGCTGCCGGGGATAGGTTTCAGCCCCCTGCGACACAGACTAGGATAAGAGGTTAGAAAGTGGATCAAATGATTTATTTTACGCTCCATAAACACTGAGAATATATGTATTTACCGCCACACACAAGCCCAGAAGTTCTGCTGTCCTTCTGCATTACTCAACTTTTCATTGGTTGACGTCACGTTCAGTAACAGGTTATTTGCACGACCCCATACGCAGGGGCTTCTGGGAAATGTTGTGCCGTGTGCTGCAGATGCACGGTTTGATTCGCTGAAACTCTCTAAAAAACTACAAATTCCGCCTGGCTGTTCGAGAGGTTGGTGCTTGCAGGCTCGAGTCGAAGGGCTTTCTTTTAAAGGGAATATCAAGGTTGTTTCGGTTCAAGGAAGAAAAAGCAGGACGTGTGGTATGTGACAGATTTTCAGTTCCTTGTATATTTTTCCTTGCTAATTATACAGCTTTGTTTCGTTATTTCCAGCTCTTGAGAAGCCAGTGTATGAATGTTTGCATTCCGTTCAACGTTAAAACCCTTCTTTAGCATGATCGCTAATAAGCTAGCTTACGAAAAACATGCGTCTTTCTCAGTGATTTGGAATAGCTACGTACAGCTGTCAGTGCACTGTAATATTCTATTAAACATTCAGTTCGTTATTATATGTCTGTGTTGATAGCCATGTTTGTCATATAGTAGCAGTATTTGTCACTGTAAACAGATGCCTGGACAGCTGTAGGTGGACCATATTTTCAGGTATTGGTTTCAGGTATTGTCAGTTGTCGGTCTAGTTAATTTTATCCTTTACGACCTCAAGGTTAATTGGTATTACCGTTTGCAGTTATCTAGCTACTTAACTACTGTGTTGTAGTCTAGAGCAATTTAACAGCCATGCAGCCAAGTTATTTGGATGTTTAAGAAAACGTCTCCTCATGAAGTATTTTTTTTCTTTGCTTTGATGTTCTAGTGTACTATTCCCCATTTTCCATGTAAATAAGAAGTGATTAATATATAATTGTAAGTAACAGAGTATTTTATTCCTGCAGTTTTCATGAATGTCTTGAATACAGTTTTTTTTTTACTTCTTAGCGAATTCTTTATACTTTTTGCTAATGCACACCTTAAATATCTAAGCTACCTTCTCCTGTCGTTCTCTTGTTCCTTGTGACTCTCCTTGCCCTTCCTCCCTGCTCTTCTCCCTCTGTCCATCTTTCTCCTCTTCCAGGCTGGCAGCGGCAGCTTGTCCGATGGTGCCTGTGGCGTGTAACGTGAAAGCAGCCCTGCTGTCCTTTGCCCCCTTTCATGTGCCCTCCCTGTGTGCCCTCAGCTGCTAGCGTCCCCGGCTGCACACGTGCATCTTGTTCTCGCTCTGCCCCCCCAAGGCCTCCATACCCCCATGCTTTGGATGCAAAGCCTTCACCGGCTGCCCAATGACTGCCTGGATTGTCCTGCCCGTCAGCCTCTCGGCCTTCTCCATCACGGGAATATGGATAGTGTGAGTACGGCCAAGCCGGGGCACATGCTACTTGGGCTGCTGACTCATAGCCCCGTCAGAGAGAGAAAGGAGGGTGGTGAAGAATAGACTTGCTTTTGTGACTGTGTTGTTGCAAATGACTGAATTGGATGCTTTGAAATACAAAAGACAAGAAAAAGAAAAACTGATCATTAAAGAGCAACATTGTGATTCAGTGGGTAGGACTACAGACTCGCATCTCCACAGTTTTGAGCTTGATCTGGACCCCAACTCTGGTCTGTGGGGTTTCATGTGTGTGGGGGCTTTCTCCTAGTGTCCTAGGGAGCTGGATTTATTATCTCTTGTAGAACTCCAGGAGGTTAAATGGTCTCCATTAAACTGCCTGTTCTTGTTCTGTGGGGGTATTATAACCTAGACTCTTGAAAGTGATTAATTGTCATTGTTGACACACCACAGTGCACAACAACAAAATGTGTCCTCTGTATTTAACCCATATGTGTCAAAGCAGTGGGCATTGTTCACTCATAGCAGTGTCATTTAGCACCCAGGGAGCAGTGCGTGGGGGCGGTACCTTGTCGAACGTACCTCGGTGGATTTAAACTAGCAGATTTCCAATCACATGCATGCTTAACCATTAGGCCACTATTTGCCCAAAATAGCGGATGTCCCTGGGTGGACTCACACCACCAACCTTTTTGGTTAACAGCCAAACGTGCTAACCAGTTACACCACACAGTGCACTGATTGTTGCACTGAATACCAGTACGTTCTCAAGAGTGAAGTTCTCTGTAATTACATCCATAATACAAAATTCTGGAATAATTTTCATTCATTTATTTTATTATTTTTTTTACATGTACACTTTTTTTTTTATCTTTGCAGCTATGCAATGGCAGTGATGAACCACCATGTCTGTCCTGTAGAGAACTGGTATGTGAAGAGTGCATTTTCAACGCCGTCAATGGTAAAAGAAGCTTGAGAAATCGATCGTTTGCACTTGCCTGTTGCCAGGTCCTACAACTTGACGTGCGTGGAAGAGACTGCCAAGCCAGGATTTCCCAAAACCTGCTGCACTCTGCAGGATATCCCACTCATCAGGTCTCCTTCTTGTCAGACTTTCTTGTTGTATCAGTGAATCGATTATTAAATAATGTGCTCAGGCATGGGCTGTTTTTCATTTAATGTTAATTGAAAATTAGCATAAACCACTCAGCATCCAAAATGTACAACATTAATTTGGAAATTGTGGGCCTGTTCCTCCACTGTGCACATGAGGCTCTACATGGAGACAGCCTTTGCTTTCCCATGTTGTTGCTCTGTTATGCTTACTCGCCTTGTAGATGAGAAGTAAACTCCTCATTTCCATAACATTGTTCTCTTGTAGTAAGTGTGGCTCATTTCCCCCCGAAAGCTGTCTGTTCAGCCTGATTGGCAACGTGGGAGCCTTTATGGGTAAGGTCTGCTTGCTCTCTCGCTCTCCCTCTGTCTGTGTATCTCTCTCTCTCTTTCAAGTAAACAGATTTAAGTGCTTTGTCCAGGAGTCTCAGGAACATATAAATACAGACTGTTAGTTAAAGCAGACAGTTTTCTCAGTGGATATATTGTTTGCTCTTAAAAATCTTGATTTTTCCTCCCTTCATTCTCTGTAAGTGAAACCAGGCCATTTGAAACCTAGTCCTCTAGAAATATCTCAGTTAGTACCCAAAACCCCTGTTTAGAATCAATCCTCATGTTAAATCACAGGGAGGAAGTTAAATGCTTGTTTTCTGAACTAAGTCAGTGCTGCACCCTGGCCAGAAACTTGGTGTGTGATAGCCAGAACACACCACTTTGAATCTGTGCAAAAATGCAGCTCATCTCCCAACAGATAAATGTTTTAGCTCTATTGTAGACCATATATTTATTATGTATATACATTTATAAGTATGTGTAATGTTTAAAATTAAATTTAAAAATGGGCGTGAGGACCTACAGCATACGGCCAGACAGGGGCAAGAGCTAATCACCTTTTTTTAGCTGAAGTGAATTGTTTCTTTAGACTGGCTCTGTGATTCTCACTGTCATGTCCGCTCCATCCAGTGGTCATGGTGTGCCTGCTACGGTATGCCCAGGTCATCGAGCACAGCCACCGCTGCTGGATCAACACCAGCGCCCTGGTCTCTGGCTTCACTAATGCTCTGGGTCTGGTCATGGTGGGAAACTTCCAGGTGAGCATGGGTGGGGGCCAGTTTGGGGGTGGTGGGTGTGTTTTTCTAGGTTAAGTATCAGAACATAAGTGTAGTGGGTAAGCATGTCGATTTGATGATGTCTGTTCTAGTCCCTCCATTGGATGCTGTTGTACTGTTGAGTCAGGAATTGTACCGCTTCTTTTCAATAAAATATTAGGTTGTATAAATGGGTAAAGTGTTATTCCCAGGGTTCGAATTGACTTGGTATGCATGTGGATACCTTCTCCCCATGGGAAGAAAAATGACAAAAAAAACACACCCCCTTTGAAAATATTCCATCCCCTTAAAAATGTTCTGTATAGTTTCAGTTCAGGACCGAAACACAAGGACTTGATCACCATCCACTTTAAGATATTCTACAACTCAACCACTTAATAATAAGTGTATCAAGTAGCTTTGCAAAGAAACAGGAATGGTAATTCCAGAGGTGTGGACGATGGGTAGACTTGTTCTCAGTTCACGAGCTTGGGGATTCAAGCACAGATGGCGATATTTGATCAGGCAAATGCAGAGGCTCCTAAGGTGCCCAACAATGGCCCTAATTCTGTGCCAGACGAGCTAGAAAAATAAGGCTTGTGAGCTTTTGGCCATGGTATTGATAACACATCTGACACTCTCTTTGGTTTCCATTTTGTCCTCACCTGATGTAAAGTCTTTACTGATTAAGAGCCGGTCTTGTGTTTTTTTTTTTTTTTTTTTGTTGTATCTGGACTTTAGTTTTTAGGCCCAGTAGCAGTATGGAAAGGGGCCATATGTGTTATGTTTGTGTCAGTGTAGTGTTGTGGTATATAACGTAATGAGGCGGGGTGTAGCGAGACTGGTGTCTTTCCTGACTTGCCCTGTTGACGTTTCGTCCTGATTGGCTGTCGCTCCAGGTGGACCACGCCAAGTCCCTGCACTACGTGGGTGCGGGGGTGGCCTTCCCTGCTGGTCTGCTCTTCGTGTGCCTGCAGTGTGTGCTGACATACCGCATCGCTGTCACTGCGCTTGACTACTGGATGGCGCATGTCCGTGTGGCGCTAGCATTTGGTGCCCTTGTCTCCTTGGTGCTCAGTATCCTTCCTAGCTTTGTTCTCCCCAGAACGTCTAGGCTGCCTGGTCCACCTTGGTCTGAATGTAAGTGTAGTTGCAAGGCTTGGAGTCATAGGGCGCTTTTCCACCGCACCAGGTACCACACTTTCAGTACCTTCATAAAGTACCAAAAGTATGGTACTGCTTTTGTGTCAGTTTTCCACTTGCGTAAAAACTGGTATCGGCGCCAAATGACATCATCAGTGACCACCCCTGACCTGGGATTGTTCGGTGTTTCGCGTGTGCCCCATTTCTTCCAAGTGGCTTGCGATTATAGCAAATACTTTTTTATTTCGAGTCATGTCATCCAAATCCCACTGGATCTGTTTATCCAACCATATGGCGATTAAAGCCTGTGTTTCCTTGTTTGTCCATCCTTCCATTTTACTTTTTTTATATTTTTGTTTCTACTGATTTTTATTTTGTTTCTCGCTGTTCGCTGTGTGTTTCAAAAGATGGCGGTTCTATTTTGTGTTTCAGCGGCAGATTATTTGCATAACCAGTCGACAGCAAATACATTTGCAAGGCCCACCCCGAAGTACCGAAGTACCTGAGCTGGTTTGGCACTTTCGGTACTGGAACTTTCAGTACTGGTACTCGACCGGAAGTCAATGGAAAAGCAAAAGTACCATACTTTGTGCGGTGGGAAAGCGCCCATAGAACACTAAACCTGGCAATCTTTACAGTTTTATCCTTGTCCCTTTTCAGCATTGCCAAGTATATGTTAAAAAAATGTTAAGTTTACCACTGCTGCTGCTTTTGCATGTGGTGTGGCATGTTTGTGATAAATCTTAACAAAACTGAGTAAGGAGAACAGGAGAGCAAACAGGAACTGGTTATGAAAAGACATTCGTCTACCGCAGTGTGGAAATATTTTGAAACTAAACAAGCGATTTATTGGCACTGCTTTGTGTCTGTTGGCACAACTCACGACAACACCACCAACTTCTGTTTGGCTATATTTAATTATATTATATTATATTTAGGTCCTAAATATCGCAAAAACTTCAAATATGTTCAAAAATTAGAACTTTTCCCAGTTTCTTTCAGCCTTACTCAAAACACACAAAACATTCACAAAACACCTAATATTATGTGGATGTGTACCATATTATGGAGATGATGCTACAGGGTTAGTCCTCATTTTAACAGCGATTATTTTGAGATACATGAACTGTAGAAAGTAAATTAAGAAACTAAGTCAAAGTGAGGAGGCTAGGCTACTCTAGACACTAAATGGGACATATCTATGGCTCACGTTGTCTGTCATACCTAAATGTCTTTTAAGACATAGTTGCATTGCAGTCGTGCCATGGCGATATTTAAGTTCTTTATTGTGAAGGGATTCCACACAAATGATGCTTTCGCTCTTTGTTTGGACCCTCGTTTGCTATGCGCCTTTCTTCCTCCATCTGCCGAGTAAAAAAGGCAGATTTTGATCTATTTTTTAGAGTTTAATCAGATTATTGCGACAACTCTAGTTTTCATCAGTTATTACCATAGATCTACCTGTCATGTCTGACCTGTAATTAAATCCCATTGATAATTCCTATGATTTCAGGATATTGGTGCAGTTAACTTTGGATAAAAATGGGGAAGGGGAGGGTGGATAATAGTTGTCTTGACCAGTGACAAACAGGCCTGCCAACAAATTAAAAAAACTCACTCTCCACAGTGTGGGGTCCTCATATCTGGACTGCTGTGCTCTATCTGATGTGGGCTCAGATAGCAGTTGTTCATCTTTGAGAACACTTCTAGCCTGTTTTGAAAGCTTTGTTATGTCACATCCACGCTTTGCTTTGTTTTTCCTTCATGTCTCACTACAGCCAAGTATGCATTGTATCGAATGATGTTTTTGATTACTGAAACCAGAACTACCGACTATCAGCTATTACATGTCAGTAGATGCATCTAAACAACTGCCGTTCTATTATAGGATAATCTGTAGAGTCATAGTAAGTTAATTAGTCACATTAAAGTAAACACCCTGTGATTCATACTGTAGAAAAATACCTGATCACATTCAGCTGGTAGACTTTGGCTTGGTGGCCTTACCAACAGGTCACACCAGTGGTTTCGGGGTGTTCTCCTTGACGGCACCTACCCTAAGGTGGTATCTTCTTCATCCACGAGAGCTTCGTCCTCCAGCATGCCGCTGCCATATGCGAGTGGGTCTTCACGGTGGACATCCTCGTGTTCTACGGCACCTTCACCTACGAGTTTGGTGCCGTCAACAACGAGACCTTGATGGCCGCCTTGCAGCACAGCCACCACAGGGGCTCAGGGGTGATGATGGGGGCCAGGGGCCGGCCCGGGACGCTTGGGGCTGGCGGGTGTGGGAGCAGCGGTGCCAAAAGTCTGAAGTCACCAGGGGGCAGCAGTACATCAACCCACCTCAACTGCAACCCGGAGAGCATTGCCATGCTGTAGCCTGGTATTCCTGGTAATCCCGTCACATTTCTTTACCGTAATTCTTTTACTCACGGAGTGACATGATTTGTCTCTTTGATTGGGTGTTCCCTGACTGAAAGACAAAACATGTAAATGAAGGCTGTTTCTAATATGTCACTGGATTTCTGAAATTAATTACAGCTGAGTAACGCAGGTACAAGGTGGCAGACTATTAAAAAAAATGTTGAGGGAAAAAAAATAGGCCTCATGATGGTCCGAACATTTAAATTTTTTATAATGGGTTATTTTATTATTTTTAATGTTTTTCAAAGTTAAGCTATCCACAAGGCTCTCTGTTGCATAGTGTTTGTTGTGGCTGAGGTCCATCTCGCAACTTCGTATTAAAAGTAAGGCGTATGAAATAATTGCATATGATATAATTTTGCGTCAGTATGGGCCCCAACCCTTCCCTTAACGTTGTGCGGGGGGAAAAATCGCACGCCTTTGCCAAACCAGACCTGAACCCTGCCTTTGAAGTCGACAAGAGGCCTTGTTAGAGAGTAATGTGTGATATTACTTGGAAGACTGGCTTGCATATTGACACCATTTATTCTGTTTGTAAAGAGGGTTTATAAGGAAAGCTTATATTGCATATACAATAGAATATAAAGTGATAAACTAAGTGTTCGTTCCAGAGTTTAGTTTCCGTGCACAGTTTGGAATGATGCAGAGTGTTTCGCTGTTTTAGGCTTTTGATTCCGTGTGGCTTCCTCACACCTAGGGTAAATTGGTTTGGGTATGGGGTCCATGCAACATAATCATGATTTATGTGCCAAGTTACTGTTTCCAAGATTCGTAGCTGGCTGTATGTTTTGGGTCTGCTGTAATGCAATTTAGGGTATCGGTTTGCACCCTCAACAACAAAACGGCTTGATAAGTAAGTATTTTTGAGGGTTGCTGTGTTTTTGAACTGTACGCGGTCAGCGGGGGTGGAGGGGGGATAAAATGGCTACACTCAAAAAATGGCCACTTACACGGCCACTTACGGGACCGGCGGTCACAGGTCGCCTCTCCTGTCGGTGTGTGACATTAAAAATTATTATTATTATTATTATTTACTTCTGTGGAAAAGTTGCATATTGAGAAAGTGTTAATGTACACATTTATTCTTGTTCTGAGTGGATGCTGAGTCTAATATTTTTTGCCCAGACTTGGCTGCTTTTTTCGATTTACTGTGTTGCCTTTTTCATCTCTGTGTTTGGCGCAGAAGCCCCTCTGTTCACACTGCCCACACCGGTCCTGCGATAACATGTCAGAGCTGATAATTAGTGCCGGAGACTGCATAAAAGATGCAGTCAGAGTGTAATGTTTCATTTAGGGCAATTTATTTCCAGTGTCGGTAGAGCTTTCAGACCTAATGGCATTTGAAGGCTCTGTTGGTGGGTGAGGCTGAGGATTTATCTGACTGCTTAATGGAGGTTTAAAGACATATTAAGTGTAACTGTACCAGATAATGCAGCAATATTTAACCCCTGTTCCTTCTCATTGGGTCTGATGTCCTCCATTGATTATGGTCACAGTGTTTTTGGGCTCCAGGCTGGTTCCTTGGAAAAGTAATGTGGCCACGTTATTTTATGTATTCTTTCACTGTTTAGAGACCTCGCCACTGTGACTAGCAGTATGAGCGCGTTGTAGGTGAGATCGCTGGATAAGCGATGTGGGCCTTTGTTGCTATTGCGCCACCTAGAGGTCCCTATATGCCGGTGTAAGTGACAGCTAATTGCTGGATTGGGGATTTGCGTCCAGTTGGTTGAGTGTCAAACGAGGATTTGTTCAATTATCTTTATGTTACTAATGGTTTTAGAATCAACTTGTTGCTATGGTGTTTATTCCAGGCATCATAACATCGTTTTTTGGCAAATATTGAGCGCCAACAAAGAAGCCTTTTTGATGTCTGGAGTATGGCCTACCTCTCATTGTTTGAGGCCGTCTCTGAACAATTGAAAGGGAAACCGTTTACGTTGTGGGTCAGAAAATTTTAATACGTGCAGGGACACATTTGCATGTGTTTTTTTTTTTTTTGTCGGAACCCCACCCTCACACATGCAAACAACTGAAATGTTCGTATGTCTCCGTATGTCAAGATTTTGTTTCCTGTTCACTAATACCTGTGGTTAACTAGGGGTTTTTGTTTCTTTAAGAATACAGAATACAATATTTAAATAGAGAATATTTTAACAGATTTTAGTACACTGATCAGTTTTTTTTTATGTTATGTCGTCCTCCTCTTGATCTTGATTTTGCTTTTTCAAATGTAATGTTCTGATTTATTACTTTTCTCCAGCAGTGCAGTATCTGCCTGTGGGAGAAATGCGTCATGCTTGAAAGAACTTTATTTCCGCATTTGCCATCGGTGACATTCCTCCATGTTGTCATGTCGCTGGATCTGCCGCATGGCTACATTTCAGGCGAAATCCTCAAGATTTTATGTTCGGGTTGTATGTGAGTAGCTCGTTTTTGTCGTTCCTCTGTTCTGTGGAGATCCAGAGCCTTTGTACCTCAGAAGGCCATGCCCTGTTGCTGGGAATCCTGTGTGCCCCATGTGAGGGACATCCACACCCAGTGCTATTATTTATCATCTTTGTAAAGCTGCAGGGGTCCTCTCAGCATCAGCTGACCCGTCACTCCGTAACCTGTGTGACCTCCATATGTGCCGACCATCGGGACACGTTTTACAGTGTGTGCCAACTACTCGCACTAATTAATTTTACTATTATTATTATTGTTATTTTTATCACCACCATTGTGATACAGCAGTTCTTTTTAAATATTTTTTTAGGCATTTTAAAATCTGTTTTTGCACATGATCATTTGCAGCTCACAGCGATGACCTGGGGAATGGGTTTGCATGTTAGATGGTGCACTAATTGTTGGCTTGCTGAATACAGGTGTGAGCGAGGACACGCCCACTTGTGTGTAGCACAGCAAGCTGACGGGAATACAAACTAATGGCAGTGTAATATGACTAATCCGATTTTGGTGGGTGGAGTTTTTAATGCTAATTCTGTCTGTATTCTTTCTACTTTTAAATGGGATTTAAAAATTAAGTTATTGGTGGTTTTATTTTTTACTTTTCTTTCATCTTGGTGTAATTTTTTTGAAGTTCTATCATGAACACCAAATGTCAAAGCGTTGCGTTACATTATATTTTTCTTTCCTTTTGTAATCACTTATGAATGTGATTCAGTATTTTTTTCTGTTGCCAGATTTCTATTTCAGAATTCAAATAAACAAACAGCATAAAGAGTAATAAAGTTGTCATTTTTTCAGTCCAGTGACCTGGCATGATGGACAGATCTGTGAAATATCCCTCATTGTGGAAATTAATAATGCATTTTTTAAAATCCTCTTTCTTGAAAAGTAATATCAATTGAACCTCTCTACTGCAACACTGTTTGTATCAGAAAATAACAGAAAACACGCATGCAATAACTTCACCATTGAAAAGCACTACCAACTGCTCTGTTTGCACCGTGATTTAATGTTATAAGGAAGTATAGAAGTGTTACTCATTAAGCTGCTCCAACCCTGTTGTTTGGCAGGATTAAGTCCACTGTCTATCCTCCATTGTACTAGAGGAGTGTTTCCATGTCTGTGGTTTTTCAGGTGAGGTTGTGGCCAGTTTATGCTTCATTTGAATGGGTGGGTTATAAAACTAATTATATACAGTAGTCAAAGTACTTGAAGTTGCTTATAAACAATTTACATCACATTACCAAAGACAGCAATTAAGGAGGGTTTGAAGAATTCTTGAATTTCCCCCCAGGATCAATAAAGTCCATTTTAATTTTAATCAAACTTGTGAAATGGACAATACTGCACTCGTTTATAGTACAAAGGATATATTAAACAACATTTCAGTTTTATGTACTATTCATAGATAACAGAAATTCAATGACAAACAAATTGACCATTTGAAGAAGAAATTTCCAACATTTTGTGATGAGACCGCTAGTGACCTAAAGTCAGGCTTCCTCATCGTATGTTACAGTACAGGGAACCAAAACTCACTCAGTAATTCAGCAAAGAAGCTTCCTTAAATTTCCAAAACTCACTATGTTTCCAGAAATGGTACTCGCTTATAAATGTATCCCGTGGACTGTGTTTCAGAAATTGTACATGGATATTCTATGTAAGAAAAAATAAACGGTCCATATCCAATTGAGCTGGTTTTGAAGTTTATAGTGAGTTTATGCTCTTAAGATGTTAAGATGTAAGTTCGGCTAGTGTTTAAAGTCCAAACAAATAACATGCTTGGACAGAGCACTAACATTGGCTGTTGTACTGGTATTTAGCTTTTTGGCGTTTATGTCTATACACCGTACACCTCTGGATGCAGGGACATTTGATTTGATTACATATATTTTGAGCAACAGAACATTATTAGAAAAAGCGGCAGTGCTGCCGGAATTGTAACAGCATTGTACCATTTCACATTCAAGTACAAGGACCCCCCCCCCCTTCTCAAGGGCAAACATAGAGCCCCAAATTTCCACCCATCTGCCCTTTTCTCTGATTCTCCATGTCAGCCTGCCCAGCTGACTTCCTTAAGCTCTCTGCTAGGTCCCACTGCGTGACGTGCTGTTAGTAGCATGCCTGCTCTCTTCAGCTTCCACAAGTTTTGATTCTGAATTGTGCAATGCTGTGGCTACCACGATAATGAGGATTACCACCACAACCACACCAATAACTGCAACCAGCACCTTTATCTTCCTCAGCTGCCATTGGGTCTGCTTCTTCACCTTCTTTGATGTCCTGGAGAAGACCTTGCTCTGGCGAGGTGGTAGGTGGTCCAGCCAATAGCAGCAAGAATGCAGGGAGACAAGACACACCACCGTTAACATAAATTTACAAAACGAGAGGAGGCCATTCAGCCCATCAAGCTCATTTGAGGAGAATTCAACTAATAGCTTAAAGTTGTTAAAATCTTATCTAGCTCTGATTTAAAGGGACCCAAGGTGCTACACTAACAGGAAGACTACTCCATACTCTAACTACACGCTGTGTAAGAAACATAAAAGTCTATCGCAAGTGTCCAATGAATTTCTTTGTACGGTTTTTGATACGTCATTCTCAAAGAAGAAACGCAATCCAGGCAGGCTGCGTGTGCATTCACAGGGCTGCTAAAAATGTGGTGAAATTGTGGATTTAGAAACTTGCCGTTTTTCTTATAAAATCCTTGTGCAATCAAAGTCGGGCCTAACTTTTCTAAAATAATGTTTTGATATCTTCAAATCTTATGTTCCTCTAACGAGGAACTGATGCAATCACTAAATAATAAGACTATCTAAGGCTATCTAAAGACACATCAGCTCAAATCACATGTCCATCTTCCAAAAGCTTATGCTGGCTGGGGGTCACCACAGGGCACAATTTGGAAGGGTACATTCATACACTACAGATAGTTTCGAGACACCAGTTAGCCTAACTACATGTTTTCATACTAGCTTGAGCAAACCCATACTACATTGGGAGAATGAGCAAACTCCACAAGCAGAGTAGAAGTGGGATTCAAACACCCTTGCCCTGGGGGCAACAGTGGTACCTGCAGAGTCTCTGTGACACCCAGAAAATCATAAATGTTACACAAACGAACCTTAGGATCATTTCCAGGGTTCTGCTAACTTCCCTTGCTACAGCTGATGTCAATGTTCATAATATAAAATGTACAATCAGATTTAATGGGAGGTTCACCTGGAGGAAATACTGCCTTAAAAAAACATTCAAATGTCTGTAAAAATATTCTCTGGATAACTTCATCTAAAGCCAATATTCTTGCCACAACCAAAAGAGTTACATGTATTGACAGTCAGTATTGCAGCATGACAAGCTGCAGAATGACAAAAACAAACAAAAAAAAACAAGCTTGATATCTGCAAGTTCTATAAACAACACGGCAAAAATTCCTGCAAGGAGATCGGACTGATATTACTTCAGCTACAGCCGTTTTTTGATAAAGAACATGCCGCTTCTTGTTGGATTCAAATTTTGCTTCTGAGTATAGATGGAATTGCAAGGGTGCTTGGTGTCTCTCCCTGGCAGAATGGGACACCTGGCAGCAGTACAGCCTGGACAAGACACCAGTCCATTGCAAGGCATATCCATGCACTCATGCAATCTAACACTGGCAGCAATTTAAAGAAGCCAGTCACTATGACTGCACATCTGTCAGTTATCAGAGTAAACCCATGAAATACAATAATGGACAAATTAAACATATGCTGAGAGAATATGGAATTCAAACACCCAGCCCTAGAGCTGTGAAGCAACACTAATGCACTCCAAACCTAAGCATGTTTTGACCAATCAATAAGGAAACAATATTTGGCGGATCTGTTTTTTTTTTTTTTTAGATAATTAAAGGGGATGTTAGAATTTATGACATTACCCATATAATTCATGACGGTCAGTCAAAAGGGCCACATATACAGTCAGGTCCATAAATATTGGGACATCAACAAAATGCTAACATTTTTGGCTCTATACACCACCACAATGGATATCAAATGAAACGAACAAGATGTGCTTTAACTGCAGACTGTCAGCTTTTATTTGAGGGTATTTACATCCAAATCAGGTGAACGGTGTAGGAATTACAACAGTTTGCACATGTGACTCTCTTGCAGAGTAAATGTCAGTTTTAGTTCTACAATCACAGTGCTACAGTATTTGGACAACACTCCAGTCCCACCTTCACACTGAGATCATTGGCCCGGTCTTCAAGGTCCAATAATTTGCCTGCCCTCTCCTCTTCCTTGTGGAGGTTGTCAATCATGATGACCTTCACTTCCTCCACATCATCCAGAACCTGCTGAATGTGACTGGTCCCGCTCACCTAGCAAGAGCACAAGAAAGTTATGGTATAGAGCAGACGCTGCCAATCTTATCCACAAAGGGTCAGTGTGCCGGCAGGTTTTTGGGTTAAACCCAAATATGAGGACTCTTCAGCCAATCAGTCCTCTAATTAGTAATCAGGGAGGTGCAGCGAAACAGATATGTCTAGATAAGATTGGCCATCCCACCATACAGAATGAACCTGGCCATATACTAATAATCAAGAGTGACACTGAGTTTGGTATCGAAGTTCGGCTAGTGTTTAAAGTCCAAATAACGTGCTTGGATAGAGCACTGACATTGGCTGTTGTACTGGTATTTGCAAATATTTAGCTTTTCGGTGTTTATGTCTCTTAGTACCATTGTGCTAAAAAGATGGAAAAAGAGCAGTAAATGAAAATTATATTAATAATGATGTGTCGTCAACCGCACGAGCCCATGTCCTAAAGTCATAACTGAAGACATGACTTTACGTCACCTCTGTTTTCAGAGCAGATTTCTCAAACACTCAAGTTGCATGTTTTGTAAACTTGGTGGAATTTATTATTGAAACGCTTCCGTTCCTACCTAGGAAACGTGTTTATAAGACGTTTCCGCACGAACTCGTTTTTGATGCGTTTAATGTAAGGTAAAATCCTATATTCCAGACTTTTTCTCAGTCGTTATGTTTTGTCGCAAATGTAACAAGCCATTGTAAAGTCATTATTTAAAAGCTGTTCATACGCTCAAGGTGCAACATCATGCCTTAATGCATTTCCTTCCTTCCTTGTGCCGGTAGATATTTCCCGTGGATATTACAGTTGCGCACATTAGGGGATTCCCAACGAATGTAATTCGTTTTTAAAAGACCTGTAACTTCGGCTGCTTCATTCGTCATCTTATTTTAAACCCATCGAACTAATTAATAAGCTTATCTCAACATACGGTTTTGCTTTAATATGTTATTAATCAAGTACACAAAGCTGAGTATGCGATTATGTCTCTTGAATACGCAAACAATTAGGTTAATTCGGTTTAGAACTACCAACAACAATGTGGATCATCGTCAATTTTTATAGGCTACCATGTCCAGATATTAAACAATGAAATATTTTACAATAAACACGAAAAATGTAGGCTGATAAAACATACGAAGGCGCATATCTACTGTATACCTCCAAGGTGATAGTGAAAGTAAACGTTGTAAACCTACATAAAAACTACAAGGTCAAAAGTAACACATTTACGTTCAAACATCACGCAGATACAGGCGTGTAGTTAAGATATTACATATTTTTCTAATTTTTCAGATTTCAGAACGAATTTTTCTCACCATTTTCTCACGTCGTGATAACCGTCTTTCTCCTTGTTTATTACAAATCTGTCATCGGAAAGACTGACATGAACTTCGCGACATTGGTCAAATACCATCCGTATGCCTGAAATGGGAGGGAAACAGACAGGCAGTGCACACCCACTAGCTGAAGGTAGCAAGGTATTAACCTACAGGGATACTGTCATTGAAAACTCACATTTTGAAATACTTGGAATACAATAGACTTGTTTTGTGAACGACACAGTAGAATAGATCACGTTTTCTGCGTCTGCATGTCTGAATAGAAGTGAAGACAAAGATCTCAACGTTTAATCACATTTTAATACTCTAGACCAGAGGTCACTAACAGCCGGACCGCGGTTCGGGTCCGGACCGAGAAGCTGTCCCATACGGACCAGGACCGATAGCCAAAACAGAAAGTTGGGATTTAAAACCTGAGGGGGCGCTTCTATTTTAATCGGCGCAGCTTTTGTAGTCTTTTCGGTAGTGGTTTAGCAATGAACATCAAACGCCTTTGACCGCCAAGCAAGACGTAGTTCGGCGTGTGCAGCCCTTTGCGCTAACGCGCCATTAGTGTTAATAGCAGCAGCAACTAAAAAGCCGCAATGTTCCTAAGAGTTGCTGATCTGTCCTGAAATCATAAAGCTGAAAAGTTTTTCAAACACAGTATGTATTATATAACGTTGGATGAATAGATATAGTTTATTGGTGACTTCGTGTTCTTTGAAGTTCCCGCTTTTTAAACAACTGTATAAAGTAATGTTAGTTGTTATATAAATCAACTCAGGTGAAAAAAAAAAATGTTTTCAGGGTTGCCAGATCTCAAGCATCTGGCATGACACTCACGCTTTCAGATATACTATATAACAGTCTAGGGAGCTGGGGAAACACACTAAGGGCTTGGACAACAGGGAGGACGGGATGGCCAGCAACACCTGCTGGCTAAATGGGGGAGGGGCACACAAAAGGTTGAGGAGCACAGGTGCTGACCCTGACAATTTATTGCCTTTTGGAATTATGACCAATGAGGAACAATACTTCATCTCACTGTATAACCCATGCATCAGAGCTCAGACGACAATAAAGATACTTTGATTTTGACTGATTTGATTTCCTTTGACAGTTGAAAGATATTTTTGGTGATTACTTAACATGCTGTACACCCTTCACACAGGGCACTGGCGTCCAATCCCGGGCAATCTTTGCCCCCAGTGTTGTGCTTTCTCATATAGCTACCTCCATGTGACTGGACAAGCAGCTATTCCATCTGAAAAGATGAGGATGTGTACGCCTGAATGGTAGAATGGGTAGAATAGATGGTAATATACAGTGACTAAACTCAGATATGAACAAGATCAAAATATCTCAAAGTGGGACACTGGGATTCCATCTGTAACCAGGACAGTGTTCATCTATAGTAAATCAGTCCTACTTACCAAATGATATATTGTATAAATTACCAGAATATTTTTAGGGTCTATTTCTTAGGACTAATTTATATCTAAAACAAATTACTGTACTACTAACACTGAAATAGTGTATACAATGTACATATTAATTCAAAATTATGTAGTTTCATTTCCAAGTCACAAGTATATGATACAATCCTGTTTTAATACAAACAATGCAAAAGTAGTTTACTCTCTAAATTATTTTATTAAAGAATTTTTTTAAAGAATCCATCTGAGTAACACAAGTTTTAATAATAAAACTGTTTCCTGTAGTGGTATAGATGCAAACAAAAACTGATGCAGGACAGACTGCAGATAAGCTATAGGGAAAATTTGGACCGATGTTCTTTTTCAAGCAAAGAGCAAGAATTTGCATAATTAAAACATCTTATATCCATGCTGCATATAATGATAACTTAAATAAAGTTGCTGAAATGTTTTATTATTAAATATCCTAATGACAATTTACATATGACTTTACTGTAGGTCAGAATATTACATCCTGATAACACTAGCTGTTTAGAGACGCTGATTCAAAACAAGCACTTTATGTCAATGGTCCTAAAGCTACTTACAGACACGTGTTTTTATATATGACCTAATGTATAAAAAAAATAAAAACTTCATGCTGTTCAAAGCAATGACTATGTGTATTATATCCATTTATTTACAAATCTGAGTGGCAAGTTGAAAACTTAATATCCTTTCTATGAACTTTTATCAATGCAATAAATCTTCATCAGCATTTAAAGTGACCTTGTATCCCATGCAGCATAAGGGACACCAGGGGAGTATTTAGAGATGAATGGATGGGGAGGGGGGAACTTATGGCAAATTATTCATGACTTAAGACAATGAATACACATTAATTTAGGCCTAATGACCCCCAGGGTACACAAATATTGGGGCAAAACTTTGCTCTTTGCATTAAACTCAGATCAGATCAAAAGATGGTGAATATGTCTTGTTTACTCTTTGATTTTGTCCAAGGCTATGATATTATTGGTAGAATAAAAGTAACTGACCACTTAGCATTCGCCATGTTTTCAGATTCAGATGGGAAAAAAAGCTTCAAAGTATTGTTATTATAGGCCTAATATAGTTTGCTTTTTTGTACAATTGTCTTCTTGTATATATTTCAGCCCTCCTTCAATCCTGTTACAAATGAGAACATTTAAAGGAATGCTTTATCCGTTACCGCATAGGATGAGCTACGTAAAGCTCACGTGTTTTCCAAGCACGGAGAGCCCTTATCTTGAAGGTCGAATGCAGGGACACCTTGCGGAAAACTTCTGAAAAGCAATTTTAGTCTCAATTTGCTTCTGTGAAATATTCTGTGAATCTTTGAATGCATAAAATAAGCATCATGTAGATACAAGAACAGTTTCGTGTGTGCTTATGCCGAAGAATATTTTATTTGGCGTATTTCATTTCTCAGGACGCATACTAGTAGATTACTTGGGTCACTGTAAAATCTATTTTATCTTGCTCTCTCCTTACCAAACGGATCTTCATTTGACATCGCTGAAGTTGTACAAAACCAAGTAATTTAAGTGAATGTTACTGGGTTACTTTCTACATCAAAACTACTGATGATAAAATGCATACATTTAAAAATGCAAGCAGTATTTTAACGAATTCAAATGCGGTACACTGGAGACGAACAAATGAGATTGAAATCGCATCTTTGCATGGTGCATTTAAAAAACAATACATTCTGATTCATTTACTAGGTATTGTGTGGACACTTGTGGAAATTCAGTATAAATAAGTGACAAAAAAGCTTTTGGGTGCGTAACCAAAATTAATACTTTCCGAATGCAGGTGTTAAATACTAGCAGCATATTTCCTTTACAAATATACAAATACTGTACAGTATAGTGATGGCCGATTCGCGAACGAATCGGTTTTTTTAACTCGGTTTTTTTAGTGAACGGGTTGAACCGATTCGTAAGTCTGAACGAATCGGTTTTTAAAATTATTTTGAAACGTTTTTAAAACTGATCTTTGGCTATTCAACATCCAAAAGCATCCCCCGCAAGTTCGGATTTATTTTTCATGTTCCGTCTGCGCTTGTCTTATCACCTTTAAGTTTATTCTTATGTTCGTCACTTACATTCGTCACTTTTGTGTTCGTAGATTTCCGTCTGGTGCCGAGAACACCCGAACGGCCGAGTACCTGATCTCTAACTCGCTGACTCCAAAAAACCCGAGAGCCTGTTCGATGAACGAATCGAAGTTACGGGTTTTCGGACACTCAGTAGGTGAATCAAAAGAGCCTGTTCGATGAACGAATCGAAACTTACTGGTTTTCGGACACTCGGTCGGTGAATCAAACGAACGGTTCGCGAACCGATCCCAAGAGCCCTCGCGGCGTTTACTGC
>JAODJW010000117.1:3660959-3688592 GCA_026777045.1 Hyperopisus bebe
ACTACTTCCTAAGAATTATTGTTCCATATTCTTTTTAAATAATATTTTTAATCAATCCAGTGATAATTCTTGCCACCAGCGGGAATCATTTATTAGAACAAGCTCATTCCTTCAGTGTACATGCAGCTGCTAACAGATATCAGCAGGAAAGCACATTCATGTTGACTGGGGAAAAGTGTAAAAACCTGGCAAAAAGCTTTCAGCCCAAAACACTGCAGATTTCTCTATCCAGGAATAACACATAAAAACACATTTTTAACAAAAAATACAGGATATTTTTGCCAACCTTAATGACAACCAAAATGCAAACACTTTTCAGCATTCTTCAACTAAAAGATTTGTGAATTTCACCTTTTTTTGAATTTCAGCACATTTTCTCATAGAAGCCTACAAAAACATTAAATCAAGTACCAAAACAAAGCCCGAAAAAAGGTGTTTCAGGAGATTTGTACCAAAATCCCACAATTTGCACTACTGAAATATGGAGAGGGGACCTCACTCTCATCGCAAAAACACTTAAAGATAGTGAATTTAAATAGTATCTTTATTTGATATCAAAATGAAAACATACTGGTTTATTAAATCTAACCTGAGCCAATTTTCAAATTTTCCCTGCTGGGAATTTTCACTGCTAATATGTTTATCCAAAACAAATTATAATTTAATTCTCAATATTTTACTGGGCAATAAGCTTCCCCAAAGGAATGAGAGTGGGACCCTTTTTGGGACTCGAACCAGTGACTGCATTACTTGTTATCACCATGGTCACAGATTCTGCTTTAAGCCTCTGAGCTCAACGTAAAATAGCCTTCAAGTAATAGTCAGTGACTTGAAAATGCAGATTAATGGGGACGGCAGTTTCGCTCACCATTACATCCTCTGCGGACGGCTCTCGGGACTCGGGGTTTGAGAGGAAGGTGGGGTCGTCCAGCTTCTGTTCCTGCCAGCTGCTGAAATCTACACCATGTTTTGGGGTGTAGCTAGAAAGGTCTGCTAACAGAAAAAAATGAGGCAGAAAGAAAGAGTAAATTCATCATTTCTGAGCACAACATAAAATACTTTTTTAAAAAAAAGCAATACAAAAAATGTAATCCCAAACCCTGCATCATTTTCACCAGATGCCATACAACTTACAGACTCTCACCACTAGGTGTCTCCACTGATGTCATAGTAGAAGCTGTACTAGGTTGCACCTTCAGCTATTCGGAGATTGTTGTAGCTCACACACCTCCAAGTTCTTTTTAAAATCCTGCCTACGTCTTTACTGATGTTCTCTTAAGTTTGGAATATGCTTTGTTTCGTCACCATCTGCCCCAGCTTCTCACCCGTGCTGGAGGGGGCTTGCGTGGGAGAGCTGGAGTAGCTGGGCCGTGGGATGGAGATGCGCTCTGCCTTGGCCTCCTCCTCCTCCTCCGCCTCCTTCTCCTCCTCATCCTCATCGTCGTCACCCCACAGGCTGCTCTCCGAGGGGTACTCAAAGGTGCTGGACAGGCTCGACTCGTTGAAGGAGATCTTCAGCTGTCGGGTGTGAATGGGGAACAAGTTAACCGGGGTGAGGAGGGGGGGGGCACAAATCTGAACTGGCTGGGGTCAGAACAAAGGTGCAGTGAGTGAAAAGTCTGTATTTCCAAATGCAAAAATATTTTAAAAAAAAGAAATACACACAACGGCCACAACCCTGAAGGCTAATCCGATCAATGAAGGAAGTTTGCAGACAAGACCAGTGAGGAAATGTCCAACAAGGCAAAACAAACAACATGCTGCAAGAACACAGCTAACGGGGGGTGGGATATTTATAAACGTATACACAAAGCGGAAAGGCCTAAAGATAGCTTTATATCAGGCCAAACTGTGCTCCATGCTGGATAATAAGGCCCCTTCTCTGGACAGAGAACCATCTCAGGTGAGCAGCAGTGTTCATCCTCAGGCTGACATCCCCAGGCCTTCAGAAGTTCATTTTTGCCTTCGTGCTATTCGATTAGTCTCCACATGCCCACCTTTCAGGGCACTTACACTCCTCCTGCACTGCATTACACACTTTCCCTGTTTAAAAATGATGCAGTAACATAGTGTATACTGTAGCACTGTTTTATAAACATTAATTTTATTTATTATTGTAGGTTCCAAACATGCAGTGCTGGAACCTGACTGTAATTTGCTAGGATCTTTAATAATAATAATAATAATAATAATAATAATAATAATAATAATAATTCTGCACTAAAACAATATAGGGGATAAAGACCATAAGGTATAGAAACACCAATTTTGGTGAAGTGGTGGAAAATTCCCTCCTGCTACTCAGGATAGTGAAACTATACACATCATCCTGATGGTGGCGCTATAGTGCAATGTTTTATGTTTTGACCTATATTAATGCATTTGCTTTCTTACTAGGAGCTTTTGTAATGCAGCTGGACAAGCAAGAAGGTCTCACCTGGAGGGGTTCTATGAAGTGCAACCTATTTAACGTTTTCAACCGTTAAATGTGCCTCAGTTAAAATTGCCACTGCACACTGTGTCAACACACATATCAACACACTTTAAAACACATATTTGACAATCTGTTTGTTTGTTTGTTAAAAAAATAAACATCGAAGTGATTTCTGCCTTCAGTGAAGCTCAGATTTGTGGGCGGGTAACTTGCAGTACTGGTCTGTATGTGATTACATCATAGATATCGACAGATAAGAACAAATACCTAAAGAAGGATGAACCACAAGCATGGTTACAAAAAAAATTATATATATATAAAAAATATATATTACAGTATACATTTTATGGGGGGGGGGAGATTTGTAGGACTGCATATGTATTTTTTAAATAGTGCCCAACAGGTGGCTCCCAAAGGCCATCATGAACATTCAGCTGGGTCAAGGCTCTCCTACCTGGTATAAGAGAGCCTGCCTGCGAGTTCTTCGACCCAGCATTGACCAACAGCGGCCTCCAGGTCAAGAGCAGAGACAAACCCTACTGGCCTATTAGCGAAAAGTGCGCTGGCCCACTTCACAGAGGGCAGCCTGGAAACTCCTTCTGTCCTTCATTAATTCAGGCTCTTTCTCCTTCTTCCTTTCTGCCAGGAGCATTTCCCGTCGAAGACCTAAAATGGAACGGCTCGACATCTGCGGTGTTTCGATAACCGGGCCCCCGTGGCTGCCCCCGACGCACCCGAGCCGATTCGATGAGCCGCGGCTGCCAAGCTCGCCATGTGTCGTGCCTCGGGCGGACCCCTGGGTCTGATCTGGCGCCATCCTCGGGACACAGACCAGCGGGCTTCTCCCTGGCCCCAAGGTGAGGCCTCAGGCTGACCCAGGCCACAGCTCGGCTCGCGATGACCCGATTCCGCCGTCTATCTGGTTTACCTACATAGTCACGGGCAGGATCAGCATGCCCAACCCCTGGCCTGTGAGTCATGCGCAGTGTTTACGTTTCTTTTCCTCGTCTTTTGAAGCTGCAGAGTTTCTTGCAAGAGCCACAATGAGAATGACACACACAAGGGCAAAGGGCACACAATAACAGATGTTAGTCATTAAGTGACAGCTCCTTTGAACCGAATGCATTATTGACGCCGTTCCAGGCTTTGTAGAGCTTTCCAGGCACTGACTGATAGTCATGAGCAAAGAATCAGACAAAAAAAAAAAGAAAAACAGATTCCCACACATCACCATCTTTTTGTTTTCCACCTGCTTGGGCCCCAAACCTGAAAGCCGCTCTGGCACCCCGTACCCCCTCAGCCTCACCAGACCTGCCGAACTTGGCCACATTAAACATTCACTACCATCAGATGCTTCCACAGTGTCATCAGCTGCATCTCTGCCCGCACTGACAAACTAATCCTAGAGAGACGGGTGACGGGGGGGGGGGGCGCTGCACCCCACTCCTCTCAGCTGTTCCAATTTGCATTCGCAGGCCGGCTCGTTAATAGCCCCTTCCGGATCGTTTCCGCTCCCGTACTGTGACACTGTTTGCTCTGTGCTGTGTCTGAAATTCATGACTCTTTCAGTGACCCTGTGGAACCTGGCAATTTAGCCCAGTCACTAAAGGCATGCTTAACCACAAACTTGCTGGTTATCAGTGATGTTAGTAGAACGGCTACATAAAAAAAGATACATAGCTAACTAATAATAGCTGTGTTAAAACCGAGCTCAAATACAGCCTTTTTGATGCACACTTCAGAGCATGGTCAGCGGTGGGGTTTACCACCACTCATACCATGCATTTGAGTGGGGTCCCAGAGGTTTCGCCCCCTTTTGGCTACAAACAGTCATTACATTAAGGGGGGCCCAAAGTGGAGTGGAGCTCCATAAACAACAAACTTGCCCTGAGCAGGGCCCCTTTAAACCTGCCCCACACTGGTCCAAGCATCAACGACGGCACCAGATAAGAGACCAACTAAAGATCCCAGCTGTCAGCACAATGTGAAAGACAGAAGGCCGGCCCCAAACACACACTTCTCGGGTGTCTATGGGGAGTTGGTCACAAGGAGTGAAGTGCTGACCACCTCCACCTCTGTCCCTCCACCAGCAGAGGAGAGCTAACACGTCAGAGGTCCACAGGAGGACAGATCTGACTGTGACCGCTTCAGCCTCTCTCTATACACATAACAAAAGCCAGACATGTTACTTATGTAAGGGGTTCCAAAACTTTTGACTTCCACAGACCGCTTTACGTCATGCAAAAAATTTCAGACTGGTACAATGGCCAGGGGGGTGCTAGAGGATTGATCAACAAGATTAAACATTTTTTTTCTGATGCAAACATAACATGCAAACGCAAATATGAGGGAGTTATAAAAAATGTAAAATATATACAATTTTTTTGTATGTTAACCAAAATCCATTGCGTTCTGCGGCCCGCTGGAATACTGGCTTCGGATCAGTTCCTGTCCGCGAACCAACTTAAGGCCTTCTGCTTTTGCACTATTCAAAAGGCATTCATGACAAGACCTAAAATCAGTAACAGAATGAGAACAAAGGCTATCTGAAGGTCATTAGCTTGATAATAATTTGCTTAGCCTATCAGAGCTCAGCCAGCTGACTCAGGGGCTTCATTGGGTCTCGCTGATATGAAAAGGAAAGAGGAAAAAAATAAATCATTGTTTCCATTGCCATCTGGTACTACATTGGATGCACTGGTTTATTTATATCCAATACAAATTTCTCAGAAATTCCCAAAGAGTGTGGTCTGTGAAACCAGGGGATGCAGACAGTGACATGTGTGTGACCAGGGATCATTCTCACTTCTCTCTGGGACATGGTCCGAGCCAGCAGCACTCTTTTTGCTTAACCACAGTGTTTCGATTCCCTCTCCGGCACTTCCCCTCTGCCACCGGCTGTAAAAGCCAGCATTATCAAGAACAGAAGGGATCTACTTTGCTGCATGGACTTCACAGTGGGCTCATTCAAGCCCCCGGGGACGTTCTCATTCAGCACCGCACGCTTCGGCAGTGTTGATAAAGCCTAGTGTGCACCCCCCACTCCCCGTCCCACCAGACACACTTTGTAGGACAGACTACAGAAGTACCTGACTATTTAGGACCTTGGGTTTGGGAACAGGGAGCCTGATATCCAAGGGTGGGAATGAGGGATGATGCATCGGTTGATAACGGGAGCCTTGTGCACATGCAACCTCGTGCTGGAAATGCGACGCTTGGCACCATCTGCATGGACCCATCCCCAGGTTTGCCGGAGACTCTTGAGGACAAAGCGAAAGGGCAGATGGGGAGAGCATCTGCAACTGGGCAAATGAATGTTCCGAGACAAGCCAAGGCAAATAGGTGGGTATTCTCCACAATGAGGTAGGAGATGTCTACAACAAGACAGGCCAAGGCAAAGGTTGGCAATGTCAACAAGACAGGAGTAAGGGGGACAAGGAAGACACAGACTATAATTAGACAGGCCAAAGTAGAGATGCACAATATATCGATTAACATGTTAGCATTACCCAATATTTGCTGGAAATCAAGACACTGGCCTTTGTCTGATGTGCTAATCTTGGTCGATACTGCCGGCCGATATTTAGATTTTAGTCAATATTCAATGATGGCGGCATGAGAGTGAAAGACATAACCACTGAAATAATGGACAATCAACCATTTTCAATAGAGGAGGATGAGGGATTTTTTTGGCTCATTCACCACTTAGAAGTCGTCTCAGGGCAAGGAAGGTCTAATATGAAACAAGCTACGACAAGAGGGGGAACGTCTATGATGGACAGACTATGAGGGGGGAGAGTCAATGAAGAGAAAGTGAAGGCAAGGGGGGAGGTCAATGACAGGCTAAGGTAAGGGAAGAAGTGAAAGGTTTATGACAAGATGGGCTAAGGTATACAAGAGGGGGGTCTACAACAAGACAGGCCAAAGAAAGGGGGGTCTACAATGAGAGAGGGCGAAAACAAGGTGGAGGAGGTCTATGATTTGGCAGAATAAGGAAAAGGAGGGAAATGTCGATGACAACACAGGCTGATGCAAGCAGGGGTAAAGTCTTCACCAAGACAGGCCAAGGCGAGGGAAGAGGTTCCACGATGACACAGGGCAAGGAAAGGGGTGGAAGGTCTACAGCGAGACACGCTAAGGCGGGGGGAGCGGTCCAATCCTTGTGATTCTCTCCTCTACCACCCATCAAGTACTGAGGATCTGACGATGGATGCTGTTGTGAGATGCCAGGGTATGAGGAAGCTTGCTAAGGCTTCTCAGCAAGGATGGTGGATAGGTTGAGAAGACACATGATCGCTGCTGATTTTCAACTGCTGAGTTTAAAATGAGCACCAGAGAGCATAAAACGAGACACAATAAAAGAATGAACCACCCCCCTGCCTGGCCTCCCCAGTTTATTTTTTTCTTTCCTTTTTCCTGTTATGCTCACGTTCTTTGTCTGAGCCATAAACTTGGGGCGTGGAGCACTCCACTGCATATCCATCAGAGGCTGTGAAGGGAGAGGGTGGGAAAGGCATGACTTCAATGATCTCCTTCCCAGGGGAGTGCAGGGACGGTCGCAGACACACCCTGCCTCCCTCGAGGCACAAGGAAAAATGTCAGCCACAAGCCCACAGACACAACAGACGCAACTGAATGACCCAACCCAGCTCCTACGTTAACAACAAAACACACCTCAGGCCCAGTCATCTCCAGATGAGCTCCTCCTCGCGTCCCGTTCCTCTGCAGTCACCCGAGACCACAGCGGACCGGTGCAGCATGACGGCAGTGGGGTGACAGGATACACCGAGCGGCAGCAAGTAAGGGAACGCACTGTGTCCTGTGTGCATTATTTACAGTGTAGCCAAGCTCCCAGGCATTCCCCTTCTGAGACGTGGCAACTTAGCAATGCGACTGCGTGGGACCCCGCAAGTGAGCACTGGCCTTCAAATGCCACATGGTGCGCGACGGAGGCGCTTCAAATTACTTGCTTCTCTAGGGCCAGCATGTTCGGAAATGCGTCTCAGACCTTCAGACCTGTGTGGTCCTGACACCGTTCCTGAGCAGCCGTGCAAGGAAGTGATGCATCTGACTGTCCCGTTGGCCTCCAGGAATCCTAATGATGGGATAGAATGGCCAGGGCTGATGTTGCCCGGTGACAGGAGGCACAGATACAGCCCCGCAGAGGCAGCGAAACGAGAGAGCGGGGACACGGATGCCCGGAAGCAGAGCCCAGAGAAGAGGACCCCCCCCTCCGGAAAGAGAACCGGTCCCTCTGGAACAGACACACTTTCCAGAGACCCTCTTTGGATGAAGCAATGATAAAAATTCTAAATGCCTGGGAAAAAAATCCCTCAATGAGTCATAGTTTCAAAAAGAATCACTTCAATATTTGTTTTCACAGAAGCACATTTGACTAGATTTTGCTTAGTGAGGATATATACACATATTCACCAGGCACAAGACATGCCCACCCCCCAGTACTGATAATAAAACAAGCTGCTGTGCCCTAGTCTTGCATGTTCCTGCATTATTTACTCATACCGAGTAATGTCTCTTCTTAACCAAGATCTCTCACCATGTCTAATTTGTGGACAGTAGCACAAAAGCTGTAGTTTTTCCCACACTAAAATACAGTACCAAAGAAAAAAAAAGAACTCTACACTTCATTAGAAAGGCTTCCCACACCCGGCTGCCCACATCACACACACACACACACACACACACACACTCACACACTCACACACTCTGGTCCCAGATCAGTCTGAATTAAATATGACAGTGGCAGCTGTGCTTTGCTGTTTGAATCCTAATTACATGAGCTCACAGGGTGAAGAGATTGTAGTCTCTCGCGAGAGAGAGAGAGAGCTAGTCAGGGTGCTTCCGAACAGGTGATGGGAGCCGAGCTTGCGGGGGCACCGCCATCTCGGACAAGCGGATGGAAAGTGAGGAGGGAGGGGGGCGTGTCTGCTGTACTGCTAATCCAACATGGGACACGAGAACCACTGATGGATCCTCGTTACGGCCTGGATTTTGACCTTGCCATTTAAAATGCAAACACGCAAACAGAAAGGTTCGGTTCAGTTCGGCCCAGCCCAGAGGCGAACCCTCGAAAGCAGCAAATCCCCCATTACGCTCGTGTGACTTTATTCAGCAAAATACTGCAGAACAGCCACAACATTACCAGGTTATTTGATCAGAACCAGATATTTCCGGTTCCAAGCAGACGCATGCGCCAGCAAGCAGGAAGGTGGACGGTGATGAATCCCGGTAGGTGCTGGAGCACTTTAGCTGGGAGGGAGGGGTTGGGGAGAGATGATGGCACTCGACCTTATGGGACAGACGTACCCAGATCAGTGACGAGACGTGGAGGAGGGGGAGGAGAGAGTAGGAGACAGAGACAGAGGGATGAATGAGGAAAGGCTAAGGGTGTGGATAGCAAAGCGGGGCGGCATGACCGCTGAATCATCCCACACAATGGGTGAGAGCTGTCGCCAAAGAATAGACTATCGAAAAAACTGGAAGTGCGTGAATCTCACTTGGATGTTTTCAGGCAACGCTGCAAGGCAGTAACCATAACAAGAGTAATATATACCTGAAAAACACGCACAGGCTTCTCCCCTCCGACACAGCGTGCCAGTTTCCCTTTCGTACATTGTGCACATTCCTTCATAAATAGTCAACACCTCATAATGTGCACCTTTGTCCCCTTGTAGGGGGTGCTCATATGTGCTGAGGGGCAGGGCAAGACAAGCTTAAACCCCACCCCCCAAACCCCCCGGGCCAGTTGCACAGCTCACTACGTCGCCCGAGTATGTGGACCTAGCCGGTTATCGAACTGGGCCGATGGTGATGTAAGCACCAATGCAAATATCCAAGTACAAAAATTCTCTGTCACGGTCGTCAAAAGGATTAGTTGCAGAGAAGCAAATTTGAATAGAGTTTGCTTAGTGTGTATAAATATACATGACATGGAACTTCAGAGAGGCACAATGCATCTCCCTCTCTGCATTTCATACCATGTTTGAGGCAGCAGACAGCCTTTGTGGATCTCTGTATCACACGTAGGAACGCCCACCCGCCTCTTTCTGAAAAAAGCCACCCTCACTCGTCATCTATTGTGTGCCAGAAAATAAAGTGACTTCCCGAACAAAAATAAGTGACAAGTACATTTCATTCTTCCACCAGCTAATTAAAATGCATAATCGCCAAAGATTCTGCCTTCGTGTATGACTGTTCTGCATTATTATTGACCAACTCAGTTATGCGAGTACTGGGCACCAACAACCGCAGGGCCGACCCAAAGTACAGTAAAAACGGCTGAAAATCATGACGGTGTAGGGGCAAATACAGCACCAGTAAAACCAAATTAACCTTGATCTCACAACGGAAGGAATGCTTCCTTATGAGCTGTGACAGCGCAGCATTTCCGTACTTCAGATACCAGCTTGGCCGGTTTGTCCCCAGAAATCACAAATTTCCTCGGATGAGTTATTTTTGCTCAAAGAGAAATATGCAAGCGCTAAGGTGCACAAGTATTATTAAAACACAAAATACCCTTAGGTAAATGGGATCTAACCTCAGGTGTAAGTTTTCTGGCCGTCCTCAAACAGCTTTTCCTCGTGAGGGTCACGGTAGCTCTACTTTTCGTCAACGTGAAAAGTGAACACCAGTACAAACCAGAGACAGATTCACAGGCACACCGCAGCACACATCCAGGATAGCTTTCAGCTGGGATAGAGCACTGCAGTATATTTTACCTGGTATTAAGGTTAAATGGGCTGTAAGCCGATTAGGCTACTGGTCTGAGTAAGAGGTTAATCTTAATCACTTTATCATTAACCTTTTAAGTGGCACTGACAATTTATGCAACATGGACAACAGACTAAGGAGGGAAAGGGGATAAGCAGGACCCAAGGAGCAACTAAAGCAGATACCATTCGACAAAGAACCAAGCCAGGAGTTCAGACAGATTGGACACCTATGGCCTTGCAGTTTTTCACACCGTGTGGCTTGATTTCTCTTTATCCATAGACTGGGTTACAAAACAAAACAAAAAAAGAACAAAAGTAGACTCAGGTAGGTCTAGTTACAGGGTCTGTCTAACCAAGATCACCGGGGGTTGCATATTGCTTATTGCTGACTGTTGACTGGCCATCAGGAGTGTAGAGTAGCCACAAGCTTCCTGACGGGCAGTCATCTCCACATCTTCTAGCCAAACAGTGCTCGCTTGATTAGACCCTGACATGTCATCTAGGCCAGTAGAGGTCTGCCGCTAGTTACAGGCGGTACTGAAACCAGTCCAGTTCATCTGTGACCAATATGGAAAATTGGGGGGGGGGGGGGGGGTCGAAAAACACACACACACACACACACACGGTCATCTGCAGCCTCCTGATTTACTGTAAAAAGCACAACTTACTCATCTCCATAATAAAAGCTCTCTAAAAGCACCCACCTCAAAGACAAGCACCTCCACTCCCCCCCGCATCTGAAGCTGTCTCATTACCAAGCTCCATGTGAACGAACGAACGTGTGGAGCAACAAACACCCCCCCCCCCCCAGTCAATGCAGAGCAGAACCGCTTCTGGTATCACCAATAACAGCATGAGATCCACATCTGGGATGTGCTGTCAGGCTACAAGCAAGATTAAAAAAAAGAAAGTAAAGAAAACAGGGGGGTTTGAAACATCTTTGACGCATGTGGGCCACACAACCCCGTCAAAGCCGGACCCAGCCGGATTTTCAGCAAACGATCCTCACCTGGCCCACACTAATAGAAAACCACGGACATTTTAGCAATGTACGTGACAGGATATTCCTTAGTGACCAGGGGTTACAGAGGCTCATGCTGGGCTCCCACTAGTGAATGACAAACCCAATGCTCCACCCTGTGTAGTAAAACAACTGAACCATCATAGATTAACCAAACAGCTGCTTTTTAGGGACTTAACCTGACAAGGTGACAAAAACTGGGATTTGAGCTTTCAGCCTACCGCAAGCCGAGAGGACAACTTAAAAAAAAAAAAAAAAAAAAGACGAACCAAATGAAAAATCAAAATGAATTTTTTTTCAGGAATAGAAAAAGATCAACTGTGGTGTTTCATGTCATACTGAAACCATAGCAAAACATTTCCCCAATTTGTCATGGGACTGCGATAACCCCAGCTAAGCCTGCTTCGGTATTAATTCTCATGCAGGAATATTGCTTAATCACCTACATTAAAATGAATACTCAAGCCACCTGAATACTGACCATATGTAGTCAAAGTCACAAACAAGTCAGGCGACCCACAGAGCCAAACTTTCTATGAGGAAAGTCAATGTGGACAATGGGCACAGTATAATATCTTGGGTCTCTCTGCAGGCAGCACTCTAACGTCGTCACGACAGGAGCAAGAATTAAGAAAAAGGAAAAAAAAACAGGGTAGCAATCGGATATATTTGAAGATGACTTTATCTAGGACTAGATGTTTATCTGTTACCAAAATACTGGTGTTTCAATAATGGCGCGCCGTTAGCAGATTGTTCGTTTTCTCTGGTTACGCTTCTAAAACAGATGAACCTCGTGTTTGGCGATGAGTCAGCGACTAAATATAGAGGCGTCCGGCACCTCCGTCACCCAACCGCGTATGTGCCAGGAAAGCATCTACTCAATGAAATAGGCCGCCGGGGCCAGGTACGATTACGAGTAACTCGCAGCTGCCAGCCTTTACTTGGACTGAACTGACGATAATTCCCTTTAACCCCCCACCCCCCGTAATGACCCTCTGACGCCAATCTCACTGGACTTTAATTCCGTATCAGGAAATCTTCCCTCAAAAACATACGGGTTACAGCACATTGATTAAAAGCAATAAAGCCAATAAAAAAATACATAAAACAGCACCATCGGGTTCAAATATCCAAGCGCAATTCAAACACCAAGGGCAGGTCAACATTAAACGAACCTTAACATAAGTTCCCTTAACAATACATGTACATATTTGTCACTCACTAACAAAATAGAAACCGGGATGAATTGGATGTATGTGAATGCATATTGTAGGCATAATTCATAGCTCATTACTCATAGGTCTAAATTCATTTAAAATGCGAGAGGGATTTAAATTTCAGGTTTCAGTGGTTTTGAAATTTGTCGACTTTGCACGCTCCCTTCCTTTGGCTGCAAAAAAGGTTATTAAGGTGTCAAGAAGGAAACGCGATCGTGGGATTAAGGCGCGCGGTTTTTACGAGGTGGCCGCCAGACGCTCAGAGTCTCCCGATCAAACAGATCGTACGTATCCGCGACGTGATACAACGTGATAGCTCAGCTCACAAAGACGACAAATCCCGGGCAGACCACGCCATTACGAAAAAAGCCACCATGCAACACCTCGCTTTAAGGCTATACCGTAACTGAATGGCGCTCCCACGCATCACACTTCGCATGGAGTATCACCTAGCGCAGCCGAGAAAAGCGTGCTGAAAAATAACAGATATACAAACTACGAATGTCCAATTAGCGAAAAAACATCTGTTCGTTGGTAATTATGCGGACATGAGTCAGAGTCAATGACGAAGCGGGGACACGGGTGTTTGTAAGTGTCACCGGTCATATTAATGATGCAGCTGATGCACCGCTACACATTAACATATCTGTGCGCCTTTGGGAAATTAAACTAATGGACTGTGCTGATTACTGGCGACGGGGCGGTGTATGTCATGCCCGTGCACAGCAGCGTGCTCGGACGCAGCTGAGGCTGCGCCTGAATGCAGGATCCATACGCCTACGTCTTACTCACCTTCTTGCCGGTTGAGCCGGTCTTGGAGAGGCAAGAACGGCCCAGGGAGAGGTAGCCGCCGATAACCTCAATCTCGTCGGCTGCTGGGTAACGTTTCTTCAGCAGGGAGCCCAGCTGTGTGTACGGCGCCTGCTGAGAGGTAGTGCTGGCCGGGGCTCCAGCAGCAGGATCCTGGACTTCTTGGGAACTGGGTTCTGGTCGTCGTTTGGGTACCACTGTGAAGGTGTTCGGCGAACGACGATGCACCACTGGACTTGGGACCACCTGGGAGGGCTCCACCTCAACATCATCGATGTTGGTGACAGGCAGCTGATCAGTGTCCGCTGGCTGCGCAGGGGTGTGTGCTGGGGGTTCCAGTTCAGGTCCCGGGGGTGGCGAGGGGCAGGCGGGGAGCTCTGGTTTGGGAGGGTCTGTTTTGGCTTGCCTGGTGACCCCCTCGCTCTTCTTGGCGGGGGAAAGGGGTGTGGTTGGCACAGCAGCCAGGGTCACCGCTGCCACATAGTCCTGTGGCGGGGTGGGCGAAGGTGGGGATCTCACGGGGCTGGATGGCGCGGTGCTACCCGGAGAAGCGATGGGACCCCGCCGCCGGGGGATGACGGTGAAGGAGTTGCGCGATTGCAGGCGCAGGTTGGCGAGGGCCCTGGCCTGGATGTCACCAGGAGGCAGGGCCGATAGGTCAGGCCGTGGGGCCAGCCGGAACTCAAACCCGGGGGAGGGAGGCGATGGCGGTGGAGAGCAAGAGGCAGGCGACTCGGCACGTGGGCAGGGCTTCTCTGGCGAGCATGGCACCTTGGGTTTGGAGGACAGCTCGTCTGGCTCCCTTGGGAGTTTAGCTGGGGTCCGATCCTTTCCATCGAGGGGGTTCGCCGGCATGTCACGCCCCCCCGGGACCTCAAAGCGCTGACGGAAGGAAGACACGGAGGGCGAGCCATCAGAGCGGCCGGTGCCCTCCTGCTCATCTGAAGAGGATTGTGATGTGGTCTTAGAAGACTGAGGACTCTGGAAGACAGAGGGAGACTGCGAGCGCTCCGGGCTGTGAGTGACAGAGGCGGACTGATGTGGAACCTCCGATTTTGGCACTAGGTCCGACTTCGCTGCGATTTGGGGTACTAGCTTGATCGAGGTCTCTATGTCCAGCAGGTTTTCTGTGCTGTGAGACTTAGGCTGCAGTTTCCCAAAATTACGGTCGAATTTCTGCAGCATGCGACTGACTCTGCCCTGACCCACACCCAATCCCGCGGTCATATCAGAACCCGGACGTCCCAGCGTGCTCAAATTCTCCTCACTTTTGCTCAGAGAAGAATCATAGATGACTACCTCTTTCGCGCGTATCTCGGTCACCGCACTGCCTCTCCGGTCTATCAGGTCATTGAGGGAACTGTAGCTGCCCACCGTACCGTTTTGCTGTACCCTGGAACCAGTTTTACCGCCGCCAGCCTCGGGGAAGTAATCCGGATCGGATTCGATGATGATAATATTCTCAGCGCGGATCGTCCGGATTCCGGGGACGTTGCCATATAACTCCAATATGTGCTGAACTGGCCGCGAGACGCTGTCGCGGTCCTGCCTCTTCTTGCGCTCCTTCTCCAATTTGATGAATGGGTTCTCCTGTAACGGGCCTAGACTGTCCTGTAGTACGAGCCTCTCTTGTTCCCCGTGATCACTGTCAGTTTTCTCCGACGAGGTCGACTCACGCTGGTCGACGGTAGCCCAGGGATCTTTCTTTGTTTTCACCGGAGAAAGCTCCGGGGAGGCGGTGGTGCTGCCTCGCTTGACAGCGAAGTGGTGCCTGGCTGTGTTTACGGTATAGTTCCTGCTGGTGTTCGCGCCGGTAATGCTATCTTTATTTTTGGAGTCGCCGGTGTCTCCCGTTACTTCACCATTAACCCGGGATGCGGTGGCGCCGGAGCAAGGCTCGGATGCACCTGCTCCAGCCGCGCCGCCTTTCGCCTTCCGTCGCTCCAGAATCTCCCTCTTCCAGGCCGGCATCCTCGGGCTCTCTTGTCCAGCCTCTCGGCGGAGCACACGCAAGTCACCGCCAGACATCGTGACGGGAATAGGGTGATCTCCGCAACTTTGCTGCCGCTGCGCCAGGGCTGGAAATTGAAGCTTTATCCGCCGACTGCCGCTGTACCTGCAGCGCCGAGCACTACGCGCACACACACATCCCGTCTCTTGTCTCCTCTTGCGCTCCCCCTCCTGTCTGGCTCGCTAATGCCTCGGCTCCGCCCCCTGCACCTGTATTCCAGCTACGTCACCCTTCCATTTAATAGCACGTACGCTCCCCGTGCACTCGAATTGGTCACAACTATGTTAGGCGCCCCCCTAATTTGCATTTTATGCCGCCCTCCCCAGTAAACCCTCCTCTATCTATTGTTGCCAAGGCATAGAGCGACTGCCGATCAAAACTGCTGGCACCGCCCCCCAGACTATTTTAACCCTCTACGTTTTTTTTGTTGAATCAATTTTATTTACCAGCCGTTACTACACATCTAAATAGACTACAAACAACCAAATGATGTTTATGCTGCTTGTCAAAATCAAAAGTATTAAAACGAAATAAAATATTGATTGATACAAAGGGGCAACAAAGAACGAAAAAGCGCAGCTAGGTGGAGTGGGTCACTATTGACGCCGGATAACCATCATAACCATGTCCTGTGTCACGCGTCAGGTTTGGGTGATATGGGCTGTCGATCGCTGGTTTAAAGTCGCTCCCCCCCAGACAAAAAAGATTAATATTCATTATCCATATCACAGCCGCAGAGTCAGTGTTGCGCGGAGGGAAAGACAGATAGTCTGTAAGTAACCGATTAATTAATATACTACAACCCTTCTGAGCGCAGTCTAGCAGCACCCCATCGCTTCCAACTAAAAATACAGCGCACCTAGAAGTGGTAAGATGACTAGTTTCCTTTATCACAGATTTGTCAGTGCGCTGCCCCTGCGAGCTGCAAATTGTGCCGCTGGAAATAGCAAGTCAGAAGCAGGAAGACAAAAAAAACCGCAATTATCCTGTACGCAGCGCGCTTCATTTTGCGTTTCTGTAAGGGCCATCGCACAAATCCTCACCCGTCTGTGATATTGCAAATACCCCGAATGAAATATTGACAAGCCTTTGATATGATAATTACACACGGGAACTGGTGCACACTCAAGGACAGAAACGACACGAAACACACCTTCATGTATAAGACAAAGACGGCGAATAACAACTAAGCAGATAAGAGATACATTGTGGGTTATTTTTATTTCCCGACTACTTCAGTAGTTGCTTTATCTCCACTGAACAAAACGCACGGCAGATAGAAGAACCTCACAATACATTAAAAATTAAGTAATAAGACGCTGTTCCTTGGCTTTCTCGCGGTCTAATTTTAGCTCAGCACGAGGTCTTGCTTAATTACAGCCGTCTAAGGCCTTCATGGGAAGTCATAATAACAAGGGTACGTTATCTATAATTCGAATCAACAAAACTGGTTAATCAAAAGTATGTCTGAATTAGTGACTACGAGGCTATTGAACCGTGGTGTAATATGCATTATTTTTCATACTCTGTAGGCATGGTTGTCCAAAGTCCAAAACTAATAAAACCCTCTATATCCCGTAAACTAGCATTTTTATTTGCTGATCGTAAATGACGCAAGTAAACAAATGATACACATAAAAGTGGAAGAGCCTATATGTCTAATATTTAAACTGGGAAAAGAAGAAACGGTGAAAGCGTTTTCTTTATGCAAATATATTCTGATAGGCCTACCCTTTCGTTCCAAATCCAATTTTGGGCCATGCTTACCAGATGGGTGATGTGTCGGATATTCGTTAATACACCAATATATGTTATATACAAAATGTTTTTGGTAATCTCATTTTGTATAATTAATATATGTAATTAATATATTGTATGACACCTCTGTAGAAACTGTTTAACAATTTATTTCTAGATTGCATTTCAGAGTTTCCCGTAAGTTTGTCATTAAAGGAATAAACAGTCTTAACAAAGTCTTCTACTTGAAGAGCAGGGTAGACAATGTTATGGTGTTGAAAGAAAGTCATTCCCCTGAGCTTTGGTTTGTAGCATGGGTTTAAAATTTTTCTTAAGGCAAGGATTGCCGAAAGAAAACAGACCAGACCTAAACGTCCCCTATTACTAATGCGTGATTGTATAATTAACTAAGAACTAAACACCGGGGCACGTTTCTCTTGAATGTTTTTCCTTACAAAGATCGGAGGGGTGGATAACAGCACGCCTCATGTGGCGCGCATATCGACAATGCATTTGGATTCGTAAACCTTTTATGCAGACAGACCCCTTACGACCCCTCCGCACATCATTGGGGGGGGGGGCGGATCCGCGGTTGAAACCTACGCTTTACAGGCTTTGGCAGTAGGTCGCTCCTCTGACTTGCTTTTTTAACTAATCAGGTGCTGAAGGGGAAGATTTTGGAGAAACGACACTTTGGAAATTGAGAGAATGAGGATATGCTTATTTTGTTTACCCGTTTGCAAAAGCTATTTAATCCGAATGATTTAATATTAGTCTTCATGAAACTATGAGACATAAAAGCAAATCTGGTGTTTCTGTGTAGAATATACGTATTCACAACACAATGTAATTCGAGCTACGGAAGCAGAAACTGTCGTAAGAAACACGTATGATAGCCACATGTGTACGTTTTAACTAGAACAGGTTTCTCTGCAAATAAACCGATGCAGACCTGGCTTCAGCAAAAAAAAAAAAAAGAAAAGCGTGCTTCTATTTCAGATATGTTATTGTCCAATAGTCATGAGTACAACTTTGATACGCCTGCTTATGTTAAATTCATCATTTTTTTCCCAAAATCATGACACGGGTGCAACCTAGACTTACCTTTAGAAAACAGCTTGTTAACTTAGGAACTGGAAGGGAGAACCCCTCCCCTCAAAACCAGTGCTTCTCAAACCGGTCCCCAGGGAACACCATGCGGTCCACGTTTTTGCTCCCTCCTAACTCCCGGGGAATTGGGAGAGAGCAAAAACGTGGACAGTCTAGGGGTCCCCGAGGACTGGTTTGAGAAACACAGCCCAAAACCACATTGGATATAACATCTACAGTTTCAGCTGCAGCATGGACATGGGGGTGTTCCACGATGCAGGATTTCTTACTTAGCCGGGTAACTCGGATTTCTTCGGTAGTCTGGACTGAATGTAAGTGAACGAAGATAAAATATAGTTAGCCCAGACTACCTTAAATCCAACAAGTTATCTAGCTAAGCAAGAAATCTTGCTTCGTGGAACACCCCCATGGTCCCTAAAAGTCACTACAACAAAGCTCAACACCATCTATCATTTATACCAGCCTGTCCTATGCGGGAGTCTGAAGCCTATTCTGGACAGGACACCAACCTATCACAGGGCACACATACACCATTTACACATACATTCACACCTAGGGGCAATTTAATAACTCCAATTAATCTTAGCATTATTTTTGTTTTGGTCTTTCACCTTAATTTTTAGTATGGATAAACAAAAAGTCATTGTTCACCATAAAACACTTTCTGCATAATGATCCAGAAAGAAAAACACATAGAAATTACAAAAATGCACAAGCTTAAATATCAATCATTTATTTACAATTTGTACATTTACCAGCAAAAGTAAAAAAAAAAAAAAAAAATGGCAGACAGGAAGATGAACAAAAGTTGGACGCAAAGAAAATGAAAACTACAGAACCGGATTAATTTCTGTTCAAGTAAAACATGGATATCTGAATAACAGACAAAGGCAAATCAAGATGGGATGTCGCTACCAAGCATCTTGAATGCAACGTGTATGTTTTTAAATTAGTTATGCCAATCAAACTTTACAAGATACACAGCATTTGATAAGGGAATACATTTCATGTGCCAGTCCATTTCCACGTAAAATAAAGACACAGCAATGTAGTCTCCCACTGGCTGGGACAAAGCAGCCAGTGTTTTGATAAAGACCCTGCTGGACCAGACTGACCAGAGCCCTGAAGGTGTAAACAGCTACAGCCCTTCTCACTGATGGAGTGCTGAAAAAGGCATCCATGAAAATACATCTTTTTCCCTTTTTTTCTTGTAAATAAATTCAGCATCATTGTTATCAATCTCTGGTTAGCCAGAATGAACAGGCTAGCAAGGCCAATAGAGCAGGTGTCCAGGAGTCAGGCCAACCACCCTTGGGTTCATAACAAATCATTAAGCTCTGGGGAGCAGTGGGGCAACCGACCCTTCCTCCTGTAGTGCCCCCTCAGTTGACGCGGCAGGCACGGATCATGAGCAGCTGCAGGAGGATGAAGAGCGGCGAGACGATGAGGCCAAACCACAGGTTGGGGGCCTGGTCCAGGTCGGCGAGCTTCTGGCAGAGCAGCACCTCGCACACTAGCTTGAGGCTGAGCACGGTGAGCACCCACAGCAGGCGGAGCACAGCCAGCCGGCGCTCGCCCTCCTGGTGCAGCCGGATAGACACAATAGCCGTGAAGTAGGTGCTGAGTCCATCGGCGGTGAACAGGGGCACGAACACCTGCCACCAGCTTATCGCCTCTTTTAACAAGTCAGCTCGCAGCGCCACCAGCAGGCTGAAGATGAGGAGAGCGCCAAGGTGTAGGAAGAGCTCAAACGTGGCGAAGCCCAGCCACTGGACCAGCTCCCGCAAGGAGAACAACATGTCTGCTCAGGCTGCAGGACTGACCAGACTGCTATACTGAGCAAAGCGGGTGTGGAGTGACTCCACCCTCGTCACTGTCTGAGGGTCTAAACAGAGGTACACAGAGCAAAGAAATAAACTAAAAGCAAATTAAAATTACACAGAGGTTCCGAAAGTGAAGCAGAGTTCGTTTTTTGAAGAATTATCAGACCAGGCCCTGGAGCACATTGTCACAGGGAACTGGGTACAGGGAACTCGAAACAATAATACTGAATGTTGCCAGCACTTAAGGGAGAGAGTTGACCATTCAACCTGCAGGTTAAAAGAGAAATAGAAGATTTAGACAGAACATAATCCCACTGCTAATTACGAATTAGTAAAACATCATATAATGACGCTCCGACGAATTAATGTTATGCTAGGAAGTAACAGTTACGGTCAGTTCTGACTGCCGTCCATGCAGTGAGCTCAGGCCGACATTGCACCATTTAAATACCACATGAGCATTCATAAAACCTACCAGGGAACGTGTTGGCCCATTAGCTAAACCATCTATAACACACTGGTTTCTAAAGCTACTTATAGCAAACGAATATAAACAGTTGAACACTTTCTCACTAGAAAAGGGTCTGCTCACTAGACAGTAACGAGAATGAACAAAGTAGCGAACATCTTAACAACCAGACTGTCCTCTTACATCTCTAGTCTAGCCAGCAGGCTAGGGTTGCATGTTTATATTCCATTAGACAATTGACATGAGAGAAATCGGTCGAACACCATCTCGGACAACCTTCAAATTAAACTGCAAACTAGTCAACACTAAATAAGCTAATGAAACTGACTAACATTATATGATAATTACCTTTGAATCGGTCAAAACAGAAGTGCAAGCTTACTATCAGCCTCTCCGACATTTGTATGCCTCCCATCTCAGTCTCTGGTCGCGAAATACAGTTACCGCGAGATTTTGGCAATAGGCGCGTGGTTTGCGTCGCGGCGCGAGCGTACGGTGGCCACAGAGGTCATCTCCAATCATTTCAGTACTGTGGTGTCGGTTGCTGGTCTGGAGAAGGTAAATTGAATTTATTGATCAGGTGGATTCTGCGCATTAGATAACGGGTATTGCTTCGATTTCCGATGGTTTGTTGTTGTTTTTCCGCAAATTAAATTTTGCTCCTTTAGAAAGGTTTCCGGTAAAGGAGAGCAATCCATTGACCAAGGTTGGTCGAAGGTGGAACTTTTTTGGAGTAAAGAATTTGCCTAGTTTAGCTTAGATTAATATTGTTTAATAAATGAATATTCTCAAACTTATTTCATAGTTTATTAGCCGTATAAGTTACCCATTTAACTGAATTGCTAGATATCTAAAATGAGCGTGTGGTTTTGAGCCGAATCTAAAAACGGATAAAGTAGTAACATTGAATACGTCAGTGGTAATTTATTGTAATTATATGTGTACTGTTTCAGTTATTGGGGGGGGGGGAGTCAATGATTAGTACTGCACACTTATTATGCACTCAAAAACAAGGCATTATTGTCAGGGCGCTGTAAAAAATCGTCACTTGTCACTTGTCAGACTCTTCTGCAGTGGGCCACGCATCAAGCGGCGGCTCGTGTGCATGCTTGCCCACTTTTTTCAGATGTTTCAGATGTTTTGTTTTTGGAGGGGGCATCTCATCGTTTTTGTTAACCAAGCGCCACAAAGCTTTGATAAGAAATTGTTATGAAACGATTTTTTATCAAAGAAAGGTCGAGAATCCCACCCAATGATTGATGATTGATATCCTGGGCATCGTTTCATGGTGCATTTTCTCTCCCCCCCTTTTAGTGCCAAAATGCAGCCAGTGGAATCCATCCTACACAGTGGCTATTTCCACCCCACGCTCAGATACTGGCAGTCCTCTGCTTCGGACCTGAGGCCCGAGAACCTTATTTACCCCATTTTCATCACGTAATGCCTCTGTCAGCTTGTTTGCTTGTTGTTTCTATTGGCTGGACACTAATCACATGTTAATCTTTTCTACCAATTTGTCCTTAGGGACAGTCCTGATGCTGTGGAGCCCATTGCCAGTCTCCCCGGGCAGGCTAGGTAAGAAGCCAAGTGTACACATAGCTCTTTCATCCCCATTCTGCATACCTCATCTGTTAGTAGTCACTTGGGATAGGTCAGAGATGGGCAATGTTATCCTGAAACGGCCATTGTGTATGTGTGCTTTCGCTACAACTCACTAATTGGATGACTAGCTAGAGGACTGATTGGCTGAAGAGTCCTCACACCTGGGTTTGAACAGCTGACCTAAAGGTTATCCCAAAAACCTGCATACACATTGGCCCTTTGCGGATAAGACTGGCCTCTCCTGGAGTAGGTAGATGGTTAATTTAGCAATATTGGGTGAATGGAATGGCAGAGTGAGATGGAGGAACCAGTTCATTCAGGGATCAGCCTCATTTGGCACTCTATGCGCATGATCCTGGGCGGCAGTGAGGGACTGTGCAGGAAGTCTGTTACAAGGAGCAGATTATACAGCAATCCAGCAATGCAGAAGTGGTTTGGCAGTTTTTGCTTAGAAACTGTGACAAAGCCCATGATGCAGAACAAGTGCCAACTCATTTGTAGTAGATGCGTCCAACTAAGCATTTTCAATTCAACTGTCACATGTGTCCTGAAGTGCAATCAGGAGCCACACTGTAGAAAGTTGTAACAGGAGTTGGGTGCGAATGAGGGGTGGGGAGGTGGGGGGGAGTCAGTTGGTTGGGCTCCAGTCCCTAGATAAAGGGGGTCTGGTTGGGCAGAACTCAAGATAAGCAACATATGAGATCTTTGTTCCCCTGTGCCTCCAAGTCCTTGCTTATGAAATAAAACCCATGATGCTCACATCCCCCCTACTGCTTTGATACTGACATGTTCAGATGAGTGGTGTGTAGTGAAATATTAAGAAGTTAAATACCAAATATCCTACAGGCAAAACCCCTTTGATCTTCACTGGAGTTTTTAAATGCTGTTGCTGGATGACCACAGCATGTGCTCCTGTGCACGTGTTAAGCATCTGGCAGAGATGCATGTGTCAGAGATATAAAGTCAACCGCGTGAGGCCTTTTAAAATGAGATTTAATTATTAACCAAGGTTGTCCCCATATTCTTTAATAAGGAAAAATTATATCCTGGGTTTTTACATTTTTTTTCTTTTTAAATAGTTGTTCTGTGCTGGATGGATGTATTTTTATTAAGCAGCATATGTTCTTAGTTCTGACGGTGTCAGATTAGTTTGGCGATCTGTACATGAGTCAAACTGCTTTACTTTTAACTTGAATTATATAGGGCTCTGAATTTTCTGCCATTACTCAGTAAATGTTTAGGGTTCCTTACATTCATAGTGCACCATTCGGTGTTAAAAAAAAAACAAAAAAAACTTTTTTCCATAGATATGGGGTGAACAAAGTGGAGGACATGTTGCGCCCCCTTGTGGAGAAAGGCCTGAAGTGTGTTCTAATTTTTGGTGTTCCTGCTAAAATTCCTAAGGTAGGAAGACCTGTACATCCGTTTTTTAATAACGTGCATTTTAGGGCATGGGATAATTCGTTTTAGGTGTTTGCTTATTTCAAAGCCTGCAGAGTGCCTTGTTCTCTTGTCGCAGGATGAACGCGGATCTGCCGCAGACGCAGACGACACACCAGCTGTCTTGGCTGTGAAGAAGCTGAGGTCCACCTTCCCAGACCTGCTGATTGCCTGCGATGTCTGCCTGTGCCCATACACCTCCCACGGCCACTGCGGTCAGTCTCTCCATGGGTCACATGACCACTGATCAGCTGGTTTGCTTGCCATGTGCATTGTGATAAATGTTGGCCCTTGACATGAAATTCTGCAGTTGTCAGGGTACAGTTGGACATGTCAGATCTTGGAAAAGTAGAGAAGAAAAGCATCCGATTGCAAAACTGATCCCAGAGTGTTTTTTTATGTCCTAACCCTTGTTTTAAATTTGGGCGTGCTTATGTTATTCTGACAGGTATTTCGCAAAGCAGAGCTTTAAAACCCACATTTATATGGCAAGTCTCTGTGATGATTCACCTAAGGCCTTGGTAAACAGCGTTGGTGGTTTATCTGAAGGGAGAGAAATGTTCATGTTATAGCAGACAGAAAATGTTAAGCTCAAAAAAAACTTGTTAGCTCAAAAGGAACCATCGAAATGATCTTATGGTAGAATAAACACAGTATGTGTGTAAATGGCACTTAATAATTAACATTATGAATGTTGCAGCATCTGTAGTATGGTGTCCACATTTGGATTAATGTACTGCACTGTGCAGGTATTTTTTTTGTTCAATGAAAGCTGTCCCATGCTGTAAAAGTTAAATCTTGTAGGTCTTTACATTGGTCACATGAATGACTTCCTCTTGTTTGTAATTATCTTACGTTCTTATGTTGTGTAGTATTTCCATTCTGTGTATGGTTGCATTTGCATTGCAGATGAACTATTTGGGTGATTCTCATGCAATCTTGGTTTTGAAGATTTCAAATATGATGTATTTAAAAAGACTTGGATTAGATACAAATTTCTTTCATATTTATTAATAATTAGGTCTGAAGTGTTTGTAAGGGTAAATTTAAAATTATGTACAGAAAATTTAACATGTTTAAGATTTCCCTAAAAAAATTGCTTATTAAAAGTCATGCTTATTAGCAGTCATGCTGAGTTACTTGATACTCAGACATAATGTGTATTTTTTAAATTAACATTTTTATTTGATTTTGACTGATTTCTGTCATTACCGCAACACCCTTTGGAATCTACAACCTAATATTTTTCACATTTCACTGAAATTTAATATATTTTTGAAATACAGTAATGTGGCAAACCTCAGCATATAGTTTTTGCACATGCATTTAAAAGCAAACTACTAATTTGTGATCTTTTACATTAACGTTAAATGGACACCTTTGTGGTAATGATACAGAGGTTTCGGTAATGAGATTGTCATGAAACCATCAGTCACCCATTTTCCCCCCATTTTATGCCTTTTCCCCTTTTAACCAACATCCAAGCTGAAATGAAAGAGGTAAAAACATGTTGATGACATCAGTACATATGACTTTTCAAACATCAGTTATGGGTCAGCAGATGAAACCTCTGGTTGGTTAACAGAGCCTGTACTCTGTTATATATACAGGGATGCACATAACTGATGTGCAATTATGCATTGTCAGTATACCGTGGAAGTAGTTTGCATTATCCATATAAAGGTGAAAATGCATTGCAATTTTTGTCACAACAGTGCAACTGCACATAAAATAAATACGCTTTTGTGCTGTTAAAACAAGAAATTACTACGTGTACTGCTTTATACAGGAAATGCATGCTTGCGCACCAGTTACATACAACCCCTAAGAATATATCAGGGTATTTAAACACATTCAGAGATTAAATTTAGCAGATGGTTCATCTAGCCAAGGAGGGTTTTTAATAGGTTTGGAAGAATAATGTTTGTGCTTCTTGAATTGTAACACAGTCTTTAGCAAATTCCGGAAGGCTGTCTTCCTAGTGACAATGTTATGGCAGTCTTCTGGTATTTATGAGCGTGTGACAGCACTGATTCTCCCTGCATCCCTGGTGCAGGGATTTTGCGAGAGGACGGCTCTTTGGACAATGCGGCGAGCTGCATGCGTCTGGCAGAAGTTGCCCTAGCCTATGCACGCGCAGGTCAGTGGAGGGGAGGGAGAGGGGGGGGTTAATCTCTTAGGTCTCCCTTATTCATTCCCTTCACCCTGTGTTGTGAAATGTTCCCCCCATGACCACTTTTGTGCTGTATATTCACAATAGAAAGAAAAATTACCGGCTGTGCTGCATATCTAAGCAGTGAACTCTGTCTCTGCAGGCTGCCAAATCATCGCCCCATCAGACATGATGGACGGTCGAGTGGGAGCCATCAAACAAGCTCTGATGCTCAATGACTTTGGAAACAAGGTAAAGTTGTGTGAGGGGGGTCCTTTGTTTACCTGCGTAGGTTTATTAGCTGGAAAGACAGAGCTGGAAAAGCTTTCTGGGCAGTAAACAATGTAAATGACAGTGAGGCGAATCTGGCCTTTTTTCCAAGTGTTCAGTTTTATTACCTGGTAGTTAAAAGTGTGTCTGTACTGTCCTCTCGCCCTCAGGTATCTGTGTTAAGCTACAGCGCCAAGTTTGCATCCTGCTACTATGGTCCCTTCAGGTAAACAAAGAAATTTGTCTCTTACCCCCCCCCCCCATATCTGCATCTGCCCGTCGTGTCCGCCACCTACGCCTCGTGCCCCGTTATGATGTGGGCGGAGCCTCCGGGGTCCCGTTATCTTGTGAAAATTGATTAAGGACCTTCAAGAGGTTATTATTTAGGGAACAAAAAGTACAAATATCACAAGAATGGACCGGATGGTGCCTAGTAAAGATGTATTTAGCTCTTCTTGGTGGTGGGAAGCATGGTGTGGGAGGGGCTACCGCAGGAGCACCACAAAACAGACGTGGTGCATTTAATGGCGGTGCTAGTCAGGCTGCCCCGTGTGGCCCCTGTCTGACCTCGTTCCCTCGTGTAATGTGCAGGGATGCCGCCCAATCAAAGCCGGCGTTTGGAGACCGACGGTGTTACCAGCTGCCACCTGGTGCGAGGGGGCTGGCACTGCGGGCAGTGGTACGTGTGCAGGTGCATCCTTGTATGTCTGTGGAGTGTCTTATGGTGTTTTGGTTGATTTATTATTTATGGCTTGCCTCCAGGACAGGGACGTCAAAGAGGGGGCGGACATGCTAATGGTGAAGCCAGGCTTGCCTTATCTCGACATTGTGAGGGAGGTAAAGGACAAGGTCAGTACAGCCTGTGTTGATTACCCTGTACTGTTGGACACGTTTAGCAGCTGCTTTCATCCAAGCTTGGGGTTGGAGAGAAGGGTCTGTGGAGCAGTTGGGATTGTGGGGCTCGATCAAGTGCTCAGTGGGTATAGAGCTCTGCTAGCTATGGGGATTTGAACCGGACATGGACACAGGACACTAATTTGACAGTTAGTTGCATTTTTTCTGTCATAAGAAGTTATGGGATGTAAAGGGGATTATGTTTTTCTTGTACAATTGGCATGAAATTGCCACTTGCTTCAGCAGACTGGAACATAGAGGGGTGTGAAAATGGTTTTGTGGCTTTTAATGCAGTCTTAGATTCTGAAGCAACCCTAGTGATTTAGTTGTAAAGAAAAGCTTCAGTTGGCTTCCATCTTATCTAGCCCATACATTGTATCTAGACTCTTTTTTTTCTTACCACTATATTTCCTTTGCCCCCCCCCCCATGCAGCACCCTACCCACCCCCTAGCTGTGTACAATGTGTCCGGGGAGTTTGCCATGCTGTGGCACGCATCCCAGGCTGGAGCCTTTGACCTGCGCATGGCTGTGATGGAGTCCATGACCGCTTTCCGACGTGCTGGTGAGTCGGTGAGCAGGGGGAGTCTGCAGGATGAAGGTGTGAGGGATGGGGGGGGGGTCGAGGAATGGCGAGATGGTCGGGCACGGTACCGAAGAGGAAAATTTTAATTTTGTCAGTTTAACACTAATTATCATTGCATAAATGTGACTTTCGTGTACAAGGGCTGTCAGTCAATACAAGTGGTACAATCTTTTGTTTTTTTTTAAAGGTGGTACTACCATAATGGTATGGAAGTAAATTAATGACAAAAGTCGTTGATAAAAAAAACACTGCCGATAGAGTTCTCTTCGGGAACCGCAGTCAAAATGGAGCAAGCGATCAGTACAAGTACTGATTGACTTGGCAGC
>JAODJW010000117.1:3688692-3707451 GCA_026777045.1 Hyperopisus bebe
TTTTGGAACTGAATTTTGGAAGCCGAATATTTTTGTACTGAATATTTAAGCAATGAAATTACAATTGAAATGTTTTCAGTTGAAATGTTCAATGTTTAAATGTATGCACATATTAAATTACAGGCCCTAAAAAAATCAAAGCGTCATTAATGCAATGTGTTTTTATTCGATAAGTGTAATTCAACGTGTTCTTTTCATCAACGACTTTTGTCATTAATTTACTTCCATACATAATGATTCATTCTTATGCAGGATTTGCAGCCATTAGATGTGCAGATGACCCCCCTCCCCATAGACACATTGATTCTAGTAGAATATATTGGCCAAAACAATAATGACATGGAATGTATAAGAAATAATGACTAAAATTACCCTTTTTCTTCCAGGTGCTGATGTCATAATTACCTACTACGTTCCACAGCTCCTCACCTGGCTGAAAGAGTAGATAGTGCACAGATAGGTTTTCAAGAACCATGAACACATGTTAGTATTCTGTGCACTATAGACTCGCACCAGAACAGCGGTCCATGCTGACAATCAAACAAGCTTTGGCCATTCCACCCCCCCCCCAAAAAAGCAGAAACTCTTCAAGTACTAAACTAATTTTCCCAGTATATAAAAATTAATTTTTATTATGTCTATCTTTATCACTGTTGAAATTCTTGGGTATTTTTTACTTAACTGAGGTTCTTTGAAAAGGGCAATGATGTCTTGTTCCAAAATTTCATCCCTGTACCTACATGTATGCTAAAGTATTCACAGTTGGCTTTATGGTTAATAGTAAAACCACTAACTCCCTTTTCTTGTGAAAGGTCTACACTAATGTATTTTTTCAACCTACTAAATCAATGTCTTTTTCAAATACGATATAAAAGGTTTTCAGTTTACCTGAATAAAAATGACTAATCATGAATCATTTGTATGTAATGTAGTCTTCTAGATCATCCCAGTATTACCTTATAACTATGCTGGGATAAGAGGAAACATATGACTCTGTTTATAACATAATATATAAGGCCCACCAAATGAAATTGCCATTCCTGCATATTCGGCCTTCATTAGGAACTCACACCTGTTATCAACTGTGCAGTGACAACGGTCTCTGTATAATACACAGAATCACACTACATGGCCAAAATATGTAGACACCCGTGTGAGAATTAGAGGAAGTGGGTAATTGTGATTGCACACAGTGCAATCTCCAGCAATAAACACTGGCAGCAGAACAGGTAGTCTGTAGAGAAGATAAGTTACTTTCAACAAGGCACAGTCTTACAATGCCGTCTTTCCAACATGTTAACTCGTCAGATTTCTCCCCTTCAGAGCTTCCCTGGTGAACCACAAGTGGACCTAATTCAGTTGCAAAGTGGTAGGCCACAGAGAAGGAGCTAATCACTCAACATAAATACTAAAACTGTAAGCAAATCACACCATCGATGTTCCAACATCAAATTAAAGCCTTTTAGAGGAGCAGAGGCTGTTTTAGGAACACTGGGTGAACCAATGTCATATTAATACCCCTGGTTTCAGAGTGAGATGTTGGACAAGAAAACTTCCTTATTCGTGTGTGTAAGATTAGGTTTATTCTCCCGTTTCCTTTATTGGCCATTTAAGGAGTTTAAGGTAATGATTAAACTCAAATACCAAACTCAGATAGCAAAATAAAACAAACTGAGGTTTCAAGCCAAGAGTAGAAGTAAAACAATGACGCCATTGTGTGCTGTATTTAATCTTAAATGAACGAGCAAGCATACGCATATATAAACATATATGAATTTAAAATCTGTGAGGGCATGCGCCCTTCTACTGAAAGTGCTTTCTCCCCCCGTGATGCATGGTTTTCGATTACCGACTGACACGCAAAATCACCCAAGAGGGTCTCTTTCCCTTTCGCTCCCACGGCGAGATCTCAAGGGGTACCGCAAAGTCTGCGCAGGTCACTGCTTGAAAGGGAATCGACCCCGAATCAATATACCCTTTGAAAGGGTCTTTTTTGAAGACAAAAATGTATTCGGTCTCATAAGAATGTGCAAACGGATGATAATAAAAAGTACATTATTCGTATATATTAGTTTCATTTGCGACTGAGTTTAATGAACCTTTATGATTCGCTAATCGGTGTTGGGTTTGTCCATTCTTGCATTGACTAACATACCCTTAGGACTACCCTTAGAACGTTTCTGCGATCGGCTTGTAGAGTCTGATCTCAACAACGAAGGGACTATAGACTATTTGTCAGTGAAAGATTACATCTATATTTTAAGTAATTGTTTTGTTTCCTGGTTATTACTTTAATTTAGTCATAAGAAATAGAAGTTAACGTGTTCAAAATCGCCCAATGCCAGGTAAGTTACTGACTCGTCAATAACGTAAACACGTCAGTCTTGCTTAGGGTATAGCATTTTGTTTAGCAAAGCAGCAGTTAGGGTTAGCTTTGTTCATTTCCTTGCAAAATAGGTTTAAAGAAGAGCCATGGCGATCTGTATTTAAATTATTGTGTGCGACTTGAAAGGATAAAACGTATTTTACATAGCAATACATTATTATTTAACTATCATCCATTTGGCAGCGGAAGGACAACTAAGTAAACTTACCTAACGTTATTAGGCAAGCTTGGTAATTACATATTCTTCATAACACATTAGCTAATACGGCAACATATCACGTGGATACTGTTCTTGGATAAAACATCGAGCATAATTACGTTAGATTTAGCTGCTAATTGCAACACTTACACGTTAGCTTTGCAGGCGCATTGCTAAACGCGTAAAGGCACTATGCTGTCTTGTTAAAAAAAACTGGTGTCAGCTAAGTAATCGTACATAGAACTGTTTGAACGTAGTGATTGATGGTAACTGGATGATATTTTGGGTATTTACTTGGTTTCTTATCAGAGGGGATGGTCCGAAATTATTTTTACGGAGATGTGGCAGCCCGATAAAATGTCTCTGACGCCATTGCTCGCCCTGCCACCCGTATGATCGCCAGTTTTCAGGCGTTGATTTACTGCAAACGTTTAGAAAGCGAATATTTAGAAAAACGGTTCATTAAGTAATTTTTGCACTGAGTGTAATGCTTGTTTTTCACTTAATCGTGACAGTGATGTTCTTTCACATTTTGCTGGTGATCCGATGACAACAAAATGCCTGTTATGGCCTGCAAACTTAAATATTAACCGACTACACTATTTAAATGTGCAGAGTGAGTAAATACAAATTATTACCGCTTAAATAGTGTAGCGTTGCTAGCATGTTATGTAACAACCGCACACCACTAAATGCTAGGTTAAAAAAAACAAATAAATCCGCGGCTAGTTAATGATACAATTATTAATGTAGCATTAACATCTTTCATCAAATAACATTCCGGCATTACGGAAGGCGGCTGCGTCCTCCTGCTTCGTAACGGGCCCCACTCTTGTCACGGCTGGCACGAGCCAGGCTTTGTACGCGCTTTACGTACGTTACAAGCGCTCGGAAAGGGCCGAACGTGCGTCGCTTGCAGACACAGACGTGCGTCGATCACATAAGCTGCCAGTGCAAATAATGGCTTTGATCCGTTCTTATGCAGACATACGAGACACGCTACGTGTTGTGTTGGTTGTGTTTGGGGATGTCCCTCACTGTACCCTCGGCTATGTATACATTCATTACACAACTTTGACATGTTCAGTGGCTTTTTATTTTCATTTTAACCATATGCACTTAGTACAGTAGACAGTGAAAGGAAACAACGTTCTTCCAAGACTATGGTGCTACATAAAGCGACAAATGACTACAAAGCTACACAGAACGACATAAAGCGTATGTATGTAGACGCAGACATTGTAGGATAGTGCAGAGGCAAGACTGTGGCACAAACGAAAACAGTGTAGCGCAGACTAGTGTACAGTCCTGATGATTATAGGTGCAAAACATTGCCAGTTGTGCAGAGATGTGACAGTATATGAATAAAAAAAATATATGAACATGACATTACATTGAAACTTATTTGAGGGCGCATTTGGCTCTGAAGCCGTATTCGATGTGAACATTAGTCGTCACTGATACGTGCATTGAGATCTATATACTTACCCAAAGACTGGTTCCATGCGTTTTTTGCAAAGTGTGGATAAAGTGGAGGTCAGGCGTGCTGCACTTGGCTTATTTGAGAAACAGAACACTCATGAATTCTTGTGCAAAAACTTGACATTTTGTCAGGAGTCCCAGAATTCCTAGCTACGTTTTGGTGTGGGCTGTAGGCACACTGTATCCTCGCTCTGTATAACTGATTATGGAAAATGAATCAGTGGAAATAATCATATAATATATCATATAGTTAAAGTTGTAGGATATTTTGGTCAGTAGTAGTATTGCATCAGACATCCAGGGTTGAGGGTTCGAATCCTGCTTTTGTTTCTGTCGGGTACTCATGTGACCTCCTATAGTCCCAGAATGTGTGTGTGTGTGAGTGAAATAAAAATAGCAGTAATAATATTAACATGTTATGGAGGAAAATCTCACTATGAACATAACCCACCTACATGGATGTGCTCCTCCTTGTCAGGCTTCCACTTAGCACTTGGGTAGCTGTGCCTTTTTGGGCATAGCCTGAAAGCAGGGTTACAGATTCCCAGCTGCTCGCTCTTCATTTAGAATCGCTGCAAGTCAGAGAAGGCACTTCTTTCCTGAATTGTGACACTTGAATTCGCATGGAAGCCAATAGACCAGACTGTGTGTAATCCGAAACATTTTCACTTTCCACACAAATACATTTCTAACTCTGACAGTTAGAAAATCCTTAGACTTTTCCGAATAGGTTTTGCCTAATGCTAGCCTTGCTATGTTTCATGGTGACATGGGTGACAGCTGCTAGTTAAGTGAAATAAAGGTCATGACATCCCATTTGTAATCAGAGGATGGTGAGCTCTGCTTTTAAATAGCCACTTTCATGGCCCCACACTTTCATCTTGCCCCATCATTGCCCCCCCCCCCCCCCCCATAGGATGTCAGGATGGCCAGTGGGCCATCTCTTCCAGACAGCCTGGTGCTGGAGATCTTCCTGCATCTGCCCCATAACGCGGTGCTGAATGCGGGGCTAGCCTGTCACCAGTGGCTTGCCGTGTCCCGGGATGAGTTCCTCTGGAAGGAGCTGTTTTATACCTACTACCGCATCCCACGCTCCGTGCCTCGGCATCCAGGTAGGAGACCTGTCCTTCATGTGATCGTGGGTTGGGTGGTTCACTTCCACATGGTTGTTCAGATCCATTTCACAGACATTCATGGGGCTGATTATTATTCACTTTGCCGCAGTTGTTGTGCAGTAATGTATGGCCCAGTAGATTAGTGCTCTGTGCCCATTATGGCAATGTTGCTGGTTTAAATCCTGTAATCAGCAGAGTGATTTCACCGTTTGCCCCCTGAGCATGGTCCTTAACCAGGGACTGGCTGATCCTGCTTTCTCCGTTGTATGTTGTTTAGGATAAAGGCATCTGCTAAAATGAATAAAACATAGACTTAATTTGGTTTTATTGTGTGCAGATCTTGAACTAGCTGTCCATGCCAGATATAGTTGGTCTAGGCAGTAGCTTGAAAACAGCTCTCCCACAGATATGGTCCTGTTTTCCTGCTGGTATTATTGCTAGCTTATGGACTGTTGGATTGTTATGACTTTACCTTGTTGGGTTTCATTCTGTATGTGGATCTGTCATTAATCTGTAGATCAAACTGACAGACTGATATGTCTGAGTAAAAGTGGAAAAACAGAGTGGTTCTACAGTGGAACTGGACAGTAACGAAGGAAAACATTTACAGTGAAAATGAACTTTAAGGTCTTTGGTCAGGGCAGTGGCTTCTAGACTTCCCCTTCAGCACCTGCAGCCAATCTGTTAATATGTTCTACTAAAACCGAAAGGCTCAGTTTCAAGTGCGTGATTAGTCTGATTGAGTTTGCTGAAGAAGAAATAGGATGATTTTGTTCTGCTCTGCTGAATGGGAAGGAACCTGTTCATAAATGAGCTGGCTGCTGTGCCTGTCATGGTGCCATCTCCGAAAAGCTTATGCTCCTACAGCCAGCCTCCCTTGCTATCTTTGCCACCACCGCACAAGCCCTGACTATCAATGTCTTCTTGCAGCGGCTGTTTCATGGTACAGGGAGTTCAAGCGGCTCTTTGACTGTATTCCCTGTGTGGAGGTACAGACCTTGAAGGAACATCATGACCAGGTTCTGCATCTGGCCTTCTCCCACCGCGGCCATCGCTTCTCCTCCTGCTCCAAGGACTGCACCGTTAAGGCATGTCACACGGCGTCTGGGCGCTCCGATCAGTCGTGCAGAAGCACACGGTGTTCCTTAAACTAGTCCACCTCCAGTTTCTACCTCCCTTTAGCCATTTCCAGCTGTCTCGGAAACCTGGCTGGCCACAATGTTACCAGTGTGAAAAGAGCAATAGTGCTGAGCTTGCAGCTCATGTGCGCCACACGCTGGGTCACTTGGCATGTTAATCAGTGCTCACAATTAAAGGAACTGTCTATTTTCTGTTTGGAAGTCAAATAAACACAATGTCATTTGGCTAAAAGTTAAATCACATCAAGTTAAATCACATTTAAAATGGAATAAGATGGTTTTCAGTAATATGCGAGAGTTATTTTCTTCTCCGTACCCTATTTCCTCTGCCCCACCTCTCTACACAACTTGCTCCGCCTCTTTCCCACCTTCTCTCTTCTCTCTCCCTGTCTGCTCAGATTTGGGATGCCGAGCAGCCGGATGGTTCCATCCGCCTTGTGCACAGCTCCAGCATGCGGGAGTACAACTGGGGCTACACCCAGTTCTCCCAGTTCAATGCCGACGATAGTCTTCTGCTGGTGTCGGGGGTCTACCTAAGCCCGCATCACACCTCCTCCGGGGAGATTGCCGTCATCAGCCTTGGTACGGGCTTCTTTATGTCAGTCTCCTTATACTCACATGGTTCTCCTTTTCACATGGGGCCCTCCTGTGTGCTGCTTCTCATTAAACAGTTGATTTAACACAGAAGGGGATTCTACAGATGAGTTTCTATACACAAAGTTACTGTAAACTGGCATCTGAATAATAACAATTTTGCTCTAGTGACCAGCTGAAATAATGTGCCCCCCCTCTATATCACTCAGATAATTACACACTCCTCTCCCGCGTCCGGAACAAGCCGTATGATGTATTCGGCTGCTGGCTGAACGAGACCCACCTCATCTCTGGGAACCTGCACTGGATCGGGAACATGACGTCCTGCTCCGTGCTCTGGCTCAACAAGGCCTTCCAGGTCTGTACACATCTAGGCTTAAAGTTTCTTTGCTGCCTGCAGCCTGACAGCGTTCAAATTCCTCCCTCACCTGGACGGGAACATCAGGGTGTCCCTTAACTGTCCTGACCCTCCCCCAACCTCCTCAGGATGTGGAGTCTGAGAACATAAACGTGGTGAAGCGCCTCTTCAAGATTCAGAACATCAATGCCAGTAGCATTCGCACAGTCATGGTGGCACACTGTCGTCGTCACGACTCGCCAGACCTGCTCTTGGACTACGAGGCCCAGTTGCAGGCGCGGGAGAACGGCGACCGCCAGGGCCACCAGCCTCTGCTCTTCGATCTGGGCAGCGAAAGCGAGGAGGACAGTGACGAGGACAGCCCGGCGGGCCGGCACAAACAGCCCCCGCTCCGGGAGCCCAGCCACATGGTCTTCCAGGTGGGGGATTAGGCAGATCCTGTGCTCCAGATGATCTCTTAAACTACCATAAATAGACTGGCACTGGCAGTGCCAAGCAGCCGGACACCCTGCTCTTCCATCCAGTATTAGCAGGAAATTCTGCAGAGCTTGATATAAAATTCTGTAGAAATTCTCCTTCATAAATGATTCATGTCAATAATCCATTTTTGGTTCCACTTTATTTTTGTATTATAGTTTCTATTTCCGTTCTTTCATTGTTCTTTTAACTCGGCAGCCTAATTTAGATTCCCCCCCCCCACCACATTATTAAAGTGAGAGGTGTCCTGCGCTTCTGTCGTGAGTGTGTATTCCACCTCGCCCGTCAGGGACTGCATGGCACTGAGCGGAGGGAGCGGCAGCTGGAGGCAGAAGTGGCCCGGCTTATGGGGAAGACTCACACCCGTCCACCAGATCCCAGCCTCCTGTCCCCCTCTACCCCGGAGGAAGACGACGACAAGACCTACCTGCTCTTCACCACTGGCAGTCTTACCTACTCTCCTCACCAAATAGGTATGGTGTGGGTGACAACTCTACATGCTATACTCTAACTCAGCTGTGGCCCATAATGACCTACTCAATCCCTCATTGTGACTTTCTCAGCTTCCATATTGACTTACAAATACTCAACCCCCATCTTGGCATACTCCCATTATGGCTTACACAGTACACATTCAACCCCATTACCATTATGGCCTACTCAGCCCCATTTTGGCATACTCCCATTATGGCTTATGAATACTCAACCCCACCACGGCCCGTCATGGCCTTGTCAACCCCCCTCACAGCCAACTCAACCTGTCACTACCTGATCCATACACCCTGCCCAATTTGTACCTCGTACGTCTGCACATGTGCAGCATTTTCGAGCATCCATGCACCACATAGTAGTTACGTGGTCTAGTCTAGCCCAGTTAGCCTGCTGATGCCAGGTACATAAAAAAAACCTTATTGATACCATTAAAGTTCAGCTGACTGTGAAGCCATGATGATGACAAACTGTAGTTAGAGTCCCATCAAGTTCTTCATAGGGCAGTAAATATGACCTTGGTCTGACAGGCATCAAGCGCATCATGCCAGATCAGATGACCACGTGCGGGCCCGTCCTGGGTGAGGAACGTAGCTCCGAGGAGTTCTTCGACTCTCTGGACCACGTGATTGACATTCACGGTCACATCATCGGCATGGGCCTCTCCCCTGATCACAGGTTGACCGCATTGTATTTGCTTAGATATGAACAGCTGACTAGAAGTTGCTTCTTTCTTTTGGTCGAAGTTTTGTTCTTTTCCTCTTGGGGAACTTAACACTGGGGAACCCAGACCACCTTATCATTAAAGGAAAAATATGTCCATTGGCTAAAATGATCATACAGACTCAGTGAACTCAAAAACAGGTGTTTTGTAAAAATAACCCTTTCCCAGTCCATGTTATAAATGTGCCATATATGACCCACTGAACTGTTCATGCTGTTCCAACTTGTTAATTTCACCTATGAAATAAGGACAGAAAAGAAGGAAAAACCAATCTGAATCTTTGCGGGATGTACAGCAACAACCTCAAAACGCGGTGGGGACTATATTTTATGTGGAAAAAAATCTGGTTAATTCAGTCAGTAATCACTAAATGTCACTATTACTGGGTTGTATATAATAAAATGGGCTGTAAAGCAAAAAAGATCCATAACTTTGATGAAGGGGTTGAATGTAAGGCAGAAATAAAAGGAAGGGTCGTATACGACCCCGTGGGTTCCCCAGGGTTAAGTTAGATTGACAATGAGTTAAGTGTAGTTTAGCCATGTAATATAAGGCACGTGTGGGATTTATTAATCGAGTGCTGCACAGAATTTCAATTTTTGTAACTGTCTAAAAAGCTTTTGTTAACGAAACCAGTTCCATAGATAGAATTCAATATTGATGCCTGCAGATGGCTAGCAAACTGACCCTTACATCATACTGCGAGCGTCTGCCAGTAAGTCTACCATCTCTTTGGCCAGGTACCTGTACGTAAATAGTCGGGCGTGGCCAGCGGGTTGTGTCATCTCAGACCCCATGATGCCGCCGCCCATTGCCGAGGAAATTGACCTACATGTGATTGACCTGAAGAGTCTGAGGGAGGAGAGGCGGAGCTTGAGGGCCCATCGCGCCTTCACGCCCAACGACGAGTGCTTCTTCATATTCCTCGATGTCAGCCGGGACTTTGTGGCCAGGTATCTCACGCCTGCCGTCCAGAGTGTTCCTTTCTATTCATTGTATAGGGTGACGCATTAAATTGGCCTGTATGGGTAAAATGATAAATAGCTGTGTGGAGCTACTTTTATGTGGACCATCCTGTAGATATTTTGTTTATTTTAAAAGTAGTGTAGGTATCTTTGAAAATGTGCGATCCAGCTAAACTGTGCATCCCGTGCTGTAACTTCATTGATGTATATTTGAAGCTAAAGATTTTTTGTGTTTTTTTTTCGCAATCATTGTCTCCCCCTAGTGGTGCGGAGGACAAACACGGTTATATCTGGGATCGCCATTACAACATCTGCTTGGCGAGGCTGCGGCATGAGGACGTGGTGAACTCGGTGGCCTTCAGCCCAGCCGACCAGGAGCTGCTGCTGTCCGCCAGCGACGACTCTACCATCAAGGTGTGGCGCTCGCCTCACATGGTGCGGCTGGCCCAGGGCCCACCACGGCCGCCCAGGTCCCGGAAACTGCTCTCCTCCTGGCTGGAGTGCAGAAGCACAGACATGGCTCAGTTGAATGGCAAGCCTTGACCAGTTCCATCCTCAGATTATTTTATTTTATTTTTTTGTTTTTTATTTTTATATGGGGTCAGGGGCAGTCAAAGAGCCAGCAAATCACCCCATAATTTCTTCCTCATTAAAACAAATCTTTGAGTTCTTTAAACTCTTATTCACTTGGCTGGCTGGAGGCATCTTTGAGGTGCTTCCCGCTGGGATTGGTGACATTTTTCCGTGTTGGAACACACTCTTATGAAACACTGGGCACTCTTGAGGACCCCCCCACCCCCGGCTAAGGGGGAAACATGTCAGTACTTTGCACAGAAGAGATGCACTGGTGCAAATGTGTGTTGCCATTTTTTATTGTTCACTTCTGTGGAATAAGATGTTTAAAAAAAAAAAAGAGGGAGAGGAGTGGAAAGAAGGGATTGGGCAAGAACAGGGGCCTGTGGTGGAGAGATGATGTTTTCAGAAGAGCCAAAGGTTATTTCACACCTGTCACAGTTTTACCTGCATTTGCTGCATTTTTAAATTTAATATGCGTGTCTGAACACGTGTGAGATTTTCTTTCTAAATATTAAATATCAAAAAAGTATGGGAGACACGGTAAGAGGAATCCTCAAAAAAGTTAACTGAAGGGTGGGATTTAGAGTTTGGACCCTACTGTGTAGCTGCAAGGATTTCCTTATTGTGTCATTATGGGATGTAATGTTTTACGCAAACACCACCTCGAGATGCATTTCACCTGATTTAACCTCACAGAAGTGCTATGCACTGGTACCACTTTGAAGCACGGTGTCATCCTTGGCTGTCCTTGGCATTTAGGTAATGTAATGTTTAACGTTATTTATTTTTTTGCAGCCTTTGTTCCAAGGCAGGAGTGGTCTGGAATTGGATAAAATTATGGAAGAATTCATGGTATAGTGCAAAAATGTATATACAGGTCACAGTATGCAAAGATGTTCACTTTTTAAGCAGTATGAATTCTTTAATGTACAACACATCTTACATGTTTCTGCCTGCTCTCCTTAAAAAAACATTAGCAATATTAAAAATACAGATCTAGCACTTTGCCAGCAGAGGGCACTGCTGCATGGTTTTATTTATCTGTCATTATTTTATTTATCTGACTGTATTGTTTACCTACAGTCCTCCTCTGACAAGACAGAAATGCTCAGAACTCTTGGAAATGGTTACAAAGAGTATTGTTTAGGCATGGCTGCAGGCTACTGTATGTTCACGTAACTGTTTTACGCTGAAGACACAGCAGATGCAGCTGGCTTGTTGCAGATAAAGTGACTGTCATACAGATATTTGTATGTTGTAGACTTGTATCCACCAGGTAAAGAAAATGTGTGTAACTGTCAATTTATCGATGATGTGTTCCCTGAAATGCCGAATTCCTTCACGCCAAAAGGAGAAGGCCCTTAACAAACTGCCTTGGTGTTTTTTTTATTATTATTTTTACACAGAACCTTGCATTTTATGAGCAAATCATCATAGCTGGTCCATATTAGGTCATAATGCTTTAACGCAAACTGTTTCCTATAACAGCTTGTGCCTACAGAATATTGTCCCAGCCTTCCCTGATACAGGCAACCCCCCCACCCCACGCCATACTGTAAATGCACGCCTCCCACTCCCTGCTCTATGGAGCCCTCTTTCCTTTATTTGGGTTGAATGTCAAACCTGATGCATATCTGCAGCAAAAGTCTGACAACAGCCCACTTCTGTCTGCTTCCTATGAGTCAAGCTTCCCCATTTTTGGAATTGACTATTTACATCAAAGATGTGGTGACTGATTTGACTTCTTGACTAATGTTTTGCACGACTGGTTATGTCTGCACATGATTGTACAGTTTGAGTGTGTAGATATATATACAGTATATATAGAGCCTCTCCTTTGAGGCTGAATGAAAAAATACAAATGTGTATTGGAAGTTCATCTCTTTCAAGACCGATTTCACTTTTCTGCTTTTTGTGAGCCTGTAACTGCAGCGATTTGGGTTTCAGTTCGTTTCAAATAAAACCTTAAAAGAAAAAGGTCCACTTGCTTTTACCATTTTCATAAACTGCTCATTTGGCAAAGAAATCCATGCATGTAAAACTGGATGATGTTATACATTATTTATTCAGCAGATGCCAAAGCATGTATACAGAACTGTGCAAAAGTCTTAGGCAAAGGAAATGTTTAAAACTCTCTTTGTTGTGCAGGTATTTGCCCAGAACAAACAAATCACAATTTAACACAATTTCTATGCATATTATGAGAAACAATAAAAGCTAATTGAAATTAAACTGATTTAAACTAATTAAACTGATTTTTTTTTTTTGTTGGATGACTAGATGAAGACAGCTTTAGTTCCCACTCACCTCAATCACAAGTTCACTTAATTACAATACTATTAAAAGTCTGGGTTTAAAAAGTGAGGTACTGATTAGTCATATCAGGTGCTCTAGTGGTGCAGTCAAAAAATACACTGATGCATTGGATGGTTGCTGGAAATCCTGGGATGACTTTGTCAAAATGGATCAGCTTAACTAACATAACAACAATGTTTTGCACCAACATGAAGATCATTTAAAAATATCATTCTAAGACCTTTGCACAGTACATTAATAACCAGCGTTACACAGTCTATGGTGCAGTTTGGGGTCCCAACCCAAAGAGCCAAACCACCAACAAATAGAGGATTTTTGCCCATTACATCTTGGTGTATCACCCCCCCCCCCCAAACCTTTCACCTCTAATCCAATGCTCTAAAATACATTTGACTTTTCACTATGACAAGAGCAAGTATCTAAGGCTGCCCATTGCACGCGAACAGACAACCTTCTGCTCATAGGCAGAGAATTCTAACCTGATCAGCTATACAGTGCCCCATAAACACACGGTGAAAAGACTAAATGGACTGAAGCCTACTTCATACTCCACTCAGCCATGTGCCATTACAGTTTGTGCACAGTGCGTGCGTCATAAATTTGATCATCGGGGTGTTGAGCCCAGATTTTGGGTCTATCAAACTTCACATGCATCTACTGCACAAGTATAAGGAATAGGTAGTCTGCTGTACTGGAAAATCATTGCTGTACACATAAGCTAAGCACAACTTGTATGTATACTGTGTATGCATACAAAGTCTGCATGCTTGACTGTAACGGTACGCAGCCAAGCTGAATATCAACTAGGCTTTAATATTAAACAACAACTAGGAATATTAAGTAGGCTTTGATGGATATGCTGGGGATTGCACACCGGATGCATGCAAAGCTTCGCAGAGTTACATCCTTTTTAGAACCACCAGGCGAAAAAAATTACTGCAGGTGAAAATCACACTAGGTGAAAAAGACTGCAGCAAAATTTTCAGTTTCACTCTTTTCACACTTTATGGGTATGCGCCTTTGGCTTCTTCCTTGCTTAATGGGACCCCAGTCCTGCTTCTAGGAGCCTGATACGGCATGTCCTAGCAGTGCACTTCACACCTGCACTTAATGTTTACCATTCCTTTTTAAGGTTACTTGATGTCATCCTCTGATTCATAAAGCACTGGTGGATAAGTTGACTAAAAACAAGTTGGATAGTTATCATGCTTTCACATAACAAGCTTATTTTTTAAACAGTCAGAAAAGCTCTAGGTGCTAATGCAGTGCCTACAGTGGCCAGTATCTTTGCTCTCTGTCTCCCCCTTCAAGCAGACCTGCGACAAGCAGCTGCTATCAAGGGGCAAATGTTGATATATTTTGGACTATGGCTGGTAATAATAATATCCAACTAATAGTACTATATGTATTATTAAGTATAAGTATATTAAGTGGTGATGAACTCATTTACCCCGTAACCCTACTCAGGCTAAGAGGTTGGAAAGTGGATGGATGGATATCTTATTCATTATTTGAAATACAGTGGTGCCTGCGGTTCAGGAATGCATTGGCCTACAGATAATTTGGTTCGTGACCAAAAATGTTGAGAAAAAAATGCACTGGTTCGCATACAAAATTTGGTCGATGAACAGATTCCTAGACCAGATTCCTTTTTCTTTTATACTAGCGTAGCACCGGAGGGACGCATGTCCCAGCATGCCCCGCGTGCAATTGTAAATAGCCCTTCTACTGTTGTTGTTGTTGTTAATGTTAATGGTTGCATTTCCCTATTGTCGAGCGTATGTGTCTTGTATGTACCTGGTCTGATCCTTGTGTGTATTTAGCATGTGTAAATCTTCCACCGTGTGTGCATCTTGCAGCTCGGTATCTGACAACCTTGTGATGCCCATCTGTGTATTCGGTTCGGTGCTTGTTGGGTACCTGTTGTGGACCTTTTAAGCACCGTTAATAAAGAGCATGATCTCTGCAGCCGACAAGTCTCCATGTCTCTGCTCTCGTGATGCCTCAGTCCACTATTCACTACACTATATTGTGTTTTTCTTTAAAGTTTCACTATGAATTAATTATCAAAAATTTCTATTTGTTATTAATCAAATTTTAATTGTTTCTTATAGGAAAAATTCCTTTGGTTTGCGTACAAATTGGTTCGTGACCACTTTCCTAGAATGGATTGTGTTTGTGAACCGCAGGCACCACTGTACTTAATAGTATACTTAATGCACATGTCATGTACTTATAGCTGAATTTGCTATAATATTTATTATTCTTAATTATTATTAGTACATGGCGCAAATGAGACAATCAGTCTATCAGATGATTACTTTCACCTTTCAATCCTCATTGCTGCCAATAATAATTATAATTAATATACTTTTTATTTAAATATTTTTTTTACATGGCCATCTTCCACAGATGCCAAACATTGCTCATCTGACCAGACTCAAATCTGGTCCCAGGTCTGTGCAGCCCAGCCCAGGATTGCTAGAGACCTGTGAGGTCCACGATGGCCTTGATGAAGATGGTGTCATCTCTCAAGTAGGAGCTCTTGCCAGCCAGCTTGGCCAGTGGGCAGAAGAGAGGGCAGCCGCTTGCGATGTTCATCTCATTGATGGGCCTCTGGAAGGAGCTGGAGTTAACGTCGGGCCGGAAGGCGTCAATGATGTGTTCGCGATTGTTCTGATCCAGCAGCATCAGTGTCACCTAGGTCAAGAGATGGTAGGGTGTCAGGGAGGGACAAGCGGTATCAGAAACGCTACTGGAGAAGAAAATTTAATCAAGAGGAACATGATCAGCCGCTCACAGTCAATCTGGGTCAACTTCCAAAATAGGTCTGCTTTCTTTTTCACCAGGGGTCACGTCTCATGAAATAAAATTACATACAAAACTACAAAACTTTCCCTTTATAAAACTAAACCCGAGCTACTTAGGTAAGAAAGATGCTGCTTTGTTTATGTAACGTTGCAGCCATTTTTCAGAATTTAGAGCAAAGCTGTTACTCCAGAAACTGTCAGCATGGGTAAACGGGCCCTATTATGCTCATTGTAACTGTTCATAATTGTATTTTTGGGGTCTAGTACAATGCATTTACATGCTTCAATGTTCAAAAACATCATTTTTCCTCATTACTGTCTATCTCTCTTCACGTTTTCTATAACTCTGTCTGAAATGCTTTTAGAGCTTTAAGCCCCACCCCTGATGAACACAGATCAGTGTGCTCTGATTGGTCAGTTTGCCCTTTTGGTCCACTTAACCTATACATTCCACCCCTGTCTTGCAGTCTGCAGACAGATTCATGCAGGAAGGCAGCCAATAAGAATTGTGCTACGAGATGACTTCAGATGCCTTGAGATGTTGCAGACTGTTTTCATGCAAATATAGCCAAATAACACACTAAAGGAAAAGGGAAAAACTGGAACAGCATAATAGGGGCCCTTTATAGGAGGAAAGAGGGAGCCATTGTACCTTCTGGCTGAAGGGCCACTTGAGCAGAGCGTCGTACTTCCCCTTCATTACCACAAAGAACAGCGAGAGGTGTGTCCCACGTCCTGTTCCATCACCGTTCAGGTACAGTCGCAGGCACATCTTATAGCCGTACTTGCTGGAGAAGAAAGCTGCGGGGAAATGGGAAGCTGCCTTCAGACAAAGTCCCTGCGCTGCATGATGCCCTACATTACAAAACACTTCACGGACCCTGTATGCATTTCTAGTGTGTTGAAAACCAGGTCGATCCAGAATGCATCTAAAGAGGTTCTGATAAGAAACATAAAAGGGGTACAAGTCAAGGCCAACCATTGTGTTGTAACTGTAATGTGAGCCATGCTATTTAAATGAAGGCCAGGGCCGCATAAAGACATGGCTGGGCCGAATGCACCCCACCTACTCCAAACCAAGGCTATCCTTATTCTCGCTTACACACTCACACCCCCCACCAAGGGTCTGAGTCCTTGGAAGTCTCACCCTTTCTCCTCCCTTTTGGACAGCCCTAACGATGCATACTCTATACCAGGGGTGGCCAATCTTATCTGCAAAAATGCTGGTGTTTATGCAGGTTTTTGGGATAAACTTTAGGTCACTTGTTCAAACCCAGGTGTGAGAACTCTGCAGCCAATCAGTCCTCTAATTAGTAATCTAATTAGGGAGTTGTAGTGAAAACCCGCATTTACCATGGTCATTTTTGGATAGGAATGGCAACCCCTTTTCTAGACTGAGGCCTCTAAGACCAGGTACGTGGAAGCCAGGTGTGGGAGAGTCTGACCTGGAGAGAACATGGCAGGAGATCTACCCGCCAAGGCTTCCTGGCGACGCCGGGCAAAGTCCATAATCTTCCAGACGAAGACGCCATCATAGGTGCAGAACTCGAGCTCCTGCACCTTCTGCTCCGTCTCGGTCAGCTGGATGTCCCTTAGAGCGAGTGTACGCTCCATCTGTCGTATCTGATTGGAAGAGGGGGGCATGTTAACCTCTGGAACTGCAAAGCATCCACCTCCCAGCACTGTGTCACAGCTAATCCCTGGCACCTTATTTGCGAGGTTCTCGATCTTCTCCTGGTCTAGCCGGTGTTGCCGGGAGAACGCCTCCAAGGTGAATGAGCTCCTCTCCACTTCCCGGTTCAGCACACACACAATATTCTCCAGCGCTGTCGTCTTCTGCTCCAGGCTGGTTGTCTGGCCCACTCCACTCACTGGTGTCTCCTTTTCCTCAGGGGCACGATACAGCCCCAGTCCCGAGTCCTCCTGCCATTCCCCAGGATCCTCTGCCAGTTGCTGTATCTGGCATAGTCGGTCCAGCAGGAGGCGCAAGTGCTCCGAGATGCTGGAATGCTCATGCTCAGTCTGCTTCTCATTCTCTACCTGCAACACATCAGTGCACGATAAAGTCGCCTGTTCAATGCTCCTCAACTTGTCTTTGAAAGCAAATGTCGCCCCATTTCCAGGTTGGGGCTCTTTTATCTCAAGCTTGCGCTTTCCAAGAAAATATCTACCCAGTGGACGATGGATATTATCTGCCGCCCAGCTACAAAGCAGCACTGCCTATATGAGAACACACTGCACCACCACTGGACATCTTATCTCCATTTGGTAACAGTACAATGTCAAAATAGATGCTGCTGGAACAACAATGTATTCCCTGGACAGCCCTGTCACCCTCTCCCCTACATCTAATCCCTACTCCTCCCACACCCCCTAACCGCTACAATCTCTAGCCCATCTACACAATTCATCCAATTCATAAACCTAACTTAAACAATATTCCTGGGATTCTTGAAAGACACCCATCAAATACTAGTTACTATGTTCAAAAGATCAATTGTCTTCTGCAGCTGGCCCTTCCTTCCTTTGCTGCCCCCTAGCGCTGCTTTGATCCAGGTGTGATTTGTCTCAAAATGTAATCTTCATGCATGTTTTTCTGATGTGGCAATAAGATCCATCAAATACTTTTGAGTTATTGCTATAACAAGATTAAGTGTCTAAGGTTACCTTTCTCCTTGCTATCACTATGTGGTGCTGCATCAATTTTGTGTGATTTGTTTCAAAATTTGATCAGTTCCAGATCTTCAAAGTTTGAAAAATATCTGTCAAATACTATGACAATTATTATGTTATGAAATGAAACATGTGATGCTGTCCTTTTCTTTGCTCTCACTATGTGGTGCTTGTAGCAGGCAATAATATAATAACCACCAATAATCTAATAACATACTTTATACGTAATAAATCTCATTTTTTAATGTTATACAATTCGATGATGCAATAACTAGCCAAAAGTGAAATTACTTATTACATTATCGCCAAAAAGTCCATAATGTATCACATTACTGCACCACTACCTCTGTTCCCCTTACTATACTTATACAGTGGTATCTCAGTTCTCAAACTCATTAGAACTCGAATTTCTTAAAAGTCGAACCAACCAGTTTGAAAAAAAATTACCTAGAACTC
>JAODJW010000117.1:3724500-3748335 GCA_026777045.1 Hyperopisus bebe
GAAGCAACTGCCATGTGATTGGTTGATTAGATAATTGCATTAATGTGAAATTGAACAGGTGTTCCTAATAATCCTTTAGGTGAGTGTAGATTATATATGTAGACATCACCAAAGTTTAGTTCTGGGCAAGGAGTTCACTGTTTTTAGAGACTGAAATACTGCGGCAGGTGCTGTATAAGGATAGTTAGTGCTCAAACCTGGCAGTTTGTTCTCATATCTTTATATATTTTTTTCCTGTTAATATATGATTGATATATTCATTTCTTCATTGTTGCCACCATGTTGGAAGGGTTTTTTTCTCAGAGATAGTCATGCGACTGATAACTATGAATAGGCTTTTCTACTGCAGACAGGCATACATTACATTGTCAGACACATGACTCACTTTTAGACGAGATATGTAGTTAAAAATATTGGATAAAATGTCCTTTCAAATCACACTGTATTACTGTACCACATGTCCTTTGCTGTTCTGAGACTTTTTTTGGGGGGGGGCTGAATATTTAGCAGAGAAAATCATCAGGAGAAGCTTCTCTGTCCTTCCTGCTGGATTGAAAAAAATATATTGTCTCACTTCTCTAGACCAGTTCCACATTGTCAATACAGAAAGGCTTTTAACATTCTATATGTGGTCAAGCAGGTTCTGTGTCCATATTAGAAGGGTATCAGTCCAAATCCTGAGAGTGACAGACCAACACAGTTGCTGGTCCAATGAGCAACAACCTTAACTCCAATTGCTCAAGCTTGCTGGCCGACCCTCAGCTGTGACCCCCAAGTTTGCTCTCACCTGTCTGTGTCTCTCATTCAGTGCAAGGTGGGGTAGACAAAAAGGCAATTTCCCCACATGGATTAACAAAGTATCTTTATTCTAACTGTCATAGGTGTCAAAGACACCATGCATGATAATATTTGTTGTTATATGGCATTAGAAGTCTGAATCAGAAAAACGCTGATGATTAAAAAAATATATGAAAACCATAACCTGTTATAGCATTGTCTTCATGTTCATTTCAGGTATTTATTCATGATTAGTTACGATGTTCATTTGCAAAGCTTAGTTCTGCATCCATGTTAAACTTATTGCATTGATTATGTCAGTTCCCCACAGTGACTGGCACTTTGTTGGAACCGGGCTGGCAAACTTAAGGTGAGATGAGGAAGAACACTGCAAAAATGCTGGAAGCAAGAGTAAGAACTGCATATCTAAAAAGCGAAGCAGAGTTTCTGACTGAGTGAGCAGGTCAACTGCTCCATCTTCCCCTTTCCTTCTTGTCATCCTGTTCATATTTTTTCCAGATGATTCATAGGCATTTTAATAATAGAACCCCGAAGAATCAAACACATGCAACATGCACTTGTCCAAGGTGCTGAAGCAATGACTAGCAATGTTGCTACGCTATACTTGCTGACATTGCCAAACATCAGCGAATAACTTTTGGTTTGCGGGTTAACAGAATAAGACAATTAACACTTTTTGAAGGAAAATATCGTTCAATTTCCATCCACAGCCTGCTTTTAACCTAACCCATTATCCCAATGTTTGACCATGTTAAAATACAAAAAGCAGTTAGTCTGTAATATCTACTGGCTGTATTCTAATTCTAGAGCAGCAGAATTGTAATGCTACAGATGACAAGTGGTGATGGATGTCGTAATACTGCCCTCTACTGCTCCGTTTTTGCAGTTATTTTACCCCTTGCTTTTACTTGTGCCATGAAGTTTCTTAATAAAACCATCTGCTGTCATGTTTTGTACAGATTAATTAATTTAATTTATTATAGGACCTGTGCATGGTGAGCTAGCTGCTTAATGGACGGGACAAGAATTAATTTCAAAATTTGTGGCTTATATGTACTGGGGTAGCTTTCAGCACATTTTCAACTACTACAACTACTTCAACTACTACTGAATGTAGTAAATAAAATAGAATCCGGAACCCTTGGACTAAAGGATAAAGCGGCATTATGTATGTCAGATCTAACAGCTAATTCATTGAAATACATTTATGAGGCATTTTTAAAAGGTCCACCAAGATTTTAGGCTGGTAAAGCCATGTCCCATTCTTACCATCTTTTTAACCTCTGCAACACTAAGAGGCTACAAATCTGCTGAACATTTCATGATTCCCGTCAAGCAACAAGTTGTTAATAGTCGTGAGCTTATTTAGAGCATTACATTTGGTCTCCTCGTCAATATAAGTTCACAAAACCGCTAATTACATGCGCTACCTTCCTATGACTGTATTTGATTGCTTATTGCGGTTTAATAATTTAACGATAAACTGTGGAGTGAAGATGGCATTTCTATTAATTTTATTTGATGTACAGTGGGGTCCAATTTTATACATCAATCCGTTTTGTTTTGCCTGACAGTATATCAAACACAGAGTCGAGACTGCAGTTTGTTTCGAGAGGCATAAAAAGTGAAGCAGAGTATCTCCATGGAAGATGATGCTAGCCGATCGTCAGCACAATATTTTAAAATATTTTTGTACCCAAGTTTCCTAAACGGAAAAATCAAAAAGATTTTGACACTCACTCTTTGGCCAGGTTTTCTATGCAAAGCTGCCCCCCTGTGGTCAACTCACGCAAGGTGGGAGGTTACAATTTCCTGTAAATAGTATTTTGTTTTTACTTAATTCATTTCTGTTCGGATGTCATAGATCCGCTGTTTATTATGTTATAGAGAATGGCACAAAAGAACGAAACGACACCAAAAAAATCACACAAACTCCAAAAGGCAAAATCATCTGCCATGTTTTGCGGTGCGGGTGAATCTGCGCGTGATTTTACCGACTTACCTTTCCATCTCCAGACGTAGCGCTGGAATGTCTGTAAAGCTAAATTTTCCCATTTTCCATACGTCCAACACGCTTTCAATTATCACAGCAACGCAGAGTGGCGAATCCTTGCGGTCTCCTGTTATATTTAACCCCAATGACACAAGATTTTCACCACTACGAACAACATACAGACAAGGCCCCTGTGGGACGGAACTTTGAGACCTTGCGTCACCATGACGCCAGACAGCAATAGTAAATAAATATCACCGTCTAACCGAAGATGATCGGAGATCGGCGAGTTCTGATAATATCAGTGCTTGCAGTGTGAAAAACCAGGTGCCAATATGGCAAGCCAAATTGTCTTTTATTAGCATAAGGCTTACTCTCCGTAACTTAATTCTTACTGGTAAAAATAACATTCTTGCTAGTAAAAATGCAATGTTTGAATATAAATTCAAAATAATTAGATAGAGCTCTATAATTCGATTTTTACTAGTCATATACTCCCATTGACTTCCATTGTATTTTGGCCTCAATACATTTAGCCTATTCTGAATTCAATATTTACTAGTAAAAACTCATGCTGTAGAGCTCTGTAATTCAATTCTTACTAGTACTAACTATCGTAGTCATTTGCAAATACATTTTGACTAGTACGAATTCCATAAGAATCCCAGCCCCACATATCCATAATTGAGTTTTACTAATAAAAATTTTATTACAGATCTCCACAACGTAATTGTAGACATCTGAAATTCAGATATCCAAAATGTTAATTTCAGATCTCCACAATGGGGGGGGGGGGGGGATTCTTATACACATTACTTATATACGTCTTACCTTAGTTCAGCAAAACTTCATATTTTTTACTTCTAAAACTAATATAAAATATATTATAATACAATATAATAATGATAATAATAATAATAATAATAAATCATAAACATTTAATTAATTGTAAAAAGCATTTAATTAATGTGGCTCCTCCTGCTGCACCTTCCACTCTTCAAATTACTTCCCTTCCGCCTTTTTACAAAAGAATTTATTTTTTAACCTTCTGTGTTCAAACACCAGCCTCCGCAGCTGCCCACCCTGCTTGCACGTGAAATGCTGACGGGTGATGTGAGGTGGAATGGGAAGGCCCTGGGAACTGGCCAAGGCTTCAGCTGCCTTCCTCCTTCTCCACTCCATGGTCCGGCTACAAGTCTTTAACCCAGGCAGGTTGCTGGGGGAGTCTGCCTGCGAGGGAGCTTGGGGGGGTCAGGGGGGCAGCTACAGGTATGGCTGGTTCAGGTGTCGGCAGGAAAGGTAAGGGGGCATGTGGGACTGATACAGGGAGCAGAGGTGCAGGCTGGGGTTGTGGAGTAGGAGTAGGGGCTTCTGGGTGCCATCTCTGCACAGCCAGCCCAGACAAGTCTGGAGAGTAGGAAAAGGTGAACAGCCTTGGGTCAGAAGGAGGTTCTGCAGGCTCTTGGTCCTTTTGCCTGGGCAGGGTAGAGGGGTGGCTGTTGTCAGGCTGGGGTTGGGGAGAGGGATATCCATGGAGAGCACAGCATGTTTTTGCTGCTTGACTAAACTGTTACGCCTGCAAGAAACAAGACATTTTTAAAATAACCTAAGTCAACATTAATCATTAAGCCATAAAAAAATCCCTCATTTCAGCTGATCCTAAATATTGCCTGAACATACTTATCAAACAGACAGTGTACGCTGGTTTATTTCTAAAAGCTGCAGCAATGTGGCCTGCATGAGCCTGCAGCCGTCTGATCCTGCTGCAATCCTTCAGGATGGCAGCCCAGGAGTTCATCTTCACCCCAGGGACCGTCTGGTCAGCTATGGGAAGAGAGCAGAGCTCCAAGCAGATGGCCTCTTTGAGTCGGCTCATGTGAAGCCACTGTTCAGGCCCAGTGCCTTGGCCCAGCAGGCAGCTGCTCAGAAAAATGTAGAAGTTAGGCTAAGTGTATCACAGCGGCAGAAAGTGTATGCCAGGAAATCTGTAATATCATCTGCATAAACAATTCACTTACCTTTTCAGGCTTTCTTGCCCTGCATACACTGTTATCTTGAAGTGGCTGGCCTTGAACCAGGCCTGCAGGACTTGGTCCATGTGCCTCGGTAGGTAGCTACCAGCCTACCCGTCTCTCTCCGGCGAATTATTCCAGAGAGAGACGATGCTGGCAGTGTGACTGTCTGAGACACTGAGCTGTTGGTGCAGCCCCACCAGGTCCCTGGCCAACCTGACCCTGTAGTTGTACCCCGGTGCTCCATCAGGGCCTCTGAATAGCTGACAAGATGATAAGGGGAGTAACACAGGGTAAGTCTGAATAAAAGGACCCTGGACTTATGTTATATACTATATGTAAAGCTCACCAGGAGCCATGGTGGGCGCTTCCTTAGAGGAGTCCGGAATGGCAGAAGGGAGTGTGGAGGGGACCGAGCTGAGCAGTGTCTGCTGTTCATCCCTCCTCTGGATGTACTTCAGCACATCCATTTTGGTCCTGGCCTTGTGCCTCCTTAACCCACTGGACATTGCTGGGGGGGGGGGCCACACTGAATCATCAATCGTTATTGCTGACAATTACAATCATTACTGCTATAAGCACATTTAGCAGGCTGCTACAGAGAGTGAGTGCTCACTTCCTATGCATGAACTTCAAATAATTGTGTGCAGACTACAATATGTAGAGCAAGCTGTCCTTGGACTCATACAGCTCCTTAGAGGTACAATGCTTATGTGTAACAAATCCCGCAACACACTCGTCTGACAGCCTCCAGCTGCCTCCGCTGCCTTATGGCCTCGGTAATTTAGAGGAAGGAGCTGGCATACCTATGAGCATATATCAAATGAGGGATTAGTTAACATGGGACTTCTGTATTGATGTTGGGATGTGGTGATGTTGTGCCTTGTGGTTTAATTGCTTACCTCAGGAACACATCCTTATTGCGCATTATATTGTTCATTGTTACAGTGCTGCTCAGGTTGCCGGACTCCCTCTCCATCTGATGTTGACATAATGCAAGACATAATACTAATAAATATGGATATATATATATATAATGGCTCCTAAAGATGTTTGGATGCACACACATGCACATTCCATCCCTTTTTAAGAGATCAGGGGTGTATTTACATTTAAAAAATGCATTCTGAGAAAATTCTGGGCTGAAGTATGATTAGTGACACTGAAAATATAACTTTGCCATACAAAATATTAACAAAAATGCTTTCTGAGCAATTGCTGGCCTGAAGTATGATTGATGACACTAAAAATACACCTTTTCTATGCAAGATATTAAAAATAATGCATTCTGAGCAATTACTAATGTGAAGTATGACTAATGGTACTGACCTATGCAAAAATTTAATCGAGAGGAAGGTAAGCCGTTTTTTATTTTTTTTAGCAGATTTTACATTTTTAAGTAGTATTGACAGTATACGTTTGAAATGACACACCTAGTCGACAACATTAAGATTGCTCAGTCAAACTAACGATCTGCAAGAATTTTTTACATTTCACTAGTGTTGTAGTCAAGACCGCCTAAACTGAGACCAAGACATTGCCGAGTCCGGAGGGTATCAAGACCAAGACACTGCTGAGACTTGAGGGTACCAAGACCAAGACCAAGTCCAAGACCAAGACTCACTAAGGCGAGACCAAGACCAAGACTGGTCGAGACCAAGACCAAGACCGAAAACAGACTAGGGCTAGAATCCTTTGCTTTGAATTGAAGAGAGTGAGCCTCCAGATTGACTTGCACCTCTAAGACCGTGCTTTCTAATGAATGTAAATTACCTAATTTATATGAGTTATAACTACGCTATAGACTTTGTGGACATTTTTAAACATTTCTTTGCCAACTTCGCTATGATGCAATGTGTATGATGTATGTGGACTGTGAGGCACTGGCAGTGTCCGTTGAGAAAATGTATACAATGTAACATTTTTAATATAGATGCATCTGACTGGTTGCATTTGAATTGAGGTGCATAATAAATAATGAAACTGTTCTGTGAGGATGTGCTGTTTTCTCTTTTTTTCCCCATCCCATCGAGACCGCTATGTCCGAGAACAAGACAAGACCAAGACCAAGACCAAAAAGAGTCGAGACCAAGACAAGACCGAGACCACAAAAAATTGGTCTCAACACCAAGACCGGTCTCGAGAACTACAGCACTACATTTCACCCACGGTTAAACACCCCAAAATATAACATAAACGATAACAGTATAAATAACAAAACATAACGCACGTGCCTGAGAGATTTCTGTACAGATTAAGTAGTGTGTTGGGCTTACATGTTTGCACTGTGTGGATGCTTGATTTCATATTGAAAGCGTGACAGATATGAATATAATCAGATAAGATATTCAGATATACAGCATTCAGATACGCAGCTATTCAAATAAGCGCGTGGCAAGTGGGCGGGCGGGCCATCGCCGCGCTGGCCAATTGCAGAGGGGCTAGTCTCATCGCTCATACAATCGGTCGAGGCCATTCTGAAACATTTCATCCCCACTGGCCACTGGGGAGCCGAGACCGTTGAAACATTTTTTTTTCGCTTCAAGCCGAAGATGAACAGGCAAGAGAGTCGTTCAGCTATTGATCTTACTGTACTTTAATTTCTCATACGTTGGAAGCTAAGTGCACGTGGGAAGTGCTTTCAGAAACAGTAGGAAGTGATCACTATCCTATAATAAAATAAAATAAATTTAGCTTTAGGAAGCTGTAAAAGAGAAGGACTACGGAAATGGTTATTTCATTGGGCAAACTGGGATAAATGTACATATATTAATGATCAAGAAATGAGAACGGGATGGGGTTTTCCTTTTTTGCGAAAAGAGAAAAGAGAAAGGAACTTAAAGTTCATTGTACAGAAACTGCAGGAGGCCATTACGAAAATAGAGGAATGGTCGTACAAGTAGGGTGTAAAGTTTTCAGTTGACAAAACAAAGGTAATCTAAAACTTAAACTTTACAACCAGGAATTAGAAAGAGTGAAATGTTTCAAATTTTTGGGAATGTGGTTACATGAAAAACTTACATGGGCGGTGCATATTCAGAATGTGTTGGATTAATGTAAAAAAGTTCTAAATGTGATGAGGTGCTTAACGGAGTGGATGGGGTGCAGACAGACTTGTGTTAAGGGCTTTTTATATTGGACTAATAAGGTCAGTACTAGATTATGGGTGTGTGGTTTTTGGTACAGTTCTTAAACGGTTGGATTCTATTCAATTTCAGGCATTATGACTTTGTACAGAAGCATTTAAGACAACTTCAGTTGGAGCATTGCAGGTAGAAATGGGAGAAATGCTGTTGGAATTGAGAAGAATACAACTGTTAGTAACCTACTGGGCAAATTTACAGGGTCATGACTAGATTCATCCAACACACGTTACCTTAAAACCCTGATGGGAGAAGGAGAAGAGGAGAGTAAAAAGCTTTGGATGGTCAGTGGAACAGAGAGCATCAAAACTAGGGACGGTTCAACTTAGTATTAGTCCAACCGTCCCATTACCAGCAATACAACTTCCTGATGTCACAGTTGATTTCTCGATACTAGAAAAGATGAAGAACAACAAGGAATTTTGTTTTGATCCTCAAAGGATACAGACTTATATTGATGGGTATCACAACTACATTCAGATCTACACGGATGCGTCAAGGGATTCAGATACCAAAATGAGGGTGGCATTTAGTATTCCTGCATTCCATTTTAAAAAAGGGACAAGGCTTAGTGATGGGCTATCAGTGTTTACAGGAGAAATGCTGGCGATACTATTAGCATTACAATGGATAGAGGACACCAGACCACTAAGAACCGTCATCTCTTCAGATTCAAGTTCATCCCTGCACAATTTACGTACTGGTTATTCGGATGGTAGATTAGATATTCTGCTAGAGATTCAACAGGTGTCGTATAGAATTCAAAGAATGGGGCTTGCTGTAGTTTTTTTGTGGGTACCAGTATATATTAGGATCATTGGGAATGTGGTAGCAGACAAAACAGCAAAGGAAGTTGCGAAACATGAGAATATTGATATAGCAGTTAATTTCAGTAGGTTAGAAATCAAAAGTATCATCAAACAGCGGATGAAGGAAAGGTGGCAGAAGCAGTGGGATGAAGAAAGGAAAGGACTATGGTTTTATAAAATACAAAGGAAAGTCCGAAAGTGGGTAAGATGAGAGGGGCAGGAAGAAACCAGACAGATGACATAATAGTATCAAGATGTAGATTTGGACATACTGGACTGAACAGCACACTATTTAGAATAGGAAAACATAATACAGGCAATTGTGATTTTTGTGGTCAGGCAGAGACAGTGGAACATGTTATGGTACATTGTAGAAAGTATGAAACCGAAAGAAGTACTCTTATCCGGAACCTTGAAAGGATTAAACTAAGTACATATTGACAGAAGTGTTTGGAACAAATGTGAGTCACCCTTTTCTATTGCAGTTTCTTCGGTTGACTGGTTTAATTGGGAGGATTTAATTTAATTTAATTTTTTATTTGTTTGTTTTTTTTTTGTTTTTTTTTTGACATTAGAATCCTGATCCACACTCCTTACCAATTGGTGGCGGTAATGCACCATTTTGTTGTTTGCCAACCGCCAATAAAAAGCCAAAGAAGAAGAAGAACGGGCGAGAATAGTGGCGTGCGATACTACAAGATTTGGTATCGATCCGATACCAAGTAAATATAGGGCAAGTATCGCCGATACGATACCGATATCGATTCTTTTTAATAATTAAGGTGCACCATCAAATTGCTAAAGCTGGATTAATTTTCATTACCTTTAAGTGTTTTAGTGATTTTTTAAATTAAATAAATTAGCTAAAACCCAGGACAGAATTTGGGCAAAGTTTATTAGTAAATCAATACTGTAGCGTGTAATAAACGGCATTTGGTGATTAAAAACCCAAACTATCTCCGCTGTTTAGTTATTGCGAGCATGGCTCAGCGTTCAGTGTGTCTGTATGTGTGTCTGTTTTTGCATGCCAGGGGGCCGCCGGGAGCGGCAGTTGAGAGCAGCAGCGCTTGCACAGACAGCCGCAGTGCATTCTGGAGAGAAATTGAAACTGAAGTATCGATCTCATTAAACTAGTATTGATCAATATCAGTACCAACATTATTATCAATACTTGGATCGATCTGCTCACCACCAGGCGAGAGCATACCGCTGAGTACCGGCATACTCAAAGCACTGCTAATTGGTTTATTGTTTTTTTAAAGCTTATATTAAAATGCAAATAACGTTTCTGATCCTCGTTTCGAAATAGTGTTCATATAGTTCCTTTCCCCACAGCTATTTTGCACTTGTTTCTGGTCAGCCTAGAATGCACCTGTACACGAACTGGCTGTTTGTCCGCGCTGCGTATGCGATGCGTATGTATATTATATGCCTCCCCTGTTTGTCATTTGGACAAAATCATCGGCCAAATAAATAAATGTAAACAACACTTCCTGTCAAAATTACTACTTTACCTAATCAGCGAAGGTCATTAACTCTTTTCCAGCAATTTCAATAAAGTTGTGTGTCTTTTTTTTTACCCTTTTGTTCATCCATCCATCTTCCAAATGCTTGTCATGGACAGGGTCATGGAATTTCTTTATTATCTCCTTATATAAACCATGGAAACAATCCAATCAAATCCCACCCAGCCAATTAATCAAAGGTAATTTACAAAATATAGTGACCAATGTTTATGGATTGCATGTCTGACAGATGTTAAAGGGTTCAAAGCTTCTCAGGTTGGCATCCAATTATGATTTTTGTTTGCAGAGTCCCCGCTAGATCACCAGGTAAAAATACAATGAGTCAGGGGTCAGGATTCCCCAGCCTCACAAAACTTCTAAATCAAGGGCAGCATGCCTTTTTAAACACATACATATGTAGCAATGAAATCTCTGCATTTTCCCTTCAATATTTTGGGTCACTGTGTTATTTACGCATTTATTTTGTGTAGTGGTCGGATGTCTGGTTGTATGTTTTGGGGGGAGCTGATTCAAAGAGAACTGTTAGTGTTTGCAGCTGTATGACTTATTATTAAATTAATAAACATATAAATGTTTAGTACATAGAATAATGATTAGATACACAGACTGAGTGCACATAACTGGTCAGTTTGACAGCACACTGATGCTGTTGGTTGTAAGCATGCCCGTCATTGTCGTGCTTCTCCATGTGCCATGACATGCTTCCCAGCAAAGGATGGTCCTTCTTTCTGCATGAAACAGTTTTGTAGTTTGAAAATAACACAGGTGGAATAAATTAACCAGTTTATGAATTAATTACAAAACATAAAATCACATCAATAACATCTATCTATAGCAAAACATGCATCCATGCATGCATCCATCAATGCATTCATCCATCCATCCATCCATCTTCCACACTGCTTATCCAGGACAACTGGATTAGCAAATATGTTATACCAAAGAGACATAGCATCACAGAAATTAGACTAATTGGCATTTTTTAAATCCCAATTATACATTTGGCCAGGTGAGTTATGGGTGCACCAATGTAATGCTGCAGTTGCCTACGGCACAAGCTGGCAGCAGTGGGGCAGTGAAAGGGTGGCACACGGTGTGCAGGGTGATGCCCGAGTCCGCATCGAAGAAAAGAAGGGTGCAGCCAGGCCAGTCCAGCAGAATCCCGATCCGCTTTGGCTTCTGCACCACAGACAGGTAGTCATGGCGTGCGGCATGGCAAAAGGAGATCACATCCTCGAAGTGGGACAATACCCAGGACTGGGCATTGTAGCCCAGCCGGGATGCATCAGAGGAGCCCTTGCGCTCGAGGCTGGCATAGCAGACTCCCACTTTGAAGGCGTCACTTTGTGACACATCCACCACCCAGCTGTGGGTGCCGGAGGAGAACAAGCGGGAGCACAGGGCATTGGGCCAGCTGTCAAAACGCGCCGGGTCATACTGGGGATTCCTCCTGGCCCGTTTGGACAGGAAGGTCAAGGTGCACTGGTCCGGAGACAGGGAAAGCAGGGGGCTGACGGTGCGTTCGTCGAATGTCAGATTGATCGGAGTATGACCTGGGGGACAGAGAGTAAATAGGAATGAATAACGATGGAGAGGAGGGCTAGAGGAAAGAGGTATGAGTAAAAAGGAGTAAATGACAATGAGAGGAGGGATAGAGGAGAGAGGCAAGGGTAAAAAAGGAGTAAATGACAATGGATTGAAGGGGTAGATGAAAGAAACAAGGGTAAGAAAGGAGTGAAGGAGAATGGAGAGGAGGGATAGATGAAAGAGGCAAGGGTAAGAAAGGAGTGAAGGAGAATGGACAGGAGGGATAGATGGAAGAGGTGAGGGTAAGAAAGGAGTGAAGGAGAATGGAGAAGAGGGATAGATGGAAGAGGCGAGGGTAAGAAATGAGTGAATGAGAATGGAGAGGCGGGATAGATACAAGAGGCAAGGATAAGAAAGGAGTATGCAACATATCAGATTGAAAAGAGGAAAAAGGAGTGAAATATGATAAACATGAAAGACATAAGGAATAAAGAAAGAGATATTGGGAGGCAGTTAAAAAACGGGAGAGAGGGAGAATATACTGTAGGGAAGACCGTAATTCACAATCTTTCAGTTCAGTGTGTATGAGGTTAGCTCCATTTTTCAATATCAATTCTGTAAATTCTTCAGACTAATGACTTAGCACCGCCCTGTATAGTTGCTCAGCACACCTTACGTAATGTTTTATATGGCACTCCTGTGCCCTATTTACAGTTCTTTTTATAGTCCAGCCTCATTAAGTGAAATTAACAGGCGAATGAGGTCATTCTGCAGAAGCATGGTTACTCTGCTATCCACCTTATGACCATTCTCACCAATGGAAGATGAATGAGGCCTGTCTGATTAGTGCTCCAGTGCATAAACAGGCTACTGACCCAAGTGACCCAATAGCGCTGCGCTGGCCCACAGCCCCAGGATCAGCTTGCTTTCGCTGCAGCCGAATTTCATGGTGAGCTTCTCTGTGTCAATGGGATCGCCCACACCCTCGGCCTCCTCCACCCTTAGGGCAAAACCGATGTTGAGATTTGTCAGTGATAGCTTATCATCCCACACTGTCAGAGACTTAGCACAGGCTATTTTTAACACTGTCTCTCCATAGATTGATATGTAATGTAAGGTGGAGAGACTCTTTCCTTACCAGTGATAAATATCCCTCACAACAAAAAAAACCTAAATTAAAACTAGATAATAATAATAATAACAACAACAACAAACAAACAAATACATTTTGACTTTTTATAGCACCTTTCACAAACAAAGTAAGTCACTTTTAAGACTGCAATTTTTTTTCAGGTTAGTCCTTTATTGGTAGCCATAAATGTGCTTAGATGTGTTTAGTATATGCTCTTGTGTTATGCTGTTCATTTTGTGTTTAAATGCTAAAAAAAACATATTCAGGTGTAATTTTTGGGGGCCGGGAACCAATGAATTGGTTTTCCATTATTTCTTAGGGGGAAAATTCGATCAGAACTCAAACTTTTTAGGATTCAAACCTGAGTTCTGAACAGATTAAGTTTGAGTTTTGAGGTACCACTGTACAGCTTTGAAGGGGAGTAGAAAGATTTTGAATTTGATACAGGACAGATCTGGTAACCAGTGGATCTGAGACAGAATGGGGTGATGTGAGCTGAGCATTTGTTGTGGGTGAGAACTGTTGCAGCAGAGTTCCAATACAGTCGGAATGACAATAACGTATTCCCTGGATAATACCATCACCTCTTCCCCCCATCTAATTTTGCTCTTCTCACACTTCCCAATCTCTACAAACTCTACAGCAGGGGTCTTCAACTGCAGTCCTGGAGAGCTACCGTCCAGTAGGTTTTCTATCCTACCTGGCTTCTGATGAACCACACCTGTTCTCAAGTAAATACCAGGAACAGGTGTGGCTCATCAGAAGCCAAGTGGGACAGAAAACCTACCGGATAGCAGCTCTCCAGGACCGGAGTTGGAGACCCCTGCTCTACAGCCACCCTATGCACTTTCCTCACCTCTCCAAAAAACCTTATTAAAAGCCCAGTTTTACATAACACATCTCAATGAAATCAGGTTTACTAGATATGTGTCTGTGGTCATCCCTGACACTGACACTTCTTCAATTTTGGTGAGATTTTTATCAAAATGAAATTAGTCCCACATCATCATCCATACAATGTTCCTGAAAAGTTTGAAAAAGATCCATCAAATGCTTTTCTTAAGTGTTCACAAGTGTCTTCTGCAGCTGCACTTCCCTACTGTTGATGCCACCAAGTGCTGCTATTTCAATTTTAGTGAGATCTATATCCATATTATGTTTTTCTGAAGTCACAAAAAATCCATCAAATATTTTTTGAGTTATCATATTCAACTGCATTCCACGATCATTCTTCCCTTTGCTGCAAGTGTGTGGCGTTGCTTCAATTTTGGTACAATTTGTCTAAAAATGAAACTGGTTCGAGAACTTTCTCTGACACAAATTTCCTGTGAATTAGTGAAAAACTGACCAGACAAATACTTTTTGAGTTATTATGCTATTGAAATGAGTGTCTGTAGCTATCCCTCTCTTTACTACCACTATACCGCGCTGTTTTGATTTTGGTGCAATTTGTCTGAAGATTTGATCAGTTTCATGTCTTTCCCCAAACAATGTGTCTGCAAAGTTTGAAGAAGATCCGTCAAATACTTTTTGAGCTGTTCATGCTACGAAGTTTAGCATCTGTGATGGTGGTGGTGACAGGAGACCAGTCCCAAAACCATACTGTATGTATTCCCCATCTGGAGAATACAAAGGTGTTATGCATTTAGACAGTCGCTGCACTGACCTCTCGGCAATGTCCTGGCTTGATTTCTGAAATGCAGGAAGATAATTAGAAAACAAATAGAATCTAAACATTCTTAGACGTCGTAAAGAACACTCTCGCCATTTCACCTTTACCGATTCATCTCTTTCTTATTCTCTTCCTCTGTGCTTTTCTGCTATATTAAGTTCTCTTGCCTTTCGTTGAATTGACCTTACTTTTGTCTCTTCCACTCTCCTATCATCTGCAGGCTTCCGTCATTCTGATATATTAGGTGTAGTCAGAAGCCAGCATTGTTTGTGCTTTATACTGTGCTCAGACAGATCTTTATTCTTTAAGAAGCTCCCACGTACTATACTCAGTTATGAAGCTTAGGTAGCTGGAACTGGTTTTGTGTGCATGCCCTGCAGTGCAATGATGTCTTTGACTTGCATTCTGTGCTCCCTAAGATCAGCATACTTGGTTTGCAGTGATTGACAATGACTATATAGTAACTGATATTTCAGGTCATTGTTATTCCAAGTATTCAGGATTTAAACCTCCGTTTGTACTTAGTCAGACCATTATTTAAACAACTTACTAATTTTCAATTAACTGCCCATTTTCACTGCTCTCTGATTGCTCTCCTTTACCCCATTCCAAAGTCCTTCCCCTGGGTGTTTTTGGGCCAAGAGGGGCCAATGGTGTAAAGGCTGCTGCTGTATGCGCCCCCCCCCCCCCTTACCACAAGTTTTGCATCCATGGTGTGGGTGAGAGTGTGCACGAGGCGTGTGCGCGTGTGTGTGAGCGAATCCAGCGCCTGGGTCCAGTGGGCCTTCTGGGTGAGCAGACACTGCTGGACCCGCTCCTCCTCCCTTTGCACGGCCTCCAGGAGACGCTGCTCTTCTTCCTCCAAAGCCTCCCGCACCAGATTGAGCCGCGCCACCACGCGCTCTCGTGCTGCACTGGCATCCACCTACAGGGGAGAGTGTGTGTGTGTGTGTGTGTGTGTGTGTGTGTGTGTGTGAGTGAGTGAGAGAGAGAGAGAGAGAGAGAGAGGATTATATCCTGTGCAATTTTAAAACAAACAGTTATCTTTATATCAATGCACGGCGATACTTCCATTTACAGTTTTCTGCAGTTACGTACAGTGAAAATTTAAAATTTAAAGGTCTTATTCTAATACAGGTGCATAAAAAGAAAAACAGAAAACCAAATCTCACATATTAGTTTCTATTCATGACAGATCTTTCCTTGTTAATTTAAAGAAATATATGCTTTTGTAAATTACAAGAAGTTAATACTGTATTTCATGTAACCCAAGATGGGCTGCCAACCCATTGTAGGCACAAAATTCAGCAATATGGAAAATTACGGCTCTGTGCATAGCATCATCCAGATGACACCAGACACACCATATGTGCAGTTTATTTACAGCTATATTATCACACTTAGCCAGAAGAGGTCATTTTATTCCACACATACACATAGAACAGAGTATTCAAAGTGAAATTATATCATGCATCTCCTTCAGAAAGCAAATGTCATGTGAGTATTTATGCTTTTCCGGAGTCAGAGCCAAAGGTTAGGTGTAGAGTTAATGCATTACCATGTTATGGTGCATGTGTGACTGAGTTTGTCAGTACATGGGCAGGAGTGAGAGATTTCTGTATCTGAAACCCTGCTCGTGTCCATTAGCGGTTACCTGCAGCGCCTGCTCCTTGGTGACCAGGGTCTGACTCAGGAACCGCTCGATCCGGGAGGCTTGCAGCTGCATCTTCTCACACGCGTCCACTAGATGGTTCTACCGAAGGAAAGATGGTACAGACATACCCTCACGAGGAACTGACCAAAGCATTGTATCATGTCACAGAATGACAAATCTTACTGGCAGGCAGGAATGCGGGGCAGTTTAATGAGGTGAGAGCAGATAATTCAGAGACAGGGGTCGTTCTGAGCCTCTGACTAACTGCAAAGTAACTTCCCACAGTTACTTTCCTCTGTGGCTGGAGAACATGAAAAAATACTGAAATATGGAAAGTAATCTATGAGATGAACTAAGTCTACCAGCTGCATTCTGCGTACTACTTATAATACACCTGTTTACATTTTTTGGTAACACAACAAAGTAATGAAACACTTATTTTAAATTATTTTGATTGAATTTTGTGTATGTTTCGAATAGCCTACTGTTCCAACTTAATGCGTGCGGCTGCTGTAAGTTACAGAAGTTATACCACAATTGGACATCGTCATTTTTTTTTTTGTTTGCTTTTTTTTATACAATGTCTTTTTTATACAAATGGCGTTTTGTGACGACATGATTACAAGTTTGTAATAAATATCAAATGAATGAGTCAAGTGATTTTCGACTAATTCGTTGCCTAGCATGTGTCATATGGATGCTAAACCTGATTCGTTGCTTATCGAAATGTATCAGTGCCCCCCGGTACCATGACTCTAACATCAGTACCCAGAATCTCCGGTTTTTCTACATTCCAGCCGGAGGAACTCTCCGACCATGACAGGCTTATTTTTATGATAAAGTGTGACGCATTCGTAGACGGAAACAAAAACACACGTGAACAAAAACATTTTCACACTTCTTGAAACTAAAATTTAGTCCTAACTGCAAATAAGTCCATAATTGTTCCCTGTTCCCTATACTTACTTTCAGTACATAGCCTAGTTCAGTGTTTCAATGAATTTCTTTAAAAGGGCTATACTTATAATTGCCCATAATACTCAATAATGGCAAATACCGTAAAATAATTATTACGATTTTTATATTTATTCAGAGCCATGTCTCTAAACTGCTTACCCACCCTAATAACCGAGGCTCGTCGAGCGACCGGAGTGACGATGTGGCCGTGGCACAATCCGGCGGCGACACATTGCGAGCAGACCAATTTAGCTTCTGAGCTGCAGTACCAGTCCAGCTGCGACTCATGGTCCTCGCAGAAGTCCATGTCGGAGCTGTGATCAATCTGGGCGACCACATCGTCCCCAGAATCAGCCGTGGAGACCGACGATCTTGTCTTACTGTTCCTCCGCGACCCGTTCGCCAGTATCACACCGTCCGCAGGCTGTCCTTCGGAAATCCATGGCTGCCCGATCTCGCTTCCAAAGCAGTGACTGGGGGGGATCCCTGCGGGCTCTGCTTCATAATCATTGTCAGCCAGTGACACTGTCGCGAGCTCGCATTTCCTCGCCTCAGACCCCATGGCTCCTCTTGGATGGGTGTTTGCTCAAAGATAGAAAATGAAATGATACTGAAACTGCGCTCCGAACTCCTGGCTGGTAGGTCACTCCTGCCAAGCCGCTTACCTGTGGCAGGTGGAAACAGACGCCAACACGGAAGTGGGGGGCAATATACAGCTTGGAGTTGTAAAACAAGTTTGGCAGAAAAGTGGGAAGAAATAAAATTAAGTGAAACCTAAACAATTAGGCCTACCCCACCTTCGGGTTATCTCAGTCCCTTTTCATGAGAACCATCAACCATCCCTTTGCCGTCTTCAGTATATGCCTGACCATGTGCTGCGCTACTCCACCCGTGTAAATGTCTGTAGTTACATCGAAAAGCAGAAGAGCGTGCAACATATTACAAGTTAATGTTTAACTTTCTCCCAGTTTATTTTTAATTCCTGCATGCAACTTGGTTTGAACTGGTAACATTTTAAATTTAGTTAGGTCTCCGCGTTAATAACCGTTAAATTCACAGTATGTGACTTTCTATTATACAAAAATCTAATTTATTTTTAAATTCTATATCATTTAAAAAGTGCATAGCGCGGGAAGCGAANNNNAGTATATCTCACTATTGAGAGAATAGAAAACTATGAATGCCGTCAAAAATTCAATATTTTCAACAAAAGATAAAAATAATATATTAGCTCTCCATGGACAAAACTAATTATAGTTTTATGTTAGTTCAGGTTCTGGGTATTTAATTAATCAATGCAATTCGTGTGTTAAACTTGGGGCCACTTCATGTAACAGGACAGGACCAGGTAGGGCCCACTTGTCTCCAGACCCTCTTCAAGTGTAGACAAGTTGCGCATTCAGAAACAAACAAAGAAAAAAACATTCTACACACCATTGTTTTAATGCAATATTATTTTTCCACTTGCAGCCTTCCTGTTAGCCTAAATGAAATTCATGTCATATGATAATTCCATGAAAGAGGCTGTTTCTGAGATGCTGGAATCACACCTTAGGACATCAACAAACATTCAAAACACAGTTTAGTTATCCTGGCTTTTCTAATGCTTAGTCATTCAGTGACTGAACCTCTTCACCCTGTATGTGTACCAGCTCGCAGTATGGGATGGGTAGGGCTCGGTTCTTGGTGGCAGTGGAAAAGCTCCATTAGTTTCTGTCAACTCACTGGATTTTGGAGCAATTTTGACTGTTCCTTTATTACATAAAAAAAATGGGGAGGAAATGTACACACATGGAGACTTCATATAAACTGAGATGAGCTTGGAATCACCTAAGCGGATTTAGTATTGAAACCTTAGTACATTTAAACAATTACCTATTGTGAACACATTGCAATCTAATATTTCACTAATGTCACTAATCGGGAGTTCTAATACCAAAGTGGTATTCTTCATCTTCTATGATTATTTATGTTATTAATACTACTACTACGTATAATAATAGAACATGAATTTATGGATCTAAGTTACCCATAGTGATTGCTGGTTTGTGTGGCCCATAACAGACCAGAATTTTGTGAACCCTGTGCTTTCTGGAATATACTCAATGACACTAGATAAATGGCTCTGTGAATGTAGAATATCATTATTATCAATAATGATTTAGAAATCAGCTTTGTCCTTGCCCCTGATGTATGGAGATGCAGAGAGCACATTTATCACTCCCTGAACGATACTTGAAGGTCACTTCCTCTCACACTGAATTTACACCTGAGCATGAATGACACCCCTACAGTAGGTCAGTGTTGGAAATAACACCTTTATTCAAGCGTGCTTAGGTGGAGTGAAAGCTTGAACACTATGGCTTTCCAAAAGCTGATGTGAAGGTTTGGGATTAATTGCATCATAAAAAGCAGTGTATGGCTTCAGTGAAGTGTAACAATGGTGTTTAAAGAAAAACAAAATTAGTTCCTAAATTCAGTGTCATTCAGTGTTCATTTTTGTTAAAAATGTGTCAAAATGTCCATGTTCCAAGGACATATCAAGTTGTACTCCAGCTAGGGATCTTCCATAACTGTATTACCAGAGAGAAAGAAAAAAATAATCACTTTTATGAGCCATTACAGTTCTCACAACTGCATTACAGATGGTCAAACAAATGAAAACATGAATGCTACGTTTTACGGTAACTCTGGTCAGACTAACACTTTAACACTCTTTAACACATTTAATCTACCTGAAAATCAACAGCCTGGATGACAATTGCAGTTGTTTTTTTATTTATAGGCTTAATCACTACAAATCTAAAGCATTTCTTTTACATGTCATTTGTTGATCTGTACTTACTATATGTTGTTTTCATAACAAAACGTTTCTCATTCAGTTAAATAAAAATGTTATCAACTGCTCAACTTTGGCCTTCCACGTGCCTGCCAAAAATAATCGAACGTCTCTCTTCACAGGCACTCGCTCGCAAGCAACCGCCATTCCTCGCACAAGCCGGGCCGAACACGGTTTCGCGGGAAAATGACAGATCGCGCGACGCAGGAAACAGGCGCCGTGTACAAAACGTATTGACGTCAGAAGACGTATGGGCGGCCCTCTTAGAAACGCTCTTCCCCGATTGGTGAAGACTGTCGGGCATCGTTACGTCAACAGACGCAACGACACTGCCCTGGAATTAAAGAAGAAAAAGTCAAGCGTGTTGTTCCTGATTGGAGTGCGGCGAGCCCGTACTTCGATATTATTGGTTTACTTTGCAGCAATCTCTCCCCCTTCTTCTAGGATAGACCGGTTTTCCCGTTTCAGCCAGCGGTGTATCGCGGAGGCTGTAGTGGGAGGGAGAAAACTTAGCCCCATCTAACCCTGTTAAGCTTAACCGGTAGCAGAAAGGTGGTTAGGGGGTCGCCCTGACGAGATTCAAAGTCTTTTGATCACGTCGCCGGCTTTCTCTTTTCTTAGCCTCTTTTATCCGCTCTTCCAATGTCGGATTTCAAGCTAGGAATTGTTCGACTGGGCCGTGTGGCCGGGAAGGTGAGCTGAAATCCCGGGGCTGCCATGTGCGACGAGAAGGGGTGGGGATCCATGGTACGGACAGGGAACAAAACCAGCCACCCCCATCCACACGCAGTCGCTCGGTTCGCAGTCGGTTACCGGTTATAAAAAGAAAAAGAGCCGGATCTCAATTAACGGGAGGGAGAGAGTCTTGGCCGCGTATGATGCGTGGACTATCGGGCGATGGCAGCTCATTTAACGCGTCTGCCAGGGCGAGCCTCGTTAGCTAAGCCAGTTAGCAGTTAAAGGAGCATAAAGACTAACGCAGGCTGGTGCAACGCGGAGGTAGAATAAGATAAGATGCGGACGAGCGCTTTAGGTGTTTATACGGTTGTACGAATTGACCGCGGCGCCGTTTTCCACGCCAGCTTCAGCCGGTCGTTGTTTCGAAAGCCGGGCGCCGCTGGTAACGTGACATGCCGGCATGTCGCTGTCAGAGACGCAGAAGAGGCGAGTGCGCGGTTCGGCATTAATAATAAACACGGTCGGCGAGGCGCAGACACCGTCAGAATGCGCGTCTCATCGCCGCTTGCACTTAATATTATTTTCTTTTTGCAGCGGTTTGTCAGCGCTGTCCTGTCTTTGCGGCCGTTTCCCAGACGAGAGCTGTTTTGTCGGGCAGTCTGGGTGGCTTTTTAGCCAGGCCACATGAAAAAGACACTAGAGGGCAGTTGTCGAAAAGGTGGAAAACATTTTTAGCCGAGTAGCCCATTACGTATTAGTTGGGTTTTGTCTTCCATTTTATCCGAATACACGTCGGACAGCACCTGGCTGTCGATGAGTCCGGGATGCACGATGATAAAATGGGACCCGGTACCCGGAGGACGGCGGTCAGAGGGGGTGTTACCGAATAGCAGTGCCGTGCAGTGGGTTCATTTATGCGGATGCTGTGTTACACAGGCATCGCTACTTGTAAGGTGTCACCTTATTTTAGTATATCAGTAACTGAACAGCAACAAACACTTTGCGGTCTGTTATTTTCAATTACTTCGATTGAGGCTTTTGATGTTAATTTGTTTCTTTTGGTAGATGGCACACCATGTACTTGTACTGAAATGGCCTGAGGTTTCCGTTAAAGTATGCAGTTTAGTTGTACGTATTAATACGACAGATGACACAGGTTGCTCCTCCAGAAATTCATCCTGAATGTCCAAGTTTCCTGAATCTTCATGAAATTGGGTATTTAGCATCGAAGATATGTGAAACTGATCTGATTTTGTCAAATTGCACATGGGAGGAGTCACGTCTCTGACTGTCTTTGCTTTACAGACCAAATATACCCTGATAGATGAGCAAGACATACCGCTGGTGGAGAATTATGCCTTTGAGGTAAGATGATACGAATTGAGTCTAATGACTCGCAGCTCAGCATGAATGGCAGTGAAAATGGCCATGGTGTGTCCGTGTAATGCACGTGAAGATGTGCGATGCTTTGTGGATGGCACTATCCAGTGGAATTTACTTTCCGATGTTCAATAACAATTCAGTACAAGATTTGGTGGGTATTAAATGGGCTCCATCTAATGGGTGTTGATGTAATGGTTTTTAGGCACTGAATATCTCTATGAGCATTTTTTGGTTGCATGTAACATGAACCAGGAAGGAACATATTACCAGTCAGTTCTGGGGGAATAAGGCTTTCTGTTTTGAGAGCCAGTATGGCTTTCTTTTATGCAGCAGTCTGCGATCTGTCATTGGGCACTGATTTAGAGTCCTTGTGTTGTTGGGTACTGATTTGGAGTCCTTGAAGTGCATTGTTACTTATTTGTTTGGAAGGTTGGGAGGACCTCTGGGGAGCTTTCAGTTTTGTTTTTTTCTTAGTCATGACCTGTAAACATCCCTCAGGAAATGTCATTTTAATTCCAGGGCCAACCGTTTGCCATCCGTCAGGTTTGCTGTGCCGAAAATTAGCAACAAGTGCTGCTTGTGTGCAAGAACTGGAATAGATTTTTTGTTTGCTAATGTGTTGATCAGTTTCGTACAATTCCCAGTGGCTGTTTTTCCATCGTGTATGCTACTCTTCCAGTTAATATGACCAAAGATTCTTGGGAAATGGAGGATCACGTATAGAGAGATGATGTTTAAACAGTTTATTAGTAGTTTTGCCTGTTAGGGTGTTTTGCTATTTTCTTCTTGGTGTAGAGAAACGTGGAAAGTAGGGATGAGTTTGAAAAATAGCACAGATTCAAAAGCGTGTCTGGAAAGGTGTGCAGTTACGCACGATGTCCATCTATGGCTGGTCATTTAACGTATGCTGGCAAAATGTCATCAAGTTCTTTCGCCCCTTCTGTTCTTGGCCAGTCAGGCACTTCACTCCTGAAAGACAAAATGCTGCTTAGAATTAAGGCAAAATTTTGCTTAAGGAACTTAAAGTTGTTATGGTCAAAAAGTGGCATGGGGGTTAGGCACAAGAGGCTGACACCTTACAGAGGCCACTTGGGTAGAATGGAATTGCAGTTACCTCCTGGAGCCATTATAATTTCCCAGTATCGACCCAGTAAAACATCAAGTTGCATACAATACTGTGCAAAAGTCTTAGACAGTCAAAAGAAATGTTTAAAACTATTTATCTGGGTAGTAAGTGTACCTTTGCTAAGAACAAGAAAAACAATTTAGCATTAGAACATATATAAATAGTAAAACAATAAAAACTCAACTCTGTTCTCTTCTCCAAAACGTTAATGATACAGTGTTTCCCCTAGGTTTATGGCTTTTTTGGGGGGGGCAGACCGACGCGCGCTCTGTCTGCTTGTAGGAGTATGCTCACCTGTGTGTGCATGCATGTGTCTGTGCACTCATATCAGGCGGAACTCCGCCATGCACGATACAGAATGCAGAGGAGAATTGGAAACAGGCGTCATAACATACGGCTATTTAGTTTGTTTAATAAAAGGACAATGTATAGACCTGTTCTATAGGAAAGGTAACAAATGAATTCTGTTGTGATCTCACTGTATACATGTATATAGCTGAGATGACAATGAACTTCACTTTGGCTTGATCTGGCACTATATAGATACAAATTAAATAAAATGAATTTGACCTTCAAGGTGCCGTTG